>OZ019972.1:37602447-38158904 GCA_963970395.1 Ephialtes manifestator
TCATTCATTTTGATTCAGCAAGTAACAGGATTATGGAATCAAGACGACAGTGATTTTCTCGTGACGATTTTATACATTTACTTCCATCTTCATTATTCTTGAAAACAAAAATCACAAAAAGTACCTTCTGCAGGTGCAGACGTTCCTTGCTTGTAACACTAGATGAAGATTTCCAGTTCGTTTCTAATTGAAAGCTTCTATCGACATTGTCGTGGGCTTCTGACAATAGCCCAGCTTTATCAATCGAAACCAGATGCTCGACGATCCCAAGACCTTCGACCCTTTTGAATCATCAAATCAATAATAAATTCCCGTCATGGAGCAAGAAGTGTCCAGCATAACGATAGCGCCAGTTCCTCTTCCCTTCTTTCGCAGATTCACGAACGTGGCTCGTGATGCTCCCGAGTGAAAGGACAAGATAGAAAAGGGACGAAGAGCAAGCGGAGATTTATCCGGGCCACGGGACAGGAATCTCAAGTGGTGACGAAAGATAAATCAAATTAACTCTCAGCGGTAAGGCAAGTCGAAACTTGGTGCGCGGTGAGCTTTCCACAGCCCTCGCACAATTCGTTCTCTTCACCCTTCCTCATACTGCCAAGCTTCAAATTACCGTGGTATCCGATTTGCGATTCTTCGTAAATCCAACCTTTCCCCGCAAGGGCCATAACCTTCGTTTTTCTGCGAAAAATAACAGTGGAATTTTTACCCTCTGATATTACTTTGGATATTAAAATCATTTCTCATTGAAAATACTGATTATCTTTTGATAAAAATAAAAGCGTTTTGTTTTATTTATTTTATAACTTTAACGATAAATTAACTATAAATAAATATTTTACAACAGAAATGTAAATAATTTCGATAGTTATGAAATAATATATTATATTATGCATTGACAAATAACAATAGAATTTCTACCCTCATGATATTCATTAATAAATAAATGTCCCAAAATTATCGAAATTATAGATTTTTTTTCGACAAAATCATGCTATTGAAAATACTGATTATATTTTGATAAAAATAAAAGCGTTTTGTTTTATTTATTTTATAACTTTAACGATAAATTAACTATAAATAAATATTTTACAACAGAAATATAAATAATTTCGATAGTTATGAAATAATATATTATATTATGCATTGACAAATAACAGTAGAATTTCTACCCTTATGATATTCATTAATAAATAAATGTCTCTAAATTATCGAAATTATAGATTTTTTTTCGACAAAATCATGCTATTGAAAATACTGATTATCTTTTGATAAAAATAAAAGCGTTTTGTTTTATTTATTTCATAACTTTAACGATAAATTAACTATAAATAAATATTTTACAACAGAAATATAAATAATTTCGATAGTTATGAAATAATATATTATATTATGCATTGACAAATAACAGTAGAATTTCTACCTTCATGATATTCATTAATAAATAAATGTCCCAAAATTATCGAAATTATAGATTTTTTTTCGACAAAATCATGCTATTGAAAATACTGATTATATTTTGATAAATAAAAGCGCTTTGTTTTATTTATTTTATAACTTTAACAATAAATTAACTATAAATAAATATTTTACAACAGAAATATAAATAATTTCGATAGTTATGAAATAATATATTATATTATGCATTGACAAATAACAGTAGAATTTCTACCCTCATGATATTCATTAATAAATAAATGTCTCAAATTATCGAAATTATAGATTTTTTTTCGACAAAAAAAAATAAGATGAAAAAATAAATTATCATAATAAAAAAGACATTAAAAAATTATATTCATCCGGCTGAAATTTCCTCACTCAATTGATAAATTTATTTTAACTTGACCGACTCAAAATTATTTAAGAAAATTAATGATGGTACATAAAAATTGAAAAAATATCTATGCCAATGCCAATAACGTTCCATTTTAGTGAACCTGCACAAATAGCCATAATTGGATCGTGACGAGTGTTCTTTATCGCAAAACAAAACATATTGTTCTACTATTATCGTACGGACGCTTACAGTAGGCATTGTTCCACGAATAATGGTCTCATTTCATCATCGCCTCGTTTTTTATCCCCTCCCTTATTTTTTTTTTCTTGTCGTTGTCTCTCATACGTTTCCAGCGTGTACATGAAAATGTCTCGATCTCCTTTCTTGCGTATAACGAGAATAAAGTTTGTCCATCCGACAAATTTTCATTTCGCGCCTCTTATGTTCGCGTCCAACGGAGCATCGCCCAGAATCGTGTGAGCGCAGGAACGAAGGTGTGCCAGAGAAAACCAAGTGCTTCATGCTCCACTGTCTCGAGATAAGGGTCGGCCCGTAGAAAAAGGGATATTACGCTTCGAAAAATGATGAGCTCGACTAAATTCTCAATTCTGTCTTTTCACGGAATCGTAAAACAACGAACGTCTCGATGTGCATGCAAGTGTATTTATATAACCAGATACAGAACTTGTAAAATAAAAAAAAAACATATATCTTGTTGTTGAGACTTTTCTTGAATCGGTTGATCGAACAATATACGTATTGGAATTTAAAATTTGCACTGATACATTAAAATAATAACATTGATGTTACTACAAAAAAGTAAATTATTCCAAACTGTCATTTCCAGTATTTTGGAAAAATAAAAAATTCTCAATCTCATCGGTGCAAATATTTTTTGCAGCCAATTTCATCGGTGCAAATATTTTTGCAGCTAATTTCATCGGTGCAAATATTTTTTGCAGTCAATTTTATCGGTGCAAATATTTTTTGCAGCCAATTTCACCGATGCAAATATTTTTTGTTGCCAATTTCATCGGTACAACTATTTTTTGCAGCCAATTTCATCGGTGCAAATATTTTTTGCAGCCAATTTCATCGGTGCAAATATTTTTTGCAGCCAATTTTACCGGTGCAAACATTTTTTGCAACCAATTTCATCCGTGCAAATATTTGTTGCAGCCAATGTCATCGGTGCAAATATTTTTTGCAGCCAATTTCATCGGTGCAAATATTTGTTGCAGCCAATTTCATCGGTGCAGATATTTTTGCAGCCAATTTCATTGATGTCAATATTTCTTGCAGCCAATTTCATCGGTGCAAATATTTTTTGCAGCCAATTTCATCGGTGCAAATATTTTTTGCAGCCAATTTCATCGGTGCAAATATTTTTTGCAGCCAATTTTATGGGTGCAAATATTTTTTGCAACCAATTTCATCCGTGCAAATATTTGTTGCAGCCAATGTTATCGGTGCAAATATTTTTTGCAGCCAATTTTACCGGTGCAAACATTTTTTGCAACCAATTTCATCCGTACAAATATTTGTTGCAGCCAATGTCATCGGTGCAAATATTTTTTGCAGCCAATTTCATCGGTGCAAATATTTGTTACAGCCAATTTCATCGGTGCAGATATTTTTGCAGCCAATTTCATTGGTTTCAATATTTCTTGCAGCCAATTTCATCGGTGCAAATATTTTTTGCAGCCAATTTCATCCGGCTGCTGGTGATTAAGACTGAAAGCTGTCACTTCCAGTATTATGAAAAAAAAACACTTTTAGTAACGTATGATTTTTAGTAAAATAATTTTTGCACCTGCTCTAATCCAAGTGAACAAGAAATTTGAGCTAAAAAGGATAAATTATTTATTTATATTTTACTTCCTTATAGAAGAAGATTTTTTAAATTTTTAACGCACAAATTTTGATTTTGTAATTTATTAAATATTTTTCTGAAATTTTATTTTGAGCAGTCTCAATAATTTTTGTCGTGAGCAAAAGAAAAACGAACAGCAATAAATTGTGAGCTTTGTTAAACTTTTCTCGTTTTCAACAATATTTTTGTGTGTCTAAGAATTACTCGTATTGCATGACAATATGCACTGATTTAAAGGTCAATAAGTCTCTCTCCCAATAGCATTTAATTAAAACAAGTCAACAAAGAGGATACTGCAACTTTTTATGTAGCATATAAACGGAAATTGAAGACAGAGCTATTCGAGTTCAAGTTACCAATGCAATCAAGGAAAAACTTGTTAATAAAGAATAAACGAGCCAACTGGCGCTTCAAAAGTTCGATGAAAAATGCATTTTTTATCCGCAGCAGTGAACTACTTCGTATAAAACATATATACACCTATAAATGCATATACTTCAAGTAGAAACAAGAAAGAACTGATTTCGTATTCATATAGTGTAAAAAATACACTCTTTGGCTAAAGAATTCAAAACCTACTACAATTAAATTTAAGCGTTTTAATTAACATATTTACCAATTTAAAAATATCGTTTCACATTTCCCCTCCCCCAAAAAAAACAAAAAAAAAAAAAAAAAAAAATACTATCAGAAAATCTGCATTATATTTTTTTAATCGTTTTTTTAACGTATCTTAAAATATGTAATACCAAATCGATACAAAAAATTAGTATATCATTATAAACGAAATTCGAAAATTAGAAATAATTTTTACATTTTTTTTGTTGCTTTTGTTAATGACTCAAAAAAATGATGAGGTCGTTTTGAGACTATTAAAAATTGGGAAAGTACCTGAAAGTATATGAGGCTCGTTTGCCCCACATTCTAAAGATAGATAAACTTATATGTATAGATATAACCTATAGATAGATTTAACGGAAGTGGGTTAGTGCGAGTATACATCAACCGGAAGCACCCGAGCTCCTGTTTACACGAAACCAGTCGGTCCTCGCTGTCTGCGATCCTTATACGTCTGGCATATATGTACACATATATGTACATGTATACAGACACAGACAGAGCAAACTCGAGCCCTCGCGTTTCATCCCCCGACGTAGTTACCATCGGGATTAGTGACGTCTCTCGCCGAATCGGAAGTGGCAAGATCCCCTTGAGGGACAACCCGATGCATTACTCCGTCGGTTCGTATTTCGCGCTCTCTCGAATATCCTAAACTCAGAGCACGCGTTTGTACATCTCCCACTAAGAGAATGGGCATTAATTCACTGAAAATGGATTTGGAATACATTTACTCGCTAAATGATTAAGAGTTATTAAGAATTATTAAGCTTATTAAATATTAAAATTCATTTTCAATTAATTATTCATGATTATTACAAAAATATTGAATTTTTTA
The DNA here is from genome assembly GCA_963970395.1 of Ephialtes manifestator. Lineage (NCBI taxonomy): Eukaryota > Metazoa > Arthropoda > Insecta > Hymenoptera > Ichneumonidae > Ephialtes > Ephialtes manifestator. Next base: position 37,607,551 of record OZ019972.1, read on the forward strand.
AATTAATTATGATTATATCATACATAACTCAAAACTTCGATTTTTTTTTTTAAGTACGTTTGATTAAACATTTTTTCACTGATTACGAAAATTACCAATTTCAGAGAATGGACATTAATTCCCTGAAAATAGATTTACTCACTAAATGATTAAGAATTATTAAGGATTATTATGCTTATTAAATATTAACATTAATTTTTTATTAATTATTCATGATTATTACGAAAATATTGAATTTATTTAATTAATTATGATTGATATCATACATAACTCAAAATTTCGAATTTTTTTTTTTATTTCGTTTGATTAAACATTTTTTCACTGATTACGCGAATTAGCAATTTCAGAGAATGGACATTAATTCCCTGAAAATGGATTTACTCACTAAATGATTAAGAATTATTAAGGATTATTAAGCTTATTAAATATTAAAATGAATTTTAAATTAATTATTCATGATTATTATAGAGATATTGAATTTTTTAAATTAATTATGATTGATATCATACATAACACAAAATTTCGAATATTTTTTTTTTTTAAGTACGTTTGATCAAACATTTTTTCACTGATTACGAAAATTACCAATTTCAGAGAATGGACATTAATTCCCTGAAAATGGATGTACTCAATTAATTATTAAGAATTACTAAGGATTATTAAGCTTATTAAATATTAAAATTCATTTCGAAATAATTATTTATCTTAATTATTCATGATTATTACAGAAATGTGACATTTTTTAATTAACTATGATTGATATTATAGTTGACTTAAAATTTGGAGAAAAAAAATTAGATTTATGATAAATGTGAAAAGTTTTTTTGGTCCAACATGTTTTCACTGATTACGAAAATTACCAATTCTTTTCATCATTCATTAAGAAATTTCTAGTGAAAACTACTAAATCTACGTTTTTTATTAAATTCTCACCAGGCTGTGATTTTTAATGTCGCGTAAAGTTATCGTGAAAGTTATGCATGATTATTGCAAAAATATGAAAATTTAAAAAAATTTGAATCTTTAACAAATTTGAAAAGTTTATTTGACCGAACATTTCTTCACTGATCAAGAAATTACGTATATATTTATCTTCATATATCTTCAGTGCGATTGTGATTGTAAAGAGTAAAAATATAAATAAACCGCATGACTCTGTACATTACATCAATAATTTCGAGTTTAAAAATTTGAAAAATCTTTCTGTTTGTAATGTTGGCATTTATCTTTTTTTTTAATTGTAAAGAGTAAATAAATTCTTTGTGATTGTAAAAAGTAAAAATATAAATAAACCGCATGTCTCTGTACATTACAACAATAATTTCGAGTTATAAATTTGGAAAATCTCTCAGTTTGTAATGTTGGCATTTATCTTTTTTTTATTTTTTATTGTAAAGAGTAAATAAATTCTTTGTGATTGTAAAGAGTAAAAATATAAATAAACCGCATGACTCTGTACATTACAACAATAATTTCGAGTTATAAATTTGGAAAATCTCTCAGTTTGTAATGTTGGCATTTTTTTTTTTTTTTTTTTTTTTTCGAGTGAACGTGCAGTTGGCTCGCACAGTCTGGTGATAGAAAGAAAGCAGTGCGCGTTAGGGTAATGTCGCGTAAAGTTATTGCGAGACGGCTGTGTTAGCTCTTTCCTTATTTCGCGGTTCTTGGGTTTTTCGTTTGGCTTATATATATATATATATATATATATATATATATATATATATATATATATATATATCAGATGGAAGAGAAAAATTGTGAGAATTCCATTAGCCAAACGATCGACGCGTTACCTTCTGCTTTCAAGAAAATAGCTGATCCTGATACGACTGAGGATACTGTAGAGCCACTACAGCCGCCTTAGGGTGAGAAGAGAAGGGTGCAACCGAAGAAGTAGGAGAGTACCTACCTAGTGGATGCCGGAGTTTAGTCGCTCCACTGGACTGTAACTGAAGCTAACCCGAGAAACACCTACACCCGCACTAAGACTGTTCACCGATGCTACTGTATTCCATCGGAAGTTGCTTCGTCAGAGAAGCGAGCCAACGATCCCCGTCTACAAACGGAAAACGGAAACCAACTTCCTTCCTCCTTTGCGCCAAGATTAATTCCGCAGCAATGTCATGACGTTTTCAAACGAAATTTTATATATTAAAGTTTCATCGATAATTCTTTTGATTCTTACTATAAGACCCTTTAAGATAATTTTCTATAATAACCAATAGGTTATTATAGCCTATAATAACCTATAATATACATATATATAATTAACCTATAATAACCAATAGGTTATTGTAGGTTATTACAGTTATTATTTCTATAATAAACTATTGGTTATTATAGAAAATTATCTTAAGGGGTCTCATAGTAAGAATTAGAAAAATCGTCAGAGAAGCAAAATTTTAAAACATTTAAAATGATTTACTAAATTTTCTATATAATTATTTAATCAATAATATTTTTTTCTATAATAGCCAATAGGTTATTATAGAAAATTATCTTAAGGGGTCGCATAGAAAGAATTAGAAATTTGGTCAGAGAAGAAAAATTTTTAAATATTAAAACGATTTACGAAATTTTCTATAGAATTTTTTAACCGATAATCGTTTCGATTATTATAGAGAATTTATTGGTTATTATAGAAAATTATCTTAAGGGGTCTCATAGTAAGAATTAGAAAAATCGTCAGAGAAGCAAAATTTTAAAACATTTAAAATGATTTACTAAATTTTCTATATAATTATTTAATCAATAATATTTTTTTTCTATAATAGCCAATAGGTTATTATAGAAAATTATCTTAAGGGGTCGCATAGAAAGAATTAGAAATTTGGTCAGAGAAGAAAAATTTAAAAATATTAAAACGATTTACGAAATTTTCTATAGAATTTTTTAACCGATAATCGTTTCGATTATTATAGAAAATTTATTGGTTATTATAGAAAATTATCTTAAGGGGTCTCATAGTAAGAATTAGAAAAATCGTCAGAGAAGCAAAATTTTAAAAAGTTTAAAATGATTTACTAAATTTTCTATATAATTATTTAATCAATAACATTTTTTTTCTATAATAGCCAATAGGTTATTATAGAAAATTATCTTAAGAGGTCGCATAGAAAGAATTTGAAATATCGTCAGAGAAGCAAAATTTTAAAACGATTAAAGCGATTTTCTAAATTTTCTATATAAATGTTTAATCGATAATCGTTTCGATTATTATAGAAAATTATCTATTGGTTATTATAGAAAATAATCTTAAGGGGTCTTGTAGAAAGATCTAGAAAAATGTTCAGAGGAGAAAGCCGGCGATCCTCAACTACAAACGGAAAACGGAAACCAACTTCGTTCCTCGCTTGCGGGAAGATTAATTCCGCAGCAATGTCATGAAGTTTTCAAACCGACTTTTCTATAATAGGTTATTATAAAAAATTAGAAGGATTATCACATTGCAAAAAGGATACGAAGTACAATTTTGCTGTAAAACTTTACAGGGGGATTTACAAGACCTTAAGAAGTTTCATAAGAGGATTTGGAAAAAATCAGAGTTTGCCGAAACTTGAAACAAAGAGAACATATCTTATGGTTTTTCTCGGAACTTTACAGTTATCGATGAAACAAGAATCATTATAATAATCTTAAGAAAAGTTTCGACCAAACAGCTCTTTTAAATTTACTAGCAACAGATGTTAGAAAATGAAAAAAAAAATTAGATTGGATTTTTTGACCGGAAGTCGGATGTCTGTGAATTCTGCAATCAGATACGGAAAAAAATCACGGTAAAAAGTCACGAATTTTTAAATCATGATAAAAAGTCACGAATTTGTAAATCATGGTAAAAAGTCACGAATTTTAAAACCATGATAAAAATCACGAATTTTAAAAATATGACAAAAAGTCACGAATTTTAAAATCATGGTAAAAAGTCACGAATTTTAAAATCATGGTAAAAATCACGAATTTTAAAATCATGGTAAAAAGTCACGAAATTTAAAATTATGGTAAAAAGTCACGAATTTTGAAATCATGGCAAAAAGTCACGAAAAATGCATGTAACCGGTATTTTCTAGAGTAGAACATACGACTTGAGAACGATAGTGAAGATCAAAATTTTATATCTTAAAGAAAAAAAATGTAGGTCGGATTCTCCAACCGGAAGTCGGATCTGTGATTTCTGGAATCGGAAACGGAAAAAAGTACTTATATCGAAAATGCGAGATATTAAACCCACTGATTTTTTTACATTAAATTAAAAGGCGAAATTTTTTTTATCACCTTGCTCTCTTTTCAATTCAGGATTACTGAAGTTCGTAATTTTCAACAGATCATAATTTTTTTCCGATTCAACCGATTCTCAATTTTTTAAAAAATGGCCATAAATAAGGGATCAAGGAGGGAAAAAAATAAATGTAAATACACACCAAACTTTTTCTATGAGGAAGAAAAAATGGCGCTGTAGTTTGAAAAGATATTGAAAAAAAAATGATAAACTTTGTGAGCGATATCTGGAAGAAGTTGATATTATATTGTGATGGGAATATAGGTTTGCTTTATTGCTCGAGGGTTTTCTCGAGTTTGAGTAGATGGAGTAAAATATACATTTCCGGGTCGTGCCATCAACACGTTTTCATTAGTATTAAACACGCGGCTGTGCTCTACTCGATGTTTGCAGATCCTTGCGGGAGCGTCGAGTGCTCGGAGCCGGAAGTTTGCCAGCTGGACTCGTCCCGGCAGCCGGCCTGTCGCTGTGGCGAGCAGTGCGGCCTCGAGTTTTCACCGGTTTGCGGAAGCGACGGTAAAACTTACTCCAACGAGTGCAGCCTCAGGCAGGAAGCTTGCAGATCCAGATTGCCTCTCAGGAAAATCTACACCGGTGCCTGCAGTTCTGGTTAGTATTACCAAACACAGTTTTTTCCTTTTCCACCCAACTTTCTTTCTCTTTTCTCTTTTCAAAGGATTTTTCACTTTTATTCAAAAGTCCGAGTTAATTCTACGAAAGTATTTTTACAACATTGATCAATAAATCAATAAACTTTCATTTAGCTATTGTTACACTGAATAATAGTTAGAAAAGGAAATAATCTGTCGTATAATATTCAATATTTCATTTAACAATATTCAATATTTTATTTTTCAATATTCAATATTTTATTTTTCTATATTCAATATTTGATATTTTATTTTTCAATATTTAATATTTGATATTTTATTTTTCTATATTCAATACTTGATATTTATTTTTCAATATTCAATATTCGATTTTTTATTTTTCAATATTCAATACTTGAAATTTTATTTTTCAATATTCAATATCTGATATTTAATTTTCTATATTCAATATTTGATATTTATTTTTCAATATTCAATATTTGATATTTATTTTTCTATATTCAATATTTGATATTTATCTTTCAATATTCAATATTTGATATTTATTTTTCTATATTCTATATTTGATATTTTAATTTTCTATATTCAATATTTGATATTTATTTTTATATATTCAATATTCGATATTTACTTTTCTATATTCAATATTTGACATTAATTTTTCAATATTCAATATTTGATATTTCATTTTTTTATACTCAATATTTGATATTTATTTTTCAATATTTAAAATTTGATATTTTATTTTTTAATATTCAATATATAATTTTTGTTGGCTTTTCAATATTATAGGGACAAATCCGTGCGACGATGCACAATGCAGTCCGGTTCAACAATGCGCCATAGATAAATATGGTATCGCTAAATGCGAATGTGGTCCCGAATGTGAACCCGTTATGAGACCGGTGTGCGCAAGAGGCGGGACGACTTACACGTCGCTCTGCGAGCTCAAATTGCAGGCCTGCCTCACGAAAACAAATATCGACCTAGCGTATACCGGAAACTGTGGCTCGCGAGGTCCCTGCTCCGAAAAGGTTCGTATGCAATTTTCACACGGACGCTCTACTAATTTTATCGAATACATTAATATCATTTATTCATCGTGGCAGTTAATTTAAATAATTCAATTCGTTCCGTTAAATATAGTTATTCGAGGCGTCGAACTTAATAATCATTTCGTAACTCGTCGATGTCCCGCCATTACTTCATTATCGTGAGAAGTAAATTTTGCGATTGTCATGTTTAAAACTGGCACTTTTGCAATATCCTGAAAATAAACAGTGCTGCAATTCCAAGTTTTTGTATATTTTAGCATAATGGAAAAATGTCATGGGGTAAAAACACAAAGAGCTAAATATTTTTATAAGTGAAATTATTTTTGTTGACAATTTCATTGGCGCAAATAATTTTTGGAACCAATCTCATCGGTGCTAATATTTTTTGCAGCCAATTTCATCGGTGCAAATATTTCTCGTAGCCGATTTTATCGGTGCAAATTTTTTTTGCAACCAATCTCGTCGGTGCAAATATTTCTTGTAGCTTATTTTATCGGTGCAAATATTTTTTATAGTCTGTCTCATCGGTGCAAATATTTCTTGCAGCCAATTTCATCGGTGAACATTTTTTTGTAGTCTATTTCATCGGTGCAAATATTTTTTGAAGCCGATCTCATTGGTGCAAATATTTTTGCAGTCAATTTAATTGGTGTAAATATTTTTTGCAGCCGATTTCATCGGTGCAAATATTTCTTGTAGCCGATTTTATCGGTGCAAATATTTTTTGCAGCCAAACTCATCGATGCAAATATATTTGCAGTCAATTTGATCGGTGCAAATATTTTTTGCAGCCAATCTCATCGGTGCAAATATTTCTTGTAGCCGATTTTATCGGTGCAAATATTTTTTGCAACCAATCTCATCGGTGCAAATACTTTTGCAGTCAATTTCATTGGTGCAAATATTTTTTGCAGCCGATTTCATGGGTGCAAATATTTTTTGTAGCCGATTTCATCGGTGCAAATATTTTTTGTAGCCGATTTCATCGGTGCAAATATTTCTTGTGGCCGATTTTATCGGTTTGAATATTTTTTGCAGCCAATCTTAGCGGTGCAGATGTTTTTGCAATCAATTTCATCGGTGCAAATATTTTTTCCAGTCAATTTGATCGGTACAAATATTTTTTACAGCCAATTTCATCGGTGCAAATATTTTTTGCAGCCAATCTCATCGGTGCAAATATTTTTTGCACCCAATCTCATCGGCACAAATATATTTTGCAGCCAATATCATCGGTGCAAATATCGTTTCGAACGAAAATTCGACCGTGCCAACCCAATTTGATCAAGTGGAGTAACTTGATCTCTACTCTATGTGCAAAATAGAAAGAATATTTGCACCGACGAAATTTTCTCCAAAAAAAAATTCCTTCTACAAAAATGTTCTACTTACAGTGCTTGTCTAGTGATAAATTTTATAAAGCTAAAAAATAAAAAATGTGAGAATCGCATCGCTATTTATATTCCCATCTTTTTCCAGGAGACTTCGTTACCTTTAGTGTTTTTAAAGCGTTGGACAAAAGACAATTTTCTAACAGCCAATGGTGATTAAGACTGACTCTATGCCTATATACCGTGAGAAGTGAGCACTCGAGAGAAATGTAAAATGAAAACAAACAAAAAAATATGAAATAACGTGTTGTTGTTAATTGGAGAGTAGTGCGGGCATCCTTCACCGCATTGCCGGAAGGGGAACTCGAGCAGGTGCTTCACCGGTCGATGAATATTATCGTCGCGATTCCAAGATCGCGTGAATTCTCGAGTATCGAGTACAGTCTGTCTCAAGAGTGCAGAGAAATGTTGCTTGTTCGATTTGATTCGTTGAAACGAATGCCGCCAGTGCTACCAAAGCTTCTGGTCCCTAACGATGAGCTTTGCTCCCGGAAACCGTCTTCGCTTTGCCAGTCTCTCTCCTCCCTGGGTCAGCCTCTTCATTATCGAGGTGCTCCGCGAGACGTGGATGAAATAATGAGGCTCGATAGTCCCGGGGAAATCGAATCCGAATGCAAAATGAGAGCCGCTCGGACCGGCGCCCCCGGAACCGAGGTATTTCCTAGCCAGTACTCCTCCCGACATCCAACCTCCCCTTAACCCTCGGCAACCGCTTTCTCCACTGTGATTTATTCGTCTCGACTTCAACGCTCGGCCAACACATTGTAAATTCACTTGGTCTGACTTCGTCGTTATTTCGACAGACAAAACCTACCTACTTTCTATCTTCGATTTCAAAAAACTTTTTTACTAGCAAATCATCAAACATGGGTGACAATTTTTTTATTCTGCCGCATTAGAATTTTTTTTCATATATCTCGTATACAGCAAAAATTAAAAAAAATTTTAAGTCGTTAAAAAAAATTATTAAAAAATTTTAATTCACTCTAGAAATTTTTTGTTAGTTTTGCAGAATATTTTTGAACTCCAAATTGACCTTTTTCTACGACATTTACACTAAGTTTCTTGTGAAGATTTAATGGAAACACTGTAGAATCGTTGGTCTTAATTTCCTATTAGTATTGTTATTGCTAAGATTAAGAGAAAAGGAAAAATGTGGTAGAATTAACAAATTGGTTATGTGGAGATTTGTGGACAATAATTTTTTGCCGAAATACAAAAATTTTAATTTAGCTCTCATAAATTATTTCTGTATGTTTTTTTTGTAAGATTACAAATCGACTAAAATTTATAATTTTGTGAAATTAGGAAACGATCAAAATTTATAATTTTGTAAAATTAAGAAGCGATAAAAATTTAGAATTTTGTAAAATTAGGAAACGATCAAAATTTATAATTTTGTGAAATAAGGAAACGATCAAAATTAATAATTTTGTCAAATTAGGAAACGATCAAAATTTATAATTCTGTAAAATTAGGAAACAATCAAAATTAATAATTTTGTAAAATTAGAAAACAATCAAAATTAATAATTTTGTAAAATAAGCAAACGATCAAAATTTCTAATTTTGTAAAATAAGGAAACGATCAAAATTTATAATTCTGTAAAATTACAAATCAATCTAATTATATTCTCATCAAGATTTAATAGAAGCACACGAAGAATCGTAGTTCTTAATTTCCAATTGTCATTGTTAATAAATAACATAAATATTTAGAGAAGAGAAAATATTTCGAGTATTTTTCCAAGTGGATCTTACACTTTTGATTCTTTTCAATTAATCAACCCCTGTGAGTATGTGCTCGAGTATATTTTGATCATTCTCAACGTTGAAGAATAATAAAAAAAATTAAAAAATAAAACAAATATTAATACAGAGAAACCCACTCGAAAAATATTTCGCCAGACGTTTCTTACGAGGTCGCGAACACGAATGGAAAACATTGAAACCCCTTTGGTCGGCACAACGAATGAGCGAATAGGAGTCCTCCTACCACCCACCCACCCCCTACCCCCAACCTCCTTCGCACGCTCATCGCCATCGTGAAATCACGGAGTTGAGATTCGTCGTACCGTGAATATATTTCGGGAACGACGATTCTGAGCTCTACCTACGACTGGGGCGACATGATTTAACCGACTCGCGGCTTTCGATGAATGTATCCAAGTGGAATGCCGGTAACGTTACCAAGAGCAGCAAGAGAAGAGGCAAATACACACGCAAGGAGACAAAGTAACGCATTAATTCCAGTGGTGGGATTCACCGTTCGGCAAATTCTCAAGAGAAATTCAACTTTCATTTTACGTTAACGACAGATGGACAAATACAATCACAGTCTTTTCTCCCTACAGTGCATATGTTCGATGACAAATATCTGTTCAATAGCATATTTGTCAAATGTGACTTTAAAAAATCTTGTCTGTCACTAAACTGTGAGCATCCTATTATATTCACATTTATTTGATTTTTTCCATAAAAATCGGTTGGTAATATTTTTAAAAAATATTTTGGAAAGAAATTTATGAAAATCTCATAATTATTTATATATTTTTTTTACAAATGTATTGGTCAAAGTAGTCAATAAATTTTTTTTTTTTTTTGTAAATCGATTTTTCTTATTTTATTATCATTGACATTAATAATAATAATAAATAGTAAAAATAATATTATATCCATATTTATTTGATTTTCTAAAATAAAAATCGGTTGCCATTTGTTTAAAAATATTTTGGTAAGAAAGTTTATGAAAATAATTATTTATATATTTTTTTACAGACGCATTGGTCAAAATAGTCAATAAAAAAAGTTTATTTTTTTAATGATTTTTCTGATTTTGTGATCATTGACATTAATAATAATAATAAATAGTAAAAAGAATATTCACATTTATTTGATTTTTTCAATAAAAATCGGTCGGTAGTATTGTTTAAATATTTTGGTACGAAAATTTATGAAAATCTCTTAATTATTTATATATTTTTTACATACGCATTGATCAAAATAGTCGATAAAAAAATTATTTTATATATTGTCTTTTTTAATAAAAAACATTTTTCTTACTTTTTTATTATCGACATTAATAATAATAGCAATAAATTGATAATAATAAGAAAATAATAGGATGCTTACTTTTATACGTGTAATTTGCAAGAATTTTCTTTAAAAATGCAATTGTTTATTTTTTAATTAATAATAAAACGCCATCTGGGATTTTTAATATTCAAAAGCGAACAAATGAGAAAGCAAAACTTTGCCAAGAGCTGAGAAAGCTTTGGCCTCTGCGATGACGAGAAACAAACATCCATCCATCTCCCGAGTCTACGGGGAAAGCAAAGACACGAGATAGCTGCTCGTGCTCCCGAGAGGGAGGCTTCTCGACTGGAAATTACATTTAGAGCTTGTCCAGTATACCTGTTATGAGATACACGTGACGAACCATGGCATCTAGGTACTTGACAACGATCGATCGATCACTCGACTTGGAGGAGAAAAATATATAAATTTTCAACACACCGGATCGGTAGAATATTTCATTTAGAGTTGAAAGCTTCCATCAGTTTATTGGTCAATTATTTATCCAATTCAATAACAGTTACCTGCAATTTTTTATAAAAACCCTTTATTTTTTTTTATAAATAATAAATTAAAACAATAATATTCCATGTACATTTTTCAGGAAAAAAATGCACACACACTATTATTTATCCAATTCAATAATAGTTATCTGCAATTTTTAATAAAAAGCCTTTATTTATTTTTTTATAAATAACAAATTTAATCAATAATATTCCATGTACATTTTTCAGAAAAAAATGCATACACACTATTATTTATCCAATTCAATAACAGTTATCTGCAATTTTTAATAAAAAGTCTTTATTTTTTTTTTATAAATAATAAATTAAAACAATAATATTCCATGCACATTTTTCAGAAAAAAATGCATACACACTATTATTTATCCAATTCAATAATAGTTATCTGCAATTTGTAATAAAAACCCTTCATTTATTTTTTAATAAATATAATAAATTAAAAAAATAATATTCCATGTACATTTTGTATGAAAAAAAATGCATACACATATATACGAATATTTATTCTTAGTACCAATAAACATAATTTTATTGGTAAATTATTAATCCAATTTAATAACAGTAACCTGAAATTTTTATTAAAAAGTCTTTATTTTTTTAAATAAATAAAAATAAAAATATTCCATGTAAATTTTTCAGGAAAAAAATGTACATACACACACATATATACGGATATTTATTCTAGACCATTTTTCTCGACGTTTTAAACAATTTTGAATAGGATAACATAAAAATGTTGAAAAAAAAATGTATGCAATCTGAGATTTTTTTATGAGGAAGTAAAATTTAAATTTAATATATTTTTATGCAATAAGATATGAATAATATTTTTTAATAAATTTATAAATAAAATCAGGATACCGGGAGGATTTTTTTAGTCCTCGTCAGCACGTTTAATTTCCTCTACGATTTTTTATTGGTTCTCTGCAGTCCAGCACTTTAAAGATATCGTGTTCGATCTTGATGTTCTTCACAGATCTGCCAGTGGGGAGCAATTTGCGCTGAGAACGGTGACGTCGCGACCTGCGAATGTCCTACGTGCTCTGTAGAATTTCATCCGGTTTGCGGTGACGACGGTATCAGTTACGGAAACGAGTGCAAGCTAAGACTAGAAGCGTGTCAGCATCATCGGGAAATTCGGGTCCTTTATCAAGGACTTTGCAGTGAGTATAGAAAAAAAAAAAAAAAAAAAAAAAAATCTAAGAAATTTTTACATGTAAAAAAAATGGTAAGTTACTATTTATTATATCCCAGTAAGTGTGGCAAGAATTTATGGGTATGCCATTAAATCTTTACATACTTCCTGGAAAAAATGTCCAGGGAAATATTTTATCCTTTTGCAAACAAATTTTAGCAATTTGTCTAGATTGAAAAAAAATGCTGTAGAATTTTTATGCAAATACCAAATATAAAGCAAGTGGATCCATTTAATATGATACTAGTAACAAATAAATAAAAATGCCTAGAGAAAAATGTTGTTCTTGTGCAAAAAGATTTTCGTTACTTTCTAGTTTCCAAAAAAAAAATTCTGTGTTTATACCAAATATGTAAAATAAGTAGACTTATTTAACAAAATATAAGTAACAATCTGAAAATATTTAAATTAAAAAAAATTACAATTGTTTACAAAACAAAAATTCGTTTGTCTAGTTTCTGAAAAAAAAATACTATCAAATTTCTATGCAAATTACAAATATATAAATTAAGTGGATACATTTAATAAAATACTAGTAACAAATACATAAAAATGCCTAGAGAAAAATTTCGGTCTTCTACAAAAAGATTTTCATTACTTTCTAGTTTCCAAAAAAAAATCTATGTCTATACCAAATATATAACTTAAGTAGACCCATTTAATAAAATACAAGTAACAATTTTAAAAAATTGCAATGCTAAGCTTTTTATCGAATACAGAAAATATAACATCACTTTTGTATGTATTTTAAAAAGCTATGAATTAAATACTTCCTGGAAAAAATGTCCAGAGAAATATTTTATCCTTTTACAAGCAAATTTTCGTTATTTGTCTAGATTGAAAAAAAAAATGGTATAGAATTTCTATGCAAATACCAAATATATAAATTAAGTCGATCCATTTAATAAAATACTAGTACCAAATAAATAAAAATGCCTAGAAAAAAATTTTGTTCTTGTGCAAAAAGATTTTTGTTACTTTCTAGTTTCCAAAAAAAAATGTCTATGTCTATACGAAATATATAAATTAAATAGACCCATTTAACAAAATACAACTAACAATTTTAAGAAATTCCAATGCTAAGCTTTTTATCGAATACAAAAAATATAATATCACTTTTGTATGTATTTTAAAAAGCTATGAATTAAATGCTTTCTGGAAAAAATGTCCAGAGAAATATTTTATCCTTTTACAAACAAATTTTCGTTATTTGTCTAGATTGAAAAAAAAAATGGTGTAAAATTTCTATGCAAATACCAAATATATAAATTAAGTCGATCCATTTAATAAAATACTAGTACCAAATAAATAAAAATGCCTAGAAAAAAATGTTGTTCTTGTGCAAAAAGATTTTTATTACTTTCTAGTTTCCAAAAAAAAAGTCTATATCTATACGAAATATATAAATTAAGTAGACCCATTTAACAAAATACAACTAACAATTTTAAGAAATTACAATGCTAACCTTTTTATCGAATACAGAAAATATAATACCACTTTTGTATATATTTTAAAAAGCTATGAATTAAATTGAATATCGTTTCTGACGTACAAAGTACCTTTTGCTGTATTACATACTAAAGCGAATAGCTGGTGTTTTTTTTTTGTTGTTTTTCATCTACTCGAGTGGCTAGTCATTGTGGGATTTACGTATTTCCAATAGCTGTATTTCTTTTGTGAGTCGCTCTGTAGATTAAAACATGGTTTCATGCATATTACGGTGCAGGCGACTTTCGTTCTCACAGCAAGCGCGATGAGTTGTTACCCTAAGGCATGCATGCTGCATATGCATGCAGCAAAGCCCGTTTCTCTGTACTACAACCGTCGTTGGGTCGCCGTTGAACCCAACGAAAAGCGGCAGGAGTGCAGTACGTCTGCATATATCCGTGTGCAAGTTGCCAACTAACCACCATACAACTCACCTCCCACCGGAGATTCGCGTCGGATTTCAATGAATTCTAAAGATAACTTTCCGACTTCCATTTTGACTGTGTAACGCGTGCAGTTTTCACATTTAAAAAACTACCCCACTTTTTTTCACCATAACTTTGTGCGTTAACTCCTGATACCAATCGTACCATTCCCTTATGCACTTGAGTAACTCAAAAATATTGTAGTAAAAATAAAGTTTCTAATTTTCTGCTATAAAGTTTTTGTCCACAAAATTTTACAGTAATATTTTACTGATTTGCAATTTTTTAATATGCTTAGATCGAATGATTATTATTATTTTTTTTAATAAGAGAAAAGAACAAATTTGTGATTTGTGGATAAAAATTTTTTGTCAAAAGTATAAATATTTTGATTTAAATCTGATAAATTAGTTCTGTAGGGTTTTTTTTTCGTTACATTAGTGAACGAGCAAAATTTATATTAAAAAAAAATTAGAAATCGACCAATTTTTATAATTATATAAAATTAGAAATCGAGAAAAATTCATAATTTTATATAATTTGAAATCGACCAATATTTATAATTTTATAAAATTAGAAATCGAGCGAAATTCATAATTTTATATAATTTGAAATCGACCAATATTTATAATTTTATAAAATTATAATTTTAATTTATATTATAAATTATAATTTTATAATATTATAAATATTGGTCGATTTATAATTATATAAAATTATTATTATTTATAACTATAAATCTAATAAATATAAATAAATTTATAATTATAAATCGACCAATATTTATAATTTTATAAAATTATTATTATTTATAATTATAAATCAATAAATATTAAAAAATGTTGGTCTATATCTAATTTTATATAATCATAAATATTGGTCGATACCTAATTTTATACAATTATAAATTTTGTTCGATATCTAATTTTACAAAACCACAAACAAAAAAAAACCGTGTCACAGAATTAATTTTGCTTTCCGAGTCTTTTTTTATTCCGTCTATAAAAAATAAATCGAACAAAACGGTAAATTTCCAATTGTGTTATTAAATTGTGTCGTATCGAGGATACAACATTTTCGTACTGTAAAGATATTCGATAAGTGAAATAAGCATATCACTGTGAGTGTAATTTCGAGTACAAGTTAAGCGAGGGGCTGAATTTAGCTTGACTCAATTCACCCCAAGCTAACCGAGCTCTTCGAGAGGTTCATCCCTCATTCCCATCTCGACGGGGATGACGCGCGAGGCCAACGCGAAATTGTTTCAGCCCCTTTTCTATAGTGGGGTGCTAGTGGGGTGCAAGCCAGGCATGCTACTCTCGGTCTCACTCATTTGGCTACGAGCGTTCGTTCCTATCTCGTTATTCGTCGTCGTCAGGCCCATACTCTACCTCCCCCAACGACGTTCAAAGTGGCATTAATAAAGATTCCGCGATATTTGCATAACTGCAACCCCCTCGCGGAGAATTATCTTCGCACCGGTGGCGTGGCCATGGCAAGGCCGGACGAGGGAGAAAAAAAAACTATGAGTTACCTACGAAAAACTTTTTTGATTTTTCATAAAATTATTTATAACAAATCAAATAAACGACCAATATTTATAAATATCGGTCGTTTTCTAATTTTGCATTATTATGCATTTAACATGAATTTAATTAAATAAAAAATTATAAATGCTTTGGAATTATACAAAATTAGACTTTTTTCTGCCAATACAAAATTATTAATTTTTGTCGATTTCTGAGTTGATGAAATTGGGAAATTTAGTCGATTGCTAATTTGGTGAAATTATAAAATTTAATCGATTTCTAATTTGATGAAATTGTAAAATTTGGTCGATTACTAATTTGATGAAATTGTAAAATTTGGTCGATTGCTAATTTGATGAAATTGTAAAATTTGGTCGATTGCTAATTTGATGAAATTGTAAAAATTAGTCGATTTCTAATTGAATGAAATTGTAAAATTTGGTCGATTGCTAATTTGATGAAATTGTAAAATTTAGTCGGTCGCTAATTTAATAAAATGGTAAAATTTGGTCGATTGCTAATTTGATGAAATTGTAAAATTTTGTCGATTTATAATTTGATGAAATTGTAAAATTTTGTCGATTTCTAATTTGATGAAAATGTAAAATTTGGTCGATTGCTAATTTGATGAAACTGTAAAATTTGGTCGATTTCTAATTTGATGAAATTGTAAAATTTGGTCGATTTCTAATTTGATGAAATTGTAAAATTTTGTCGATTTCTAATTTGATGAAATCGTAAAATTTGGTCGATTTCTAATTGGATGAAATTGTAAAATTTGGTCGATTGCTAATTTGATGAAATTGTAAAATTTGGTCGATTTCTAATTTGATAAAATTGTAAAATTTGGTCGATTTCTAATTTGATAAAATTGTAAAATTTGGTCGTTTGCTAATTTGATGAAATTGTAAAATTTGGTCGATTTCTAATTTGATGAAATTTTAAGATTTGGTCGTTTGCTAATTTGATGAAATTGTAAAATTTGGTCGAGTTCTAATTTAAAATAAAAATTAGATATCGGCCAAAATTTCTAATTTTATAAAATTAGATATTGACCAAAATTTCTAATTTCATGAAATTACATATCGACCAAAATTTATAATTTTATAAAATTCGATATCGACCAAAATTTACAATTTCATGAAATTAGAAATAGAATCGAGTTAAGCTAAATTCAGCTCCTCACTTAATTTATACTCGAAATTAAAATCAGATTGATATACTTATTTCACTTATCGAATTTCTTCCCAGTCGAAAATGTTGTGTCCTCAATATGACACAATTTAATAATGCAATTGGCATTTTACCCTTCTCATCGATTTATATTTTATAGACGAAATAAAAAAAGACACTGAGAGAAAATAAAATTCTATAACCCTTTTTTTTGTGGTCTTAAATAATTCTAACTCGTTTATATTTATGTTACAGATGGATGCGAAAATAAGAAATGTGAACACTACGGTAAATGCGAGAGTGACAGTTCCGGTGAGGCGAAATGCGTCTGTCCGGACAAATGCGATGAGCCGGTGAGTTTTTTTGCCAATAAACATTAATAACTTTGTACAAAAACTAGATAAATATTCATACATCACACAGCGTCACTTTCCACATTTTTTTTAGCAAGATTAGCAGAACGTCATCCATGGCATAGTCATCGCAATTTAGCAAAATGTCTGTGCAATCAATAAAAACCAATTTTATAATTTATTTATTAAAATTCTGACACATTCAACGGGTTAACAATAATAAAAATAATTGTTGGTATCACCATCAATATATAATAGATATTTATTTATATTTATTAAATTTCTAGTAAATTCAACAGGTTATCAAAAATTATTTTTTAATTGTTGCTAACTCGTTTAGAATTTTATTTAATAAATAAAAAAATTTAGTATATTGATCGCAATACCATCATTTATTTTGCAGAGCCTATTTTATGAGTTATTGCCAAATTGATAGAATAGTGAATATATATCACGTATATTATTGACTATAGAAATTATGATATTGCTGTTCGTGGCCGAGGTATAATTTGCGTTGAAAGCACAGGATCGCGGACAAGCAGCAGCTGCAGTCTCAAATTTCAATTAGAACTAATGAAGCCGCCAGCGCCATCATTGGTTCACTTGACTTTCCAACTACTTACCATTAATATTGTACCTTCCAGGTTCAACGAACTCAGCGAAAAAAATGTACCGCCAATAATCTCATAAAAATTTGTTTATAAAAAAATTATTGATTTATCGACTCCGATAAAAAATAAAACAAAATGTCACGACTGAGGGATTCAGAAAATGATTTTTAAATTCCATTTTAATACCAGAATTTGGATTTGTTTATCAATCATTTTTGTTATTTCAGACCAAGGATAATGAGGCCGATACAAAAGTATGTGGCACTGACGGTGTTACTTATATCAGTGAGTGCGCTATGAAAAAATCTTCGTGCGCCTCACAAACTCACATTGCTGTAAATTATAGAGGCGACTGCGGTGAGTTTAACTTTATTTACGAGGCGAAAACACAGGTTTTCTATCCACATGAGTTCAACGTTTTTTTCCCTGAAATATGAAAATTGATTTATCGATTTGAAAAAAAATTATTGAGCCTATTTACAATCACAGTTTTCAAGAAAAAATTATAATGTCATAAAATTGATTTATTGATTTGAAAAAAAAATATTGAATCAATTTTCAATCGGAGTTTTCAAGAAATAATTGTAATATCATAAAATTGATTTATTGATTTAAAAAAATTATAATGTCATAAAATTAATTTATTAATTAGAAAAGAAAAAATATTCAGTCATTTTACATTCAGGATTTTTAAGAAAAGATTATAATATCTCAAAATTTATTTATTTATTTGAAAAAAAAAAAAAAATCTTGAGCCATTTTACATTCAGGATTTTTAAGAAAAAATTATAATAATGTCAAAAATATTTGCAAAAATTTTTTTTTTTCACTTTAAATATAAAAATTAATTAATTGAACTAAAAAAAAATTTGAGTCCATTTGTAATTAGGTATTTCAAGAAAAAATTATAATGTCATAAAATTAATTTATTAATTTGAAAAAAAAATATTGAGCCAATTCAGAATGAGGGTTTTTGAGAAGAAAAAGAAATAATGATGTCATAAATATTTGCAGAACTTTGTGCTAATGTGGAATGCGAACACGGTTCGCATTGCGTAGCGGGAAATTGCATTTGTCCGAAAAGCTGCCCCGAGAATGCAGGTGAAACGGTTTGCGGAAGTGACGCGAAAACTTATCGTTCCGAGTGCGATTTGCAGCGCGCTGCATGCGAGAGAGATCCCAAACTTCCGGCTCTTCACGTCATCTTCTACGGTGAATGCGGAGAGAAATTCGCTGTTGCCGCGTTGAGTAAGTTTTCCACATCTTCCCCCAGCTTACAATCCTAGCAGTTGAAAATTCCAGTATGATCGACAGGGACATGAAAGTTTCCATTGATTTATATGTCATGATTTGAATAATTTTATCTTTATTCAGCGAACTATCCCTTCTAGACAGATCAATATATATTTCAGCTTAATACAAAACTGAACTGAAAATTTATGAAACAAACAATAAAAAGAAATTTGCGATGCTTATTCAGCATCTAATTCATTATTTTTAATTTAGATTTAGATTTAAGGGCCTGAGACAACCAGAAAAAAAAGATTTTCATTTGGTTGAATTTTTTCTCTCCAATCGACTCAACTAAATAAAATAAATAAAATAAATAAAATAAATAAAATAAATAAAATAAATAAAATAAATAAAATAAATAAAATAAATAAAATAAATAAAATAAATAAAATAAATAAAATAAATAAAATAAATAAAATAAATAAAATAAATAAAATAAATAAAATAAATAAAATAAATAAAATAAATAAAATAAATAAAATAAATAAAATAAATAAAATAAATAAAATAAATAAAATAAATAAAATAAATAAAATAAATAAAATAAATAAAATAAATAAAATGAAACCTCATAGATTTTAATCCTATGAGCATTTTGTTCAGGATCGCGCGCAGAGTTGAAAAAGCCTAAATCAGATTTGCAAAAAAAAAAAAAATCCAAGATTTCCCTGAAATTTGTCAGTCAATTAATAAAAAGAAGTGCAGCCAACAGAAAATCTTTTTTTTTTCTGGGTCTCCCCTTAATAAGGTAAACCGGATGGTCATTTAGCTGGAAAAAGTTCCATTACCATTTATACCATGTAGACTATAGCTTAGGGAAGGCTTAACTCGAATCTCGTCTGGGACATAAAGCACTATAGCGTGACTATCTCAGTAAAGGGAGATATATTAAGCTCTTGAGCAAATCCGTGTGTTCAAACCGTCTCGCTAACTTCAAACCGGGCCAAAGAGCTTCGCACTAATAGCCGCGGTGTCCGGAGCACTAACCATTAACCACGACGTTCGCCTCGTCGCAGCGACCATGTCGACACCGGCGGTAACTCGGCTTCCAACAACCATCGCCGAGGTGACCAGCACTCAGGAGCGCGAAGCTTGCAAGGACATCCACTGTGACTTTGAGGCCACCTGTGAACTCGGACCCGATAAGTTTCCCAGATGTAGCTGCAAATTTGATTGCGCTTCGGTACCACCTGAGAATGCTATTCCAGTCTGTGGCAGTGATCTCAAGACATATCCTTCAATATGCGCCATGAAAATGGAGGCTTGTCAAAGACAACAGGAACTTAGACTGCGACCATTGGACCTTTGTCAAGGTTCGATGTCCAAAACAGCATGATGATAATTGCTAACGTTGAAGCTCCGCATTTGGTTGGATCCTATAAAAATCTGTCCTGCTTTTTTGTAATTTGATTAGAAGCATCATTAGCAAAGTCGTCTAATCTCCTTTTGCTTTCTTGTCACTTAATTAGAAGCATCATTAGCAAAACCGACTGATCTCCTTTTGCTTTTTTGCCATTTGATTAGAAGCATCATTAGCAAAATCAACTAATCTCCTTTTGCATTTTTGACACTTGATTAAAAGCATCATTAGCAAAACCGACTGAACTCCTTTTGCTTTTTTGCCACTTGATTAGAAACATCGTTAGCAAAACCGACTGATCTCCTTTTACTTTTTTGTCACGTCATTAGGAGTATCATTAACAAACCAAATGATCTCCTTTTGCATTTTTTCACTTGATTAAAAGCATCATTAGAGAAATCGACTGATCTCCTTTTGCTTTTTTGTCACTTGATTAGAAGCATCATTAGCAAAACCAACTGATCTCCTTTTGCATTTTTTCACTTGATTAAAAGCATCATTAGCAAAACCGACTGATCTCCTTTTGCTTTTTATGTCACTTGATTAGAAGCATCATTAGCAAAACCAACTGATCTCCTTTTGCTTTATTGTCACTTGATTAGAAGCATCATTAGCAAAATCAACTGATCTCCTTTTGCTTTTTTGTCACTTGATTAGAAACAACATTAGCAAAACCGACTAATCTCCTTTTGCATTTTTTTTACTTGATTAGAAGCATCATTAACAAAACCGACGGATCTCCTTTTGCTTTTTTGTCACTTGATTAAAAGCATCATTAGCAAAACCAACTGATCTCCTTTTGCATTTTTGTCACTTGATTAGAAGCATCATCAGTAAAACCACCTGATCTCCTTTTGCATTTTTGTCACTTGATTAGAAGCATCATTAGAAAAACCGACTGATCTCCTTTTGCTTTTTTAACACTTCATTAGGAATATCATTTTGGAAAAATCAGCAATATCGAGATATCTCTAACTTGTCATTAAATCCATTTTTGCTTTGCATTTGCTTGGTGTCAACTAACCGCAAGAAAATTGGCCCGCGTTTAGTCTTGAAAGACAAATCCTTCAAAATATGCATCATGAAAATGGAGGCTTGTCAAAGACAGCAGGAACTTTGATCTTTGTCAAGATTCAACGTCCAAACAGCATGACGATAATTAATTCCATCTGAATCCTACAAAAATCAGTATCTTCCGCAACTCTTTTGATTTTGTGTCATTTGATTAGTCGCATCATTAGCAAAACCTCGTTTAGTCTTACATTTTTCCAATCGCATTGTCACAATCCTAATCAAAATTCCATTGGAACAGGCATGGAGGTAAAACCATGCAACGGTGATGCACCTCTAACGGATAACGATGGCAAGGAATACGATTGTGGAAGTGGACCCAATAGACGTGATTGTCCCAGCAATACTTACTGTCATCAAACAACACGTTTCGCTCGTTGCTGCAAGAAAGGTACCGTCATTTTACTCGACGATTTTATTTACAATTGTAGATTTTACAACGTCGCTAACTGCTGGAATCTTTCAGTTCAAGGAATCCAAGTAATCAAGTGTTCCGACTCCTGGCACGGTTGTTGTCCCGACGGAAAAACTGCGGCACGTGGTCCTGATGGTGCTGGATGTCCCAGCACATGCAATTGCAATCGTTTGGGCAGCATATCAAACACTTGCAATCCTGAAACTGGAGCCTGTGAATGTAGACCTGGTGTTGGTGGTCTTAAATGCGACAGATGTATGCCCGGCTATTGGGGTCTTCCAAAAATCACCGAGGGTCATCAAGGATGCATACGTAAGTCACCAACAGATGTCATCAAAAGGCTGTCAAAAAATCCTCGCCATTGAATTTCAGGATTGATCAATTTCCATGGTTCATCAAATTGTTACATGACATTTCAGAGATACCTTAGTTTGTTCAAATCAATGTCATACTTATCGTCATTTTGTTATAATCTGTTGATACAGCTTGTGGCTGCTCCCTCTTCGGTTCGGTGAGAGAAGATTGCGAGCAGATGTCAGGACGTTGCGTCTGCAAACCCGAGATTCAAGGTCACAAATGTACCATGTGCACGGATCACAACAAGATCTTAACATCCACAGGATGTTATGCAGGTAATACATAATAACTGTGATATCACCTGATCAAATCAGCAGAATAGTCATTTTATTAAATTCGGCTATGTCAAGATTTCCAATTGTTCCAAATGGAAACAGGCTCAACATTCATCAATATGTATAACGAACAAATTAAACCAAACGTAACTGCGAAGTACCTAGGAATCACAATTGACTGTAAACTAAACTTTATCACACAAAAACAATAAAAACAAAAATCACATTTCCGCAAACTAACTTTACCAGAACAAGCAAATCGTCACAGAACATGCCACCAAAATCTATAAATGTATTTGCCGACTCATTCTACATTGTGGTCACCAACTCTATCTCAACTGCCGAAATCAAGCCTTAGAAAATATCAAAACTGCAGAAAGTCACCCTAACACAACCAAAATAGAGTCAATCACAATGAGAACAAATAAGCTGATCACGAAATTTGCCCACCAACATCTTGAGGAAATCTCTTATTTATGCAGATTACTTCCCCCAAAAAAAATTCTCCAGCAGCACTGTTTTTGGAATTATTGCTCGCCTAATAGACGAAGACAATACATGTTATATATTTTAATTATAGCTAAGTCTAAATATATAAATTCACCCGGGCATTGTTAAAATAAATGCTGAAGGACTTCGGTCAATTGTCCAAATCCTGGAAAATCAACACTTTGCTTTATTTATAAACCGAACGAAAAATTGTATACATTAAAGGCTAATAAAGCGCATTTACTACTACTGGAAACAGAAAAATCTTCTGTTCTCAGCAGATGGATGTATCATCATCGTCGTTGACTACTATTGGAAATATTTCAATATTTCAACATTCTCCACCAACACTGTTTTTGAAATTATTGCTCGCCTAATAGACTAAGACTATGTTATATATTTTTATTATAGCTAAGTCTAAATATATAAATTCACCCGGGCGTTGTTAAAATAAATGCTGAAGGATTTCGGTCAATTGTCCAAATCCTGGAAAATCAATACTTTGCTTTATTTATAAACCGAACGAAACATTTTATACATTAAAGGCTAATAAAGCGCATTTACTACTACTGGAAACAGAAAAATCTTCTGTTCTCAGCAAATGGATGTATCATCATCGTCGTTGACTACTATTGGAAATATTTCATTTTTCCAGCAGACACGAGTCCCTCAATAGCCACAAGCTGTAACAAATTGGAGTGTTATTCCGGCGGTCAATGTTCCGAGCTCGGTGAACCTCATTGCGTTTGTCCGTCTGCTTGTCCTGAGGAACTTCCGTCAGTGCCAGTTTGCGGAAGCGACGGACAGACTTACGACAACGAGTGCGAATTACGTTTGTACGCCTGTCGTCATCAGGCTGACGTAGTGACTCAAGCATTTGGTCATTGCAGAGGTGGGTTTACCGAGCGTTCGCCTTACATTCCGCTTTACATTCTACGCTACTAAAAAGCCAAAGGAGAAGACAGGAAAAAACAAATGGCGACCGAAGCAGCGGCAACATCATGCGGCAGCTCGATATTTCATGTCTCGCGAAATAATTGATGATTATACCGTGTCAAGTCAAGCGCTTCCATCTCTTTATCAGACTAATCGGACTAACTAATCTAGTTGAAAATCGTTTCAGGCCTATTTATACCTTTCTCGTTCGTAGCTATTTACTGCGATTTAGTCTCTTATACCCTGTGAAATATATTGTAACGTTGTATATGAGAAAACCATAATTATGTCATAAACTTGAAACTTAGGACCAGATGATATCCAGCGAACCAATACGTTATTGAGTAAAGGTTCTTGTGGATACGTTTAGCGACTATCAACTGTATTTTGACAAAGAGATAATAAAACTCTTAAAGTTTTTACCCAATATTTATACGTTTTTGTCTGTCAATGTATGTGATGCGAACCCTTAAATTATTTTTTTTTTGGATACGCAAGCAGAAAAGCTGACCAGGCTCGACCAGGAATGAAGCTTAATGTCGTAGGTAAATCGTTGAAAGTTCACGACGTTAACTCAACGAACTGATCTTCAAAGGAACGCCTTAAGTAAATCACTGGGTTCTTGGGTCGCTGAACTCGACGTCGCAGAGCCTTCAAAAGAAACCAGCTCCTCTCCGAAAAGGCTTTGCTGGACACTGAATCATTCATGTTCCTTTAAGCATCATCAAGCCTCGGTTCTTTGCTGACGCTTTGCTTTCAAGAACAAACTATATTTCGGTGGACCACTCTTCAGATTGAAAATTTCGTGACCAGGCGAAAGGAGCTCAAAGTTGCAACGGACTTGTGTCCGTTTTTTTTTTTCACCTCTTGTCCTTCTTCTTCTTCATCTTCTTCGTTTTTCTTTCTTCATTTCTTTCTTTATTATTAAAACATGCTACAACTTCAATGAACATTGTTAGAAATTTTTTGTTTATTTTCAAAATCTCCCAATTTTCGCATTCTGGAAGTCAATTAAAGTCTCAGGAGAATTTTGTTAAAGAGGTTTTGTGATATTTAATGGCGAACTAATTTTCAATGAGACGGAAAAGTTCTTAACAATGGCGGAAATTTTCTTCGAGCGAATTCACAAGAACATTTATGTTGAATCACTCTCAGATTTAAAATTTCGTGATCAGGTGAAAAGGGCTCAAAATTGCAATGGATTTGTGTCCGTTTTTTTTTCACCTCTCGTCCTTCTTCTTCTTCATATTCTTCGTTTTTTTTTTCTTTATTATTTCCGCATAATGAAGTCCACAATATTATAAAAACTTGCTACAACTTTAATTAACATTGTTCGAAATTTTTGTTTATTTTCAAAATGTCCTAACTGTCGCGTTCCAAAAGTCAATGGGGAACTAATTATCGATGAGATGGAAAAATGCTTAACAATTCACAAAGAAAATGTATGTCGAAACATTTTTCAGATTGAAAATTTCATGACCAGGCGAAACGGGTTCAAAATTGCAACAGTTCATTTTTATTTTCATCTCTTGATCTTCATCTTCTTCGTTTTTTTAATCATCATCATTTCCCCATAATGAAGTCCACGATATTATAAAAATGTGCTACAACTTTAATTAACATTGTTACAAATTTTTGTTTTTGTTTTCAAAATGTTCTAACTGTCGCGTTCCAGAAGTCAATTAAAGTTCCAGGATAATTTTGTTAAAGGGCTTTTGTGACAGTAATGGTGAACTAATTTTCGATGAGACGGAAAAATGCTTAACAATGGCGGTAGTTTGCTCGAGCGAATTTACAAGAAAATTTATGTCGTTTCGTAACTCCGATTAGCGAATTGTCGTCGGAAAAGTTTGTTTCCCTAGACGTCTCGTCGAAGCAACAAAACGTTCGTGAAAAAAAGTTAGGAAATCACTTGGCTACTTGGTCTCGTTCGAAGTCGGAGCTATGCAAAAAAAAAAAAAGAAAAATCTCCTGGGTGGAATCTATTAAACTTAACTGGCAATTCCTTATTTTCGATTGCAAGAGCGACAGAGTAAAATCCGGTGTGCGTCTCGTCGGGCTTTGCCTCGAGTCAATCCCTTAAAAAGTTTTTTTCCGAGACTTGGACCGAGCCACGTCCTTTTGCAAGTTAAACACAAATTAGATTACCCCCAGGGCAGTTTCGGGGGTTGGGAAAAGCTCCTCGCAACAAGGAACTGCAGCAACGTTGGAAACCTCGGGATCGCTCAGTGACACGGGAATTGGGATTCACCGTTTCACTTTTCTATTTTCTTTTCACTCGAGATTCGAGCTGTACCGATAGGATTTTTTGGACGTTGGTCTTTTCCGTGCTAAGAAAATATATAATCGAATTAGAGAGGAACATTTTTTCGGATAAATGCCAAATAAGTGTAAAAGTTAGTTTGAAATTCAAATACATTACATGTATTGAAAATTTCCCGTTGATTATAAATACGTAAAGAATTTCATGAAAATTTAGGAAATGTAAGGCAAAAAAGAAAAAAAAGAAAAATAAAAAACTTTTTATGGGGAGTTTTGTGAAAATCTTTGATTTCTCGGTAAAATAAACAGCAAATTGTGTTTTTGTGAGATAAAATACAAACAAAAATAAAATTGAAAAAAATTTCCATTCTGGTAAAAATTCAAGGTTTTATTCATATGGCTAGGATTTTTTAAATAATGAATAATTACTGCGACTTATGCCTATTTTTTTCGTATCAAAATAAGCTTCAAAATGACATAAAGCATTTTAGAACCCATTGAGTTTTTAATTTTTATACATTTTTAAAGTTGGAGAATCGGAAATTGAAAATTTTTGCATATCCTTCGTATTTTTCGGATCATTTTTTAAAGTGATCTCACAAGTGCAAAAATGTGGAGCTCGTAATAATCTCAGTGTCATTATTGTCGTTTCTCTGAAATCTTTCGAACGAAAAATAAAAATTTAATCTTGGTTAATCCAACTAAATTATGGCCAATTAAAAATTTCATATCGTCGTGATTTTAACTATTCGAGAGTCTGAAAAAAAAAATTTATTTTTTGCTAAATGCTATATCGATGCATTTTGCTCATTTGGCCTTCAATTTGCTATTCATTTAATCGAAAATTAAAAAAAAAAGTTTAATTTTTTTTCTTCTATTTATTATGATTCATTATGACTTTCATAAAATTTCTTACACATTTGCAGTCAGCAGAAAATTGACAAGCAATTATTTTCGTTTCGATATATCCATTTTAGGTGCGTTTGAATGACGAAAAAAAAATGTTAAACACCTCAATGTATGCACACTAGTTATTCTACAGGGGGATAAAATAGAAGGAGAATTGCGGAATGGCTTATCGTGAAATTTTGCCCTGTCTGCAGCGCACTTGACAGTGTGTAAATAATGCATGACGTAATTTGTGGAGAAGCGACGAAAAAAAGAAGGACGACGTCAAGATCCGACGGCTATCTATTTCACCACGAAAAATAGAAAGCCCCGGAAAACGTTTTCCTTCTAAGCCTCCACCCATTCTGGGTACCTTTGATCTCGTAACGCCCCAGCGACTATAATCACGGTGATCCAAAAGAAAACGCGGGCCCGAGATGTTAAACATATCGCGATGGTTGAAATAAAATCTTCAGGTTTACTCATAAAAACCGCACACTTTTTATCACCTTCTTCCTCTCTACAATTTTTTTTTCAATTATGAAAATATTAAAAATATTCATTTTAAGAAAATTGACTGATGACAAAAATCAATATTGTTATCTTATATTCCATTAAGATAAAGTTTTGAATTCAAAAAATCTTTTCGCAAATTATAATATATGATATATATATTTGTAGATATAAAATTGAAATATTTATAAAAAATTGCATAATAAAAGGAAAAGAAAATCCTAACATTGTTTATCAAAAAAATCTTCCATTTTAAGCACCATATTACATTGATGCTACGATTGCTACGCGATAGATGTAATTCCAATTAAATTAAGAACCATTCTTCATAAGTCCAATCAACAATTTTTGAAAACCATTTTAGTCCTTCCAAATATCTTCGACCCACCCTGAATTTTTTTCTACAGGTTTCCTAACCAATCCTGATATTTATATAAAATTAAGAGCGAAAAAAAATGTCGGAATGAGTAAAGAAAATAATTATGAAAAATTTCTTAAATGGGTTAAGAGACTAAATCTAAATACTACCTTCGAGAATTATCATCATACACATATGCTAATAACGGTGAAATGCCAACTGCTGAAAACTAATCAGGGAATTAATGCATTGCAGACGATCCTAAGGTGAACACAGATTTTCCTGTCAAGAGATACACCGCAGTCCAATATACACAACCAGCAGCAGCGATATCCCCGTTGTCCAAGTCGACGAGGCATCTTTTAGGTCCTGAACCCGATGCTCGTTACTATTACACTCATCGTGCGCAGCAAGAGCCAATAACCATTGATCGTGATAATCTTAAGCACGGTAATAACCCCAACATAATCATAGCCATGCTATCATTAATTAATTAAGCGCAATAGAAGTGTTAAAGAAAATCCATTTATGCATCTCCTGTATGGCAGGAGTTGCAGCTGCTTCTCGTCCAACACCAGCAACGATTAGGGTCGTCACCGCTCTTCTTGGTGATCTTTGCAACGAAAATAAGGACTGTTCCATTCCAAACAGCGAATGTATCAACGGTGGATGTACCTGTACCGATGGTTTTGCAGAAACCAGCGATCGACAAGAATGTTTTGGTAAATATTTCTATGATTTTTAATATAAGGTGACGAGCAGAATTTTTAGATAGGATGCTGAATTTTATATATACTACAAGTAGGGCATAGACGAGCTTGTGTGTAAAATTTCAAGCAAGGTTACCGACCATTTACGAGAAATAAACGAATTTATAGTTGAAAGATTTAACATAGGCTCTTATGGAAAACGCGTCATGGTCTTCCTTTTATTCAATTTTATGTGCATTTTTCGGTCTGATGCATATAAAATTACAAGTCTGACATGTTCTGGAGGTTCCAAGGATCAAAGGGACTGTGAAAAAAAGTCGGGGTACCGAATGTTTTAGTGAGAAAAAAAACTTATAAGATTGGTGTTCTTTTTTCAGATAACTACGAGTCAGTGACGCCGGCTGAAGAATTCCAGGCTTGTCTTTCTCATCCCTGTCACATGTCGGCGACCTGTATCGATTTACCGAGTTCAACATTCGTCTGCATCTGTCGACCAAATTACACGGGTCTTCTTTGCGACGAGGAGATAAACAAAAGGGACTACGAGATTCCGTCATTCGACGGCAAAAGTTATGTCAGAATGGCTAGACTTAAAGCGTATCACAAGTTCAACATCGAAGTGGAATTTAAGACCTATGCCGACAATGGAATTATTTTGTATAATCAACAGAAGAACGATGGAACTGGAGATTTTGTTTCTCTGGCTATTATCGACGGGTTAGTTAATGTAAAAAAAGAAACAAATTGTAAGCGATTTGCGTGAAATGAACTGACAAAATAATTTTGTTTTTCAGATTTGTCCAATTCAGATACAATCTTGGAAATGGTCCTGTTGTGCTGACGTCACTAGAAAAAGTAACGATGAAGAATTATCATCGGATCGTTGCCAAGAGATATCACAAAGATGGCGTTTTGATATTTAACGACGGTGATGATATTGCTGGCCAGAGTCAAGGAATGCTCAAGTCCTTGGATCTCAACCAAGACACTTTTGTTGGAAATGTTCCAACAAATTACAGCAGGTAAGAAATTATGTTAGGATTCATAAAAAAAATCTCACAAGATTAGATCTTTGCTATGTTCACTTTCAGCCAAAACCTGGCTACAATTCTTGTCGCTAATTTGAAACCCATTAATTTGTTTTCCAGGGTTTACGAAAATATAGGAACAGCTCGTGGTCTTCTAGGCTGTGTTCGAAAGTTGAAGATAGATCGGGTCACGATCGATCTTCATATCGGCAAAGACAAGGATGTTTTGGAGACTTACCGAGTGAAGGAATGTCGTGAAAATGCTTGTGCAAATTTGCCGTGTCAAAACGGTGCAACCTGCCAGCCAATTTTCGAGGAGGATTTGTGCAATGGTCGTGAATGTCGAAGTAATTCAAAGAAGGCCAAGGGCAAGAGAAAAAACAATAATCACAACAATAACAGCAGCGGAGGTGTAAATATAGTGAGATGCAAAGGTTCACATTGCAAGGCTGTGGAACAAAACAAGCAGAATAGATCCAAGAGAAAGAACGCCTCGAAATCCTCCAGGATTCGATGCGCCGGTGCTAACTGCGACTACGATTACGACCTCGACTATGAAGCTAATTACGGCAACGACAATTACGCTTTGGCCAAGTACGAACCACCGGCTTATAGGTGTATTTGTCCGCCACAGTATACGGGAAAAAATTGTCAAGAATCTTTGGATCCTTGCATAGGGGAACCCTGTCAGCATGGTGCAACCTGCGACATATTGCCACAGGGGGGATATGTCTGCAAGTGCCCTCCTGGCAGGGCTGGGGAACACTGCGAAATTTGTAAGTATCACGTGATCAAAATTCTGTCATAATGTTGAAAAATTAAGAAGGTTGTATCGCTGCTTAACAAGAATCAGTTTAATGACGAGTCAAAAGAGAAAAAATGTTGCAATTCTTCTTCAGCGTCTCATTAATTACCATGTAATATTATTTTTTGAACAAACGATGTTGCTCCTAATTTCTCTAGGAAATTTCGCTGGAGATCCAACTTTTTTATAGCTCCATTAGAATCCTTGTTGCCTGATACATAAGTAGCAATATTCATATCGCTGCTACTTGATCGCTACATATGTGAAAAATAAATTTGAACCACAAAATGAGCTCTTGTTCCATAAGCAGCGGGTAAAATATCCTTATTTCAACATTAATTATCTCAGCCAAAAAGTCGGTAACAGGTAACGCGCTTGCACTATAAGAAAGTTGATGACTTAATCTTGAATATAGATCAAGTTTTGAACGTGTGTCTAAAATTTCGCACAATGATACAACCTCCTTAAAATTCAAGATTTCTCCGATTTGACGTATCAATTTTTCAGTGGATTCCGAGCTGAAGGAACTTCTGATCCCTGAGTTAAAGGGTGACGGATTTTTGGAGTTACCTTGCCTAGAAGGTGTCGCCAAAGCGTTTTCCATAGAGTTATGGTTCATGACTCATTCGACCGACGGTCTTCTTATCTACAACGGACAATTGAGTAACGGCCGTGGTGATTTCATAAGTCTGAATCTGGTTAGCGGAAAGTTACAATTCAGATTCAACTTGGGAAGTGGTATTGCCAATATCACCTCACCAGATCCGGTGACTCTCGACACTTGGCACTGCGTCAGAATCAGCAGACTTGGAAGGGAAGGTCTTCTCCAATTGGACGATGGAACCGTTGCCAGAGGATTTTCCGGCAATCCACTTACCGAGCTCAATCTGGAGATGCCACTTTACGTGGGAGGTGTTAAGTGAGTTGACGATTCAAACCTCAGATTAGTAGGAAGTTGATGACGTCCCTCAAACTTGGGATATTAATCTACTCCCCAACCCCAAATGCATAACTAACGGCCATCATTTATCAAACTATCATGACTTCTTGTTAAGGCACTGGCGCGAAGTACATCGACTCGCAGACGCTTGGACGGGACTCGTTGGCGCTATTCAACGATTGATGGTGAACGGCAAGACTTA
The DNA here is from genome assembly GCA_963970395.1 of Ephialtes manifestator. Lineage (NCBI taxonomy): Eukaryota > Metazoa > Arthropoda > Insecta > Hymenoptera > Ichneumonidae > Ephialtes > Ephialtes manifestator. Next base: position 37,639,158 of record OZ019972.1, read on the forward strand.
TCAGAATCTTGCAGTCAACGTAACTCAACACAATACGGAGATCTACGACGGATTGCCTTGTCCTAGCAACGAGAATCCTTGCCACAATGGTGGAGTCTGTCTACCACTTTTGAACAGTTATCTGTGCAAATGTGCCAGCAGTTACAACGGACTTCACTGTGAATTTTGTATGTAACACTCTTAAGGGCATTCTTGAAATAATATGTTTCGGATGATATCCTAACCACTAGACAATATCGGATTGCTTTGCAAGCATAATAATTATTTTAAGTTCACGATTTATGGTGGATCAAAGAAGAGTTAGACAGAAAAAATTATCTTCGGTTGGCTGAATTTTTTTCCTCCGTCCACTGATCATCTTGAATTAATTATATCCTTTGGGGAATCAAGAGAAGGATTCTTCTGTCAATATGATATCCTAGCCACTAAACAATATCGGATTGCTTTAAAAGCATAAACATTTTTTTTAAACACACGATTTATCAAAGCCAAGTCAGCCAGAAAGAAATTATTTTTGGTTGGTTGCATTTTTTTCCTCCGTCCACTGATCATCTTGAATTAATTATATCATTTGGAGAATGAAGAGAAGGATTCTTCTGTCAACATGCTATCCTAGCCACTAGACAATATCGGATTGCTTTACAAGCATAATCATTTTTTTAAGCACACAATTTATGGTCGATCAAAACCCAGTCAGTCAGAAAAAATTATTTTTGGTTGGCTGCATTTTTTTCCCTCGTCCACTGATCATCTTAAATTAATTATATACTTTGGGGAATGAAGAGAAGGATTTTTCTGTCAAAATATAAGTCAGATTTAGAGTTTTTTAATTCTGGTTTACGAAGAAACCGGTTAACGTAATTGGTTTTCATATTGACAGAAAAATCCTTTGATTCTGTTCTCAAAGGATAGATTTAGCCAGAAAATGCAGCCAATTGAAAATTCTTTTTTTATTCAATCTGGCTCTATAAAACTCTTTATCAATTTTTCGTTCTATTGTTACCCCTATTTTTACATTTAATTGCAGTTATGGGCTACGATGTGTCCAGTGGTGACATATCCGAGAGGCCAGTACGTTTCGATGGCGACAATTTTCTGCAGTTCAAGCATCGCTACGGCAGAAGGTCAGTTAAAATATTATTAATTATTAAGTATTTTAAAACTTACCCAATTTATCAAATAACCATTCCTGTAGTGCTAACACTACTCTCGCTACTAACACTACCCCCGCTGAGTACTTTGACGATACATATCCTGACTACGAATTCGAAGAGGATGTTGACATGGAATATGAGAACTACGACTATGCGGAGTAAGTTCTGCAAAATCGTGTCTGTTTATCTTTGGAAATTCACCTTTTTTTAATACTTAAATGTATCATCACATTGGTGACAAAAAAACGTGGATAAAAAATAATCAATCGATTTTACAGACGGAGAGGACAACAATCCAACAAATTCGAACTCACAATACGAACGACTCATCCTGAAGGTTTGATAGCCTGGATTGGCAGAGGGAAAATTGAACATCTCGTGTTATCTCTGCACGAGGGTCACGTGGTTCTCACTTATAAAAGCAAAAATGAAGAAAATACGTTGAAAAGCAGGGTAACTAAAATTAATTACTAAAATGACATAAAATTTGCATCCATTGAAACCTAATCATGGCACAAAAATAAAATAGCAATGCCAAAAAAAAGGGAAAAAATCCTGGATACAATACAAATTCTATTGATAACAAAAATATATCTAGAAATAATGATGCTACTGTATTTCTGGATATATTTTTGGCATTAAAGTTTCTCGAACAAAATATATTAAAGATGCTTTTCTTTTTTCTTTTATCCCAGGAGAAAATCGATGATGGTGTATTTCATCACATTAAGGCAGTTCGACGTCGCAGAGCGACGATTATCCAGGTGGATGATGAGGCTCCAGTGAAAATCTCAACCGACACGACGCTCCTAATGACAAATGGAAAATTATTTGTCGGTGGAAAGCCCGGTCATCGTGGGATTAAGGGTTGCGTTACCGATTTTATCGTCGACAAGCGAAGATTGCCATTGACAAGACGAAAAATAAAATTCTGCCATGACAACGACGTATGATACCAAGTGGATTATCCCACGGATTTGACACCTGGGATTTCATATTATGCATCAACGCGCACATTGAGCTTATCGACTATCCAGCGAAGCATCTCCAATGTTACCAGTTAACGGAAATCTAACTTAATGAGTTTTCATTCAACAATAAAACACACATAAACACATACAAACATAAAAAAACAAAGACACATCATATGTATATCTCGTCATCGAATCCTATCCATAAATATTCGTCTCGTCGACATTAATATTCATTAAGAAACATTGCATATTTTGGGCGCCTTGCGACTAATGGATGTTATGTTTAAATATAATTAATTCCCGCGGTCGTTAACTAATTAAAATAGTGACAATCCGTGAAGTATAAAAGAACGTGAACGTGACAACGAATGAGAATGAACATTCAAAGGGGTTTAAAGCTCCAGTGAAGAAAAAAACAAAAGGGACAAATATCTCGTTTTCGCCTAAAATTACGGAAGATAGAAAAACTCGAGTGTCGAGTATTTATCCAAGGACAATAATATATTTTTAAGTGATAATCGTCAACGCATCGCGAAGAGTATAAACGTATACGTACGAAGCAAGTTTACAAGTGCGAAATGAGTGCGAGAGGATTGTTTATCGAGAAAAAAAAAAAAAACAAGAAATCTTCGGACGATTCGAACACGAAAAAAAAAACAATAACATAGCCGAGTTACCCTTAAGCTATAAAATGCATCTAAACGTTATTCATATAATACCAAGACTGACTAATACGGACGAAGTTGATGAAGAAGATAGAAATAAAAATAATAATTAATAATAATAATAATAATAATGAAAAAAAATTGGTGTTATGTTTGAGTGTACGGTAGAGAGATTTAACATTGTGGATTTTCAGATAGATATGTATTTTAAAGAACCGTTGATTTATGCCAGTAGACCACATTGTTTAAGGTAGGAGAAGCTTTTTATAAATGCGCAAAGAAATATAGAGAATATTATATACATAACGACATAATAATTATTAGATAAGAAATACATATATATATATTATATATATTATAAATATTACATTCCATGTAATGGAGAATTCGAATGATAAGATTTATGAAGGTAAGAGAAAATACTTTGTGACGATAAACAGAGATTATAATCGTTGATTACGAATCGTGTCCAGCCCCTTAATTGACGAACGAAAAATGTCTGATTATAAATCCCCCCTAAATGCTATTGTGAAAGATAAAATACGAAATGCTTAACACTTTGGACTTTAGATGATAATATGTTTTATCAATATAGTATTATTATCTTGTGCGAATTAGCACGGTGTGTAAATAACTGCAATCGATATTACTCATATGTACAATGAGACTCAATAACTATACTACATTTAACTGCAATGTGAATAATTAATCCGGCTTACCGATTTCTCGGTAGCAGATGAATATTAACTATGCTCGTTGCATAGTTTAAATCGTAGCGAAAGAAAAACAAAGTTGGGACTGAAAATGTTTGTTTTTTTTGTTCTCCTGGAAAATTAATTCACTTTTACACCAATTTATTTATATTTTGATGAAGAATTTTCGTGAATTCGGTCGAGAAACGATTCGAAGGCTATTAATGCTCGCTATTAATTGACTTTGCGCTTTTATATATACGAAGTCGATATCTGAGCGTTTATTTAAACGAGTTATTTGTCAGCGGCCCCTATTTTTTTAGATGGCATTTTTCGATGTTTGCATTTAAACGTACATTGGAATTCACGCTTGGATATCGATTCTATATGTGCAAATGCATCGCCAATTTATACATAGTTATTTGTGTGGCAAGGGCGTAAATATTTTAAAAAGCGCAAAAGTATCCTTTACGCTCGTGCCTCACATTCTTATTTTTTTTTTTTGTACAACCTGATGTCAAAAGCTCGATTGTTCTTATCTCTGATTTAATTTCCAAAAGGCACTTTTTACAGCAGTGTTGGATATAAAAATTATGCATTTGTAAATTTTTATTAATTTTTTTACGGAGTCATACAATTTTCATGAATTTTTTCTAAAATTCAGAGAAAATTTTACTGGTGCGTAAAAGATCCATGAAAAATTGTATGTGCGCACGAGTGAGGATTTTTTATGCCCAGTATGAAAAGTCATTTTTAGACGCTGGTGTGACAAGATTTTTTTTTTTTTAAATTGGCGTCGATGATTTTCATGGATTTTCTAACGAAATCGTACGATTTTTATGAATTTTTAAATAAGTTCATCAAAATCGTAGGAGTGCGTAAAAAATTAATAAAAATCCTACTAATCCGTAAAAATTGAGACGCTGCTGATACAAAAAAAAACCAGTGACGTCGGAAATAAAAATCATACATTTTTTTACGTATTTATTACTTTTTTCGCTCTCGCGGGAATTTTATGAATTTTTTTAACAAAATCCTTCAATTTTGATGAATTATTAAAAAATTCATAAAAATCGTACTAGTGCGTAAAAATCTATAAAAATCATACTAGTGCGCAAAAGATCAATGGAAATTAAATGAGCGCATGTGCCAGGATTTTTTTACGTCCGGTCTGAAAATTCGACTTTCGACGCAGGTAGTACAAGAAAAAAAAGAAAAAAAAAACAGTACGATTGTTTTCTACTTTTAAAACCGTTCTACAATGTATAACGCGTGTATAGTTGGTGACCACGCGAATGCCGATGTTTGGTAAATCTAGTTACGTTAAGTTAGCTGACAAGGTGACAACTTGAATAGCGTTAGAATAATAGTTATCTTAGATATCGCGAATGCGTTTCATGCGAATGTACGAAGAGTGGACGTTCGATGGAGAATTTTCCGAGTCCTTAAAAATTTTGAAAAAAAATACACGAGATAACCGACGACCAATCATCATACTCAAAAGGGATGCTCGTCACACAATTTTAAAACTGTTAGAATAGCCATTTATTTGCGTGAGCAACGAATAGATACTAATGTTCGTTCTCGTTGCGAAGAAAAAAAAAAAAAAAAATATTGCTGGTTCTTTCCGAGCTAATTACACGAGTAATATGTACGAAATTTTGCTGGACGAACGCAATAATCTCACATATCCCAATGCAGACTATTATCGACATTATTCACGATGCATATCGAGTCGAAAGATCGTTTAACGTACGGCCAGTAAATATTTATGTACGAATCGACGGTTAAAGAAAAACTGAAAACGAATGAAATGTAATAACGAAAATATGTTACTTTTATCGATGTAACAAATGCTTACCTTCGATCTTCCCACAATGTGAAAACCTCTCACCGCTTCCAACTAACATTTGTACTATATTTATTTTATAGCATGAAACCGTAGAACTCGTTACAAAAATGTCACAAAATTAATATAACAATTCAATTGTCTTTTATTTTGTAAAATTTGTCATAAAAATTGAACAAAAAATGGCTCTAGCAGCAAATTCCAATTTGGTTAAAATGAAGACCGTTTTTGCTGCTCTCGAAACTATAGATATCAAATTTCAAAATATATTTTTAATTTTTAAACACAACAATTGAAATTATACAGTGACGTGATTTTATTGAAAAAAAATCATTATTACGAGCTTAAATACGGTACAAGTTTGATTAAATGGAAGACGGTAAAAAAAATTTCACACTCTGTTAATCGCATATCATTTTACAAAGTTTGAGACCAATTTGAATTTTTCGTTAAAAAATAAAACGAAAAAAAGAAAAGATTGTTATTGATTCATTATAGTCGAACAATACTGATCTTCCGGTGAATTAAAATTCGCCTTAGAGCCTATATCGAGCTTGATTCCGCCCTTGCGGAATGGTCATCATCGAAATGTCGTTCGGAATAAGTTATTATTATTAATTCCACTCGAAATTAAATTTAAAAAATTTAAAAAAACCCCGCACACGGTCGGTAAATAGTCAGGTGTGCAAATTCTCTGTGAATCGACTACGACTACTGCCAACATAGAAAAAAAAAAAACACGAGAGATCGGCGTAGCCTATATACGCTTTACCCAACAAGCTTCAGACTTGTAAGATTCTTGTCAGATCGATTGTATTATTTCGTTGAATTTATTTTTTTAATTATAGTCCCCTCATTGTGAGGTTGCGCAATACTCATTAAATTTTATTTCCTAATCTATTGCCTACGTTGTATGAGAAAAAAAAGAAAATCTAGCGCGAGGGGCCCACTCCTGATTAGTTTTTTACTTTGATACTGTTATATATGCTGTGTGACTGTAAACGATCGAACCTATTGAAGCTAATGTTTAACGAAATGCGCGTTGTAAAGTGACTGTACATAAATATATAAATTATACGATTAACTCGAAATATCTTTTTATTCGTACATCATAATATTCCCATATTTATTCGCTAAGTGCATTAAGCCAAGTGGCGCCACTAGCGGCGAAATTTTCCATTTCTTGCTGCACTATGCTGCAATATAATTTTTTTAACTAAAAAAAGCTTAAAAACTATAAGAAGAAAAATCTTGCCCACTTTGGCTATAAGCTAGAACATTTTTATACTCAACATAGTATTTTTCAGAATTTTTTCAGATTTTTATATTATGGCATTCGATATGTCACTTTAAAAAAACATAAAAAAAAAAATTTGCATAGAAAAAATAAAAAATAAAAATCTGGTGCGTTTGAAGGTCTAACCAATCCTACAAAAAATTACGAGCGAAATCGAGGAGGTCGAGGGTCAGACTCAGGTCGAATAGCGATGGAATGCCCCACATCCACTTTTTTTTTATACGAGACCAAAATATTTATGAATTTCTTCTTTTTTATTTATTAATGTATTGAACAAGATTCAGCGAAATAGACAGCAAAAAATAAGTAATTTATTGAAATATTTTCGATGCCGGACATAATTTATTTTTTGTAAAGTATAGTCGATGCCAAATGTAGATTATATGGCATTCCAAATATTTCTATTCAATAAATAACACAGAAATTGAAAAACAAAAAAATAGCGCACCTACAGAATTTTGTAAAAAACAAAAATTACTAGAAAAGATTTTTGCTGACGAGAATTTTAAAGACAGATTTTTGGTCGTGCATGATCGGTAAAGTAGATTTTTGCATACAGCGGTCGGTAATGTAGATTTGCGTTAGTTAGCAGTTGGCAAAGTAGATTTCTGTTTTTACGGATGGTAAAGTAGATTTTCCGTATTTGGCGGTCGGTAAAAATGTTATGCAGCTGATAATTAATTTTTTTTCGGCTTTTGAGATGTCGAGATGACAAAATAATACACATTTACTGATAATAACTCGGGAGATTTTATTCTCGTTACAGATCCATCCGTCACGATTAACACAATTTATATACAATAGAAAAACCACGTAACATGTATTCAAATAAAACGGATTATCTAAATCTACGAACAGCAGCCGCATCAAAGTTCATGTTATTCAAATTTGCGATGAAAACAAAATTAATTTTTTGTTAAATACTATAATTGAAAAGTACAATTCTCTCGATAATTTCATAAATATATGAAGGCATGATCTATGCAACGTTACAGACGTTACTTATACTTGTCCATAATACTTGAAAAAAATATTTCCGTGTTAATACTTATGATATGATAGATGCAAAGACAATTTTTTCTTGTCACGTGTTTTGTGCCAAGATAAAATAACAGTAAATTAAGACAACGTTCGACGCAATTATTCTACTTACGTATTAGTATTTAATTGCTAATGCAAATATTCGGCAGCGGTAGAAGAAATGCGATGCTATTTTGATTCATGATTAAATCCCTTTGCGACAGATCTGATCGAATTCGTTAGTCGTAATAAGAATTATTACTGAGTAAAGACATTATAATTGTACCGTGCATTGCTCATTTTAAAGGCTCACTCCAATTATTAACAACATCTTAAAAATAATCCAAGTTGTCGAGTTTCCTACCACAATCTTTCACGTCGGTAAAGTAGAGCTTGAAGAGGCGATAAAAGTTTTTCTATTTTTCGTTAACTTGCTGTTGACAAAATCTTTTCCTTGCCCACCAAACTGCCGCCAATGCGGCAGCGAGAAATCCAATTCCAGCTACAATTCCCATGGAAATTGCCCGATGCCTTCTGTAAGCTGGTACGTCCAAACTGAAGCGATTACTGGTCGTTGCTTCGACTCCTTGTCTCTCGCTAATTGCAGATACTTCAAAAGTGTAACTGTTGTCTTCTTCCAAAGTTTTCACTGTACAGAAAATATAAACAATGAGATTTGCGTTGAAAAATAAATAAATAGACACAAAGCATTTTTCCTCCGTCGGTAAAAATGTTTTATATCAAAATGTCGTCCATAATTGTTGTATTCTACAAACCTAAATAAAATGGATCTGTCGTTTTTGCTCGGCCGTATACTTCGTCCGTCGAACCGCGGAACCATTTGACTGCGTAAAATCTGACCAATTCCTTGCCATACAAAGGAGGATCCCACGTGACAAGATATCCTTCAGGTGTGGGTTGCACTTTACCGTTGCGTGGTGATCCCATAGTGTCAGACTCTTAAAGAAGAAATCACCATAAAGATACGATTAAGGTCTTTGTTTTGTCGTTATTTTCTTTTTTTTTCTTTCTTTTTAAGATATAAGGCTGAATTTTTAGCTTTATCAATTTTTTATCAGAAAGTATTTTCAAAAAGAGAAGACACGTGTTTTTTTGTTTGGCACTACGACAGTCGAATTTTTATAAAAATTTGAATTTTTCGGTATTGATATTTTTTATTCGTTAATATATTGAAAATTAACAGTAAAAAATAAATATAAGATGATTACCTTTGCCACTGCGAAACTCCGATGCCGAGCTGCGACCCATGGAACCTAAAGTAAATGTTCTAATATTGTACAAAGATAAACTTACAAATAGTGATTTTATAGCTGGTGAAAAAAAAATATATTATTCATGTGCCTATGTTGTCAATTTATTTTTCTTTAAAAATGAAGATGTACCCGATTTTGGTTGAGTCACCACTCGTATCGTTTTACTGAACATCCCGTCACCGTGTTTATCCTGGCTGAGTACCATAAACTCATATTCCTGTCCCGGTGCAAGATTAAGAATCGTAGCTTCCGTTATTTTCTTGGAGGGAATTTTCATGGTCTTCCATTCAGCAATATCAGTGGGTCTGTACCTAAAATCATCGAATATTTTTGTAACTAATGGGGGATTAAAATTTTGATAATATTAACCTACTTCCAATCAAATGATTACTTTTTAAAATACAGTGATAATATTAATTACATAAAAAATAAAAATAAATGTAAAGAATGCAAATTTGTGCAAGGCCCAATTTTGTAATTTTAATAAAAGCCAGTGCATTTAAAAAAATAATTGATCACAAAAAACTCTAGAGAAAATGACTGAAGCTCAAATTTGTCGCATTATTCACTTATGTAAATTGCCGACATACCAAACTGCATATTCCATTTTAGGTCTGACATATCCAGGTACCCATGTCAAAGTAACAGCATCTTTGCTGCTGTTGGCGCTTAAATTGTAAGGAGCTCTTGGAGGAACGTTGAGAACCATGAGTTCGGCATCAGCTACTACGGTTGCAGCCTCGTTACTAGCCGCGCATTGATACAATCCACGATCTTGTTCCTGAATCCTTTCTATGGTCAGATTTCCACCCCGAAGAATGGTACGTTCTTGCGACAGTGGAGAACCATCCTATTTTTTAGAAGAAAAACTATTAGCGTTTGTTGTCTTTTTCTCTGTTTGATTAAATCTTTTTGTTGTCTTTTTCTTTGTCTGGATTATGTCTTTTTGTTGTCTTTTTCTCCGTTTGATTAGTTCTTTTTGCTTCCTCATAGAGGAAGCTTTGTTTTCATGAAAATTTTTTTTTTCGAGATTTTCATGTCAGTATGCTTAGAATCACCTAAAACATCGAAAAAAGTGGTTTAGAAAAAATGTCCGTATGTATGTATGTGTATGTGTGTGTGTGTGTGTGTGTGTGTGTGTGTGTGTGTGTGTGCTGGGCCTCGAAAATTCAATCGCCTCTCACTCAGTAACCGTTCGAGCGATCGGGCTCAAATTTGGCACACATGTAGAGTAGCTGCCCCCCTTTGAAATTTTTGAAAAAATATATATAGTAATTAAGTTTTTATGCAATTTTTAATTTGTTGAAAAAAGGACGTGAATGCTCTAACTTTCGTAAAAGTTCGCCGATTTGGCTAAATAGTTCTTCATAACTGAAGATACGTTCAATGTTGTATGGTATTGAATTTCGACGAAATCGGTAAAGCGGTTCGGATTTTATAGAATTTTGAATTTTTCGAAAAAAATAGATTTTGATCTAAATTACGTCGAATTTCAACAAATGAACAGAAATTTTGTACAGACGAAAAATAACATTCAGAAATGCCATCTACCAAATTTGGTGATGATCGGTAAAGTCGTTCGGATTTTACACCATTTTTCATTTTAAAAAAAATGTAGATTTTCGCTATAACTTCCGGAAAAGTTGAGAAAGTACGACAAAAATTTGTATCTAATCAAAATTAGATGTAACGGTGTTTGCAGAGGTGATTTATTGCTGTATAAAACACCTCTGCAAAAGAGACACAAGGTATAAAAAAAAGATGCAAAGTAGAACCTTGCACATTGCTTTCTCATTATTTTTCGCTTTTTACAAAGCTTCCTCTATGAGGAAGCCAAAATTGAATAACATACTGCTTCCTCACAGAGGGAGCTTTGTAAAAAGCGAAAAATAATGAGGAAGCAATGTGCAAGGTTCTACTTTTTGTTGTCTTTCTCTCAGTCCGATCAAATCTTTTCGTTGTCTTTTTCTTTGTCTGGATTACGTCTTTTTGTTGTCTATTTCTCGGTCTGATTAAATCTTTTCGTTGTCTTTTTCTTTGTCTGGATTATGTCTTTTTGTTGTTTTTTTCTCTGTCTGGTTAAATCTTTTTGTTGTCTTGTTCTTTGTCTGTATTATGTCTTTTTGTTGTCTTTTTCTCTGTCTGATTAGATTCCCTTAATAATTTACAGAAATAATTGATACAAAAATTTGTAAAAATTATTAAAGATACTTAAATTTTATAGGAACTCAAATTTTTGTATTTGACGATTAAGAAAATCTTACTTTGAACCAAACGATGGCTGGTCTTTGGGACTGATCACCGTCCCTCGCGTCGCAAGGTATTTCCAGTGTTTCGCCTAGTTTCCTCATGTACAATCTTTGCGGAGTGACGGTAAAGATGGGAGGTCTTTGAACTACCTGAATCATTTGAAAAGAAACGGTACATTTATTTTTTTTTCTCATTGGAACATTCAGAGGCGAAAAAAAGATTATTCATTGTATATATATATATATTGGACATAATAAATTTTAATGGACAAAATCGGTCGGTCCTTCAAATGTGCAGGAACGTTTTTAGCTGCACTTATGTGCCTCGCAGTATACACTTGCGGTCTATCTATAGTAGCACAATTGACGAATAAAGAGTTGTAATGTGCATTTGTCAACGGCTCAATAGTCTCAATGATGGCTTTTCTCTTCTCAATATGCCTATCGTAGACTGCTCTTATATGGAAAGTTCCACGTTGATTTTTATATGACTGATGTTGCATAATTTGTTATATTCTTGAGAGGGAATAATTCCGCTTGTAAAAAGATTAAAATAAACGCAGTTCATTGATGCATTGCTTAATTGATGCTATTGTTGGTTGTCAGAAAAGTTAAATTTGATACTATGCCAAACTTGTTCACAATGACTTTTCTGGAAATTTAAAAATTTTGTTTTTTTTAGTGATTATCTGTTGATTATAAATGTAGATTTTTAAGATATTGAATTTTGGTATTCACTATCGTTCTTAAGTCGCATATTCCACCACAGAAAACACCCTTTATAAACATTTTTACTCTGATATTGAAAAAAAAAGTGACTTTTGTCCGTTTCTGAATTCAGAAATCAAAATTCCGGGTCGGAAAATCTGAACAAATTTTTTTTTTCAAAATATCGAATTTTGATCTTCACTATCGTTCTTAAGTCGCATATTCTATCACAGAAAACACTTTGAAACCTTTTTACTTTTACAAAAAAAAAAGTGACTTTTGTCCATTTCTGATTTCAGAATTCACGACTTCCGGGGTCGGAAATACTGAATTTTCGTCTTCACTATCATTCTTAAGTCGCATATTCTATCACAGAAAATACCCATTTCAAACCTTATTACTCTGATTTTGAAAGACAGTGACTTTTGTGAATTTCTGATTTCAGAATTCGCAGATCCGATTTCCGGGGTCGAAAAAACCGACCAAATTTTTTTCTTCGAGATATCGAATGTTGGTCTTCATTATCATTCTTAAGTCACATATTCCACCATAGAAAATACCCATTTCAAACATTTTTGCTGTGATTTTGAAAAAAAGTGACTTTTGTCCGTTTCTGAATTCAGAATTTACAGATCTGACTTTCGGTCGAAAAATCCGACCCAATTTTTTTTTCTTCAAGATATCGAATTTTGGTCATCACTATCATTCTTAAGTCGCATATTGTATCACAGAAAACACCGATTTCAAACCTTTTCACAGTGATATTTAAAAAAAAGTGACTTGTCCGTTTCTGAATTCAGAATTTACAGATCCGATTTCCGGGGTCGGAAAAACCGACCAAATTTTTTTCATCGAGATATCGAATGTTGGTCTTCACTATAATTCTTAAGTTGCATATTCCACCACAAAAAACACCCATTACAAACCTTTTTACTGTGATTTTGAAAAAAAAGTGACTTTTGTCCGTTTCTGAATTCAGAATTTACAGATCTGACTTTCGGTCGAAAAATCCGACCCAATTTTTTTTTCTTCAAGATATCGAATTTTGGTCATCACTATCATTTTTACGTCGCATATTGTATCACATAAAACACCGATTTCAAACCTTTTCACAGTGATTTTGAAAAAAAAGTGATTTTTGTCAACTTCTGATTTCAGAATTCACAGATCCGATTTCCGGGGTCGAAATAACCGACCAAATTTTTTTCTTCGAGATATCGAATATTCGTCTTTACTATCATTTTTAAGTCGCATATTCCATCATAGAAAACACCCATTTCAAACCTTTTGCTGTGATTTTGAAAAAAGTGACTTTTGTCCGTTTCTGAATTCAGAATTTACAGATCTGACTTTCGGTCGAAAAATCCGACCCAATTTTTTTTTCTTCAAGATATCGAATTTTGGTCATCACTATCATTTTTACGTCGCATATTGTATCACAGAAAACACCGATTTCAAACCTTTTCACAGTGATATTTAAAAAAAAGTGACTTGTCCGTTTCTGAATTCAGAATTTACAGATCCGATTTCCGGGGTCGGAAAAACCGACCAAATTTTTTTCATCGAGATATCGGATGTTGGTCTTCACTATAATTCTTAAGTTGCATATTCCACCACAAAAAACACCCATTACAAACCTTTTTACTGTGATTTTGAAAAAAAGTGACTTTTGTCCGTTTCTGAATTCAGAATTTACAGATCTGACTTTCGGTCGAAAAATCCGACCCAATTTTTTTTTCTTCAAGATATCGAATTTTGGTCATCACTATCATTCTTAAGTCGCATATTCTATCACAGAAAATACCCATTTCAAACCTTATTACTCTGATTTTGAAAAAAAGTGACTTTTGTGAATTTCTGATTTCAGAATTCGCAGATCCGATTTCCGGGGTCGAAAAAACCGACCAAATTTTTTTCTTCGAGATATCGAATGTTGGTCTTCACTATCATTCTTAAGTCGCATATTCCACCATAGAAAATACCCATTTCAAACATTTTTGCTGTGATTTTGAAAAAAAAGTGACTTTTGTCCGTTTCTGAATTCAGAATTTACAGATCTGACTTTCGGTCGAAAAATCCGACCCAATTTGTTTTTCTTCAAGATATCGAATTTTGGTCATCACTATCATTCTCAAGTCGCATATTGTACCACAGAAAACACCGATTTCAAACCTTTTCACAGTGATTTTGAAAAAAAAAGTGACTTCTGTCAACTTCTGATTTCAGAATTCGCAGATCCGATTTCCGGGGTCGGAAAAACCGACCAAATTTTTTTCATCGAGATATCGAATGTTGGTCATCACTATCATTCTTAAGTCGCATATTCTACCATAGAAAATACCCATTTCAAACCTTATTACTCCGATTTTGAAAAAAAGTGACTTTTGTGAATTTCTGATTTCAGAATTCGCAGATCCGATTTCCGGGGTCGAAAAAACCGACCAAATTTTTTTCTTCGAGATATCGAATGTTGGTCTTCACTATCATTCTTAAGTCGCATATTCCATCATAGAAAACATCAATTTCAAACCTTTTGCTGTGATTTTGTAAAAAAAAAGTGACTTTTGTCTGTTTCTGAATTCAGAATTTGCAGATCTGAATTTCGGTCGAAAAATCCGACCCAATTTTTTTTTCTTCAAGATATCGAATTTTGGTCATCACTATCATTCTTAAGGGGAGGGAGTCAGGTCAAAAAAATTGATTTTGGAAATTCAATATCATCCAAATCCTATTGCATATAAAAATGCCCAATGCACTATATTGTTGGTGCTCGATGAAAGAATTTTTTACTGTCGTCTGACTTGCAAATGCTTGTCAATATTATCTTAAGCAAAGTTCTTAGGTTTTCCATTCTGCGCATGATTCAGATCAAACTACTAGGCAGATTGGAATCATTGGCATCTCATTTTCTTCTTCATGAAAAGATACACCGGCTAAATGGAGCAAACTATTTTTTTTTCATTCTGAAAGCAAAGTTAATCACTGATTTAGAAAATAGCATAAAATTTATTTATTAATAATTATGTTACTTAAAAAATATTACATTTTATTAACATTTGCTCCATTTAGCCGGTGTATCTGTTCATGAAGAAGAAAATGAGACGTCCACCATTCCAATCTGCCTAGTAGTTTGATCTGAATCATGCGCAGAATGGAAAACCTAAGATCTTTGCTTAAGATAATATTTAAAAGCATGTGCAAGTCAGACGACAGTAAAAAATCCTTTAATCGAGTACCAACAATATAGTGGGTTGGGCATTTTTATATGCAATAGGATTTGGATGATATTGAATTTCTAAAATCAATTTTTTTGACCTGACTCCCTCCCCTTAAGTCGCATATTGTATCACAGAAAACACCGATTTCAAACCTTTTCACAGTGATTTTGAAAAAAAGTGACTTTTGTCTATTTCTGATTTCAGAATTCACAGATCCGATTTCCGGGGTCGGAAAAACCGACCAAATTTTTTTCATCGAGATATCGAATGTTGGTCTTCACTATCATTCTTAAGTCGCAGATTCCATCATAGAAAACACCCATTTCAAACCTTTTTACTGTGATTTTGAAAAAAAGTGACTTTTGTCTATTTCTGAATTCAGAATTCGCAGATCCGACTTTCGATCGAAAAATCCGATCCAATTTTATTTTTCTTCAAGATATTGAATTTTGTTCTTTACTATAACTACAACTACTATTTTTTAAAAAGTGTATTTCAATTGTTGGTTCCTTATAACCTCAGTAAATTCTATGTCTTTACCATTAACTTATTGTTGCCATTTAAAAAATTATGAAAAAGAATAAAAAATTGCATCTTACGACTTCAATCGCTGGACTCGGCCCTTCAGTGCCCAATTCATTGTATGGTGTACAACTATAACTTCCAGAATGCGTTTCGTCGACTTTGCTGAAGTACAGAGATCCGTTACGCCGATAAAAAACGCCTGGAACGTTGTAAGGATCGAAGAGAAAACCATCCTTTTCCCATCGTAAATTAGTGAGTGGCGGATTTGCCCGGAAGTGGCAATCTAGTCGGCCAGGTTTTCCGTACGGTAGGAAAACATCCCGAGGGGCATAAATCACCTTCGCCTTATCTGTAAAACGTCGAAGACTCCTTCAAGTGTCTACGTATATATTTTGTTACGTGCATCAAAAGAATAAGTCTGCGACACTCACATTGGACGTTTAAAAAGGCTGATGCCCTTTGCGTGTCTCCGTGAGTATCCGTCACGACGCATGTGTACTCCCCGAGGTCGCCAATCGCCGCTGGACGAATTTCCAACGTTCCGTTGTCATCCATTGTTGCTCTATGCCGCAGATCCTGTTTTTCAATTAATCATTTTTATTTAGTGACTATTTCGTAATTTGTAGAAATATTTTTGGGCATTTTCTCTTATTTTCTTCACCAAAAATTTGGTTGCTACATTTTAACAAAAAATTATACATATTTAAAAAAAATTTATACATATTTTTTTTACCAAAAATTATATATATTTTTTTTTATAAAAAATTATACATATTTTTTTTACCAAAAATTATACATATTTTTTTTACCAAAAATTATACATATTTTTTTTACCAAAAATTATACATGTTTTTTTTACCAAAAAATTATATATATATTTTTTACCAAAAAATTATACATATTTTTTACCAAAAAATTATACATATTTTTTACCAAAAAATTATACATATTTTTTTTACCAACAAAGTATACATTTTTTTTTACCAAAAAATTATACATCTTTTTTTACCAATAAATTATACATTTTTTTTTTTCCAAAAAAATATACATTTTTTTTTTACAAAAAAATATACATTTTTTTTTTACAAAAAAAATATACATATCTTTTTTACCAAAAAAATATTCATATTTCTTTTACCAAAAAATAATACATATTTCTTTTACCAAAAAATAATACATATTTTTTTTACCAATAAACTATACATATTTTTTTACCAATAAATTATACATATTTTTTTTACCAATAAATTATACATATTTTTTTACCAATAAATTATACATATTTTTTTTACCACAAACTACAGTAATAAAAAATCGAAGGTTGAAAATTTTTATTTTAAATTAAGTTCACCTACTTTAGAGATTTTTTTTTTCATAAATAATCGGTTCGATGTATTGCTTCATTTCTTTTTTAAGTTGCCCAAATTTTAGAAGAGAATGTACGAAAAAAAAAATCCAATATTGAGAATTTATATTTTTAATAATGTTTAAATTTTTTTTTGTACATTTGTCTCACAAAACCTGGCCAAATGAATAAATGTTAAAAATTGATATATGAAACAAATTTTTTTTTTTTTTTTTTTCAAGATTTACTTTGATCTAAAGTTTGACAGTAGCAGTTTAGAAATCTATTTATATAATTTTTAAAATTGATGATAATTTTTTTAATTGTCATAATATTTGAATTTTTATTTCAAATTATTAATGTTAAATCGTACCTCGTATTCCGCGATCTCAATACCGTCACGAAGCCAGGATACAATAGTAGTGGGTTCTTTGGCGACGCAGTCGAAATCCACATCTTCGCCCTCCATGACAGTCCTATTAACCGGCGGTATCGCCAGAAGATTTTCACCTGGAACATCGTCCGTCGGCGACGAGCCTGCATTGAACGATTTAATGAGTCTGCCCGGTTTCCGGTTAGTAAAGAAACTACGATCTACTATTCGTTCCATTATTAATCGATTATTAATTTTTTTTTTTTCTTAACAAAAATCTAAATCTGACTAATATTGTAATATTTACAACATGTACCTTAATACGTGATGAAATTAGTACGGGCTAAAAGCATCATTCCATGGTAATAATACAATGCTCATAAATATTTTTTCATAATTAGAAAAAAAATTGCATACAAATAAAAATATTGTTAAAATTCTATAAAACATAATCATTATTAAAATTAGTAATGGTAAAAAAAAACCTTAAGTGGTCCAAACGGGTCCTGAAATGTTTAAAATGATTGTTATTATTTTATTAAAAGCAACATTCAATTTCATGAATCAGACATTCTCCTTCAGTGCAGCCACTTTTTTTTTCATTCACTTGGAAACTTTCTTTTTTTTGCCGTTTTTTTTTATAACTGCCAATGGTATGTATAGAATATATAGAAAAATTAACAAAGTGGGCAAAACATTTTTTGCACTGTACAACAAATTTTCAATAATTATTAGGCACTATTATTTTTTTCGGAAATTATAATAATTATAGATAATTTTTTTTAAAATCTAGTGGCTGAAAAAATGATATTAGCTATTAAAACAATCTTGCAGAGACGAAAACGATTCATTTTTACTTTTAATAGCAGTTAAATAAAAAAATTCGTAATTACGCAATGGATTAAACTTTATGTCGCAATAAATGCGTAGCAAACGTGCAATTTGAGGAAGTCTCTTGTTATTCCGGCAACAAGCAGTTTGAATTAGAAATGTGCCGGGGATAGGTGTGTTTGGACTTCCATTCAAATTATTCGATAAACCGGTGAATCGTTATTTGTTAGAGTGACCTGATAATTCCGGTTTCCAATGAGTCAGAGAGATCTTTTTCAAAGTAACCGATAAAAGATACTACAGGGTGTGTCTGTTCGTACTATTGGAATACGATCGGTATCATTTCAATAGAAATTTATGAAGGCCATAAAGTTTACGTCAATGAAGAAGAAAATTTGTTTTTTACAATAGCAATTTTAAAAAACTATCATTTGAATTTGCACCAATTTCAAAAAGAGAATCAAACCGATAAAAGTGGAAAATCGAAGAAAAATAAATCACCGATCGTTTTAATGCAACAAGATATTTTTTTTACTTCAAATAATATTTACAGCAGATAAATATGGAAACTATTTTTTTTCCCACATTCAAACATTATCGATTTTGCTCTTAATTTTACATAAACGAAATAGCATTAAAAAAATCGGTTATATCCAAAATCGTGGATCGTGATTTAATTAATTTCCACTTTCAAACATTATCGATTTTTCTCTTAATTTTACATAAACTACAGAAATTTACGAAAAAATCGGCATAGCGGGCGTCGAATATTTTACGCATAAATAATCGGTTATATCCAAAATCGCGTATAGTGATTTAATTAATTTCTTCATTCAAACATTATCGATTTTCTTTTAATTTTACATAAACTACAGAAATTTACGAAAAAATCGGTATAGCGGGCGCCGAATATTTTACGCATAAAAAAAAACGCTTATATCCAAAATCGCGTATAGTGATTTAATTAATTTTTCCATTCAAACATTACCGCTTTTCTCTTAATTTTACATAAACTACATAAATTTACGAAAAAATCGGTATAGCGGGCGTCGAATATTTTACGCATGAAAAAAATCGGTTATATCCACAATCGCGTATAGTGATTTAATTAATTTCTCCATTCAAACATTACCGATTTTCTCTTAATTAGACGTAAACTACCGAAATTTACGAAAAAATCGGTATAGCGATCGTCGAATATTTTACTCATTAAAAAAATCGGTTATATCCAAAATCGCGTATAGTGATTTAATTAATTTCCACTTTCAAACATTACCGATTTTCTTGTAATTTTATATAAATTACAGAAATTTACGAAAAAATCGGTATAGCGGGCGTCGAATATTTTACGCATAAATAAAATCGGTTATATACAAAATCGCGTATAGGGATTTAATTAATTTTCACTTTCAAACATTACCGATTTTCTTTTAATTTTACATAAACTACCGAAATTTACGAAAAAATCGGTATAGCAGGCGTCGAATATTTTACGTATAAAAAAAATCGGTTATTTCCAAAATCGCGTATAGTGATTTAATTAATTTCCACTTTCAAACATTACCGATTTTCTTTTAATTTTACATAAATAACAGAAATTTACAAAAACATCGGTATAGCGAGCGTCGAATATTTTACGCATAAAAACAAATCGGTTATATCGAAAATCGCGTATAGTGATTTAATTAATTTCCACTTTCAAACATTACCGATTTTCTTGTAATTTTATATAAATTACAGAAATTTACGAAAAAATCGGTATAGCGGGCGTCGAATATTTTACGTATAAAAAAATCGCTCATATCCAAAATCACGTAAGGATTAATTTAATCATATTAATCATTTAATAAAATATTAGTAACGATATGCATTCACTATTTATAAAAATTGTTGTTTCTTGAATTATTATGAATTTTTCATTTTTTTTTTAAATTTAACATACCTTCGATGCTGAGGAAAAACCAGGTGCCATTATTCCTCGTAGTTGGTGACCTGTCGGGAAAGATGACCTTGCACTCGTACCAGCCCTGATCACTTTCCCTGATATTGGTCAAATTGATGCTTCCTTGTCCGTACTCACGACTTACTTGACCCTCGAGTAAATGAATTCTCCCTGCATAATCGTCGGTTATGGTGAGTATGCTGTTCGATCTGTCGTAGCCCGGTACTTCGTACCACGAGAAAATCGTTCGGCCCTGAAACATTAGACGCATCAATTATCGTGAGTTAAAGTCTTGGGCAGCCCGTTCGGATCGTTGGGAGTTTGAGATCCATGCATCCGGCACATTCGTGCCGCTACTTTTGATGAAGATGATGATGATGATGACGCTTCACGTATTAGGGAGTTTCGATACTGGGTAAAAATGAAGTGTGAAACCCAACACGAACTTCCTCTTTACAAAAACTTAAGAATTAACACATGGGGCATTTCATGCCAAATTAACATGGTATTCATTTTTTTTCTTAATTTATTTAAATCACAATAAGCAAAAAATGTTAATTATTTTAAAACGATACTACCGATTTTTCTGAAATTTTGAGAGTTGATAAAGAAAATTATCGAGTCGGCTTCTAAAACTGGCGTGGAATTAATTTGGCAGTAATTAAATATTCGAAAAATGTTTTTTTTTTTAAATAATTGTTTCATTTTTATGTTTTTTTCTTTGCTAAATCTGTTTTTTGTTGCCAAAATAAATAAACTAGAGGAAAGCAAAGGAAAAAAAAATTTCAGTTAATTTCAGATTTGAGTCAAAATACCCCATATATTCTGAATTACATTTTTTTCGAATCTTTTTTAAAAACCTAGATCCAATATTATTTTTAATCAATTTTTTTAGTTGCAAATTTTCTCAATTATATTATTGATTCCAAATTGACATGACACTAATTTTTGTTCAAAATGATTTTTCGTATGAATTTGAGTTGAAATTTCCCATATATTCTGAATCACATTTTTTTCGAATCTTTTTTAAAAACCTAGATCCAATATTATTTTTAATACATTTTTTTAGTTGCAAATTTTCTCAATTATATTATTGATACCAAATGGACATGACACTATTTTTTTTTTTCAAAATTATTTTTCGTATGAATTTGAGTCGAAATGTCCCATACATTCTGAATCAAATTTTTTTATCGAATCTTTTTTAAAAAATCTCGCTCCAATATTATTTTCAAGAGATTCTTCAAATTGCAAAACGTCCCCCAAAATAATTCCCAAAAATATCAATTCCCTAGTCCCATAAAAGTTTAAAACAAATGATTTTGACATTCGTAAAAAATTCATTCAGGATGGAAGTTTTTGTGTGTCCTGGTGATGTGTGTGACGGTTTGATTGTCTACTGTCGTTTAGGGTTGACGAAAACAGCGCTAATAAGACCTAATCGTCTGACAATGCATTAGCAGTGACCTACTGGTACTAGCACCAAGTAGTAGTTGCGGTAGTACTATATAGTTCGTGCGTAGGGCCCCTCTAGTCGCTTCAGACTCTCTATAACTAAATATAATGCAGCCTTGCGTCCCGTACTCCAATTACTGACGGCGGGTGGACCGCACGCAGCACCTGTTTTGCATACGCATCATCAGTAGGGAACAGTTGGATTAACTTCCATCACTTAGTGGTCTCGTGCAGAGACGGCGCTCTGGAATTTACTGTAGCATCGCTTCCGTCACGTGTTTCTCACAAAATTTTCTAGCGACTAACTAAGAATTACGTCTATGATTCATATCATCAAAAATCACGACGGAATCATTTTTCCATACATATAAATAAATTTAACAAAATACCATTTTAATACCCAGGTGGGAAAATTATATCAAGATTTTTTTAAATATTGTTAATTTTTAATTACAAAATTACTATTTTTAATAATATTATTTTCACATATGGATTTTTGGCTATACAATTTTTTATTTATTTATTGGAGCAAATTTGACGAGAAAAAAAATTGTTGTCTTAGCTAATGTAAATTTTTTATTATAAAATTATAATAACGAAAGTATATTATTTTAAATATGGATTCGCAAGGTTTTACAAATTTTTAAAATAATTCTATGGTGTTGACTAAACGTAAGGTAAATTATGCGCGGTTTTACTGTAGTCTATTTTTTTCCATCACCGAGCGAAAAAACAAATTATAAGCTGAAATGACGAATATTTTTAAATTTCCTAATTTTCTAATTCTCAAAGATTGTGACTAATAGCATTTCACATATCACAGCAATTTTCCTCATCATTCTCGTATGCACTTTAAACGGAGAGTACGTGCGCGTAAACATAATAAAGCGAGATAATCAAGATTAAGAGTAACGTGGCTGCACGTACATTCCGGCGTGGGTTGTCAATTTACGGTCGCGAGTTTGTCCTTCGGTGCCGGAATGATACCGATACGAAATACGTGACATCTTCTAACCAAGATTTTCAGTTTCGCGGAAAAATTATTTCACCATTTTCCATAAAATAACAAACAATTTTATATAATTAAAAATATTTTCCAAATGTAATTGAATAGACATTTTTTGTTTTTTTCTACGCAGATAAAATTTTACAGTACAATCCAATAAATCATAATTTTGTAGTTTTTATGGAATATTAATATAATACTAAAAAATAAAGGCGGTGTCTTTAATGCAAATAAAAATTAATAACTCAAAATTCAGTTTGAAGTCATTGTACATGTAAGTACTTGAATTAGAACAGTAGTTCGTACAAGCACCGCTAGGTGGCGACGCAGCTCCAAACGTTTCTCGCAGGTGAAGTGAGACATCAAAAAGAAATTTTAAATAACATAGTTTTATTACGTTGATTTTTTTAAATTAATGAATGATATTAATTTTTCAAATTCTTTTGCACAGTTCTGCAATAAAAATCATGTACCATGTAAATTAATTATTTGTTAACTTAATTTTTAAATAATATTATTAATAACTGAATCACTCGATCGTCAGAAATTTTTTATTTAACAATTATTTTACAATTTGTGGACAATAAAATTTCCTATAAGTCTAAATACTGACGCCTTTATTTAATTGAAATCGTCAAAAAAGGGCAACGCCAAAAGATATCACTGTGATTTTTTATTTTTGCGATTAAAAAAAATAAAAATTTTTTCAATTTTTTTTCTTAATGTTGTTTTTTCACATTTAGCACTGACAAAGTACGACAAGGTATTAATTTTATTCTTAGCCATTTTTTGGAGTGATAAAAGGGAAATGAATATGCTGTACATGTGTCCATGATTTTTGTACATTCATCTTATGAATTTTCAAAGAAAAATTTTGAAGAAAAAATTAATTATTACTTGATTGTTGCCAGGACTATTTCGATTTTTATGAGTGTGTGAAATATCGTGTGG
The DNA here is from genome assembly GCA_963970395.1 of Ephialtes manifestator. NCBI lineage: Eukaryota > Metazoa > Arthropoda > Insecta > Hymenoptera > Ichneumonidae > Ephialtes > Ephialtes manifestator. Next base: position 37,662,686 of record OZ019972.1, read on the forward strand.
AGAGTCAGGAAACAAGTCTGGCATGACTCTAGGACGAATCAATGGTAGGCGAGCATCACGAGCGTCTAGTTTAGTCGGTGGCGATAGACGTTTAGACTGTACATATATAGATGTACAGTAGATGCAATAGCACATCAGTTGCCGGCATCGTGTCAGCGGGGGGTTCTCGCCGCATAATAAAACGTTGGTCCGACTTGTGCTTTGTTCAAGTATGCAGATTAGGCAATAGTAACTGCAGCGTTTAAACCTCTGGAAACTTTAATGCCCTTTAATCGACCGTCGTGGTGAGTTCAATTGTACACGTAGCAACTCAAGATAGAGATCACGAGTTTTCATCCCCATTTGATATTTTTTTAAATTACTTTTAATATTGCCACTAATTTTTTTTTTTTTTTTTTTTTTTTTTTTTTTAAGGTGTCGAAAAGTTTCCAAATAGGAAGCGTTGGATCAGTTCATGGTGTCAGATAAAATGCTAAACTTTTTTTTCTATGGCTTTATAAAATATATTAATAGTAATATTAGAAAAAATAAAATCAAATCTTAGTAGAATTAATTTTGATTTTAGTAGAAAAAAATGGTGAATCGTTTATAAGTGCTTGAAGATATTGTATGGACAATAAAAAAAATATTAAAGTTTAAGATATTTTAAATTTCAGAATTTTTTAGCTTGGCAACTATAAATAATAATCAATAATTGTTACAGTAACAATAAAATAATTTATTTGATCAAATCTAAAATATAAATATAATAAAAAATAAAATATTTTATCTAAAATATTCAAAAGCAATAAAAATGTATATTTATTACTAAATTATAGTTGCAAAGATTACATTAGTGTACTATTAAATTAAATAAAAATAAAATAAAATCTTACTGTAATTAATTTTGTTCTCACTACCAAAAAAATGGTAAATCATTTACAAGTGTTTAAAGATATTCTAAGAAAAATAAAAAATATGATAATTTAAGATATATTAAAATAATTTTTTTTTGTCTTGGCAACTATAAATAATAATCATCAATTTTGACAGTAACAATAAAATAATTTATTTAACCATTAGCATAGTCACATGCAATAATGATTAATATTTGTTACTGAATTATCGTTGCGAAAATTACATTAGTGTATTATTAAATAAAATAAAAATGAAATAAAATATTACTATAATTAATTTTGTTTTCACTACAAAAAAATGGTAAATCATTTACAAGTGCATGAAGATATTGTATGAAAAAACAAAAAATATGAAAATTTAATATATATTAAAATAATTTTTTTTGTCTTGCCAACTATAAAAAATAATTATTAATTTTGACAGTAAGAATAAAATAATTTATTTAACTATTAAAATAGTCACATGCAATAATGATTTATATTTGTTTTTGAATTATGTTTGCGGAGATTATATTAGAGCACTATTAAATTTTCTCCGTGAGTATAAAATTAATTTTTCATAAAGAATATATTTGATGACGCAGAGGATGTAAACCGCACGCGCTACTGTGCTAAAATACTGCAGCGGGATATTAAAGCGTGAGGGGTTGTGTCAAATAGCGTTATATATCGGTTCGAATCGATTATGGTGCGGCCAGCACATACGATGATTGACGCACCGGCTGCTACCCGGTTGCTCTGCTACTACAGTCCCATCATCAGTAACATTACTCATGTGAACAAAATAATCACCACGAACGATGGATTTATTTCAAGCTATTACTTACGTCACGATTCCAATGGAGAATGTAACGTATTGGAGAGTCATGGGGAAAATCGAGGTGACAGTTGAAGACAACGTATTCCCCAACAGCTGCTGTGAAATTACTTGGTGGCCTTTCTTCCTCCATCATCAGGCTGTTTCCTAAAGCTAGTAAAAAAAAAGAAATTATTTACTAACTTTAAAAATCTGTTTTTTTTATTACATTGTAAAAAGTTTTTAAAAAAATTATTTGCATTTCAAATAATTTGTCATTGACAAATACAATATTTGTATTTGTATATTAAAATGAAGATTACAATACTCACGTACTGTAATTTTCAAATACCAGTATCGAAGAATTCTCATACACCGAGAGAAAAAGTTTCATTGATTCACGGAAATCTTTGGCAATGAAATGAAATACTTGAATTTCAATACTATCGTTTCTTTGAATGATCTCAAACTCAATGAAAAGTAGTGACATTGATTCAAAGAAACATTTCTTTAAACCAATGAACCTTTTTTATTGATTATAAAGATATCGTCTCTGACTCAATGAAATCTTCTTCTTACACGGAAAAAAAAGATTAGTTGCCATAACCAAGAAATGAGTTGACACAACCAATCGATTATTCTATTTTCTTTACAACTCAAATGGTAATACCAACGATTCGAGTGGTAATACCGACGATTCGAATGGTAATACCGACGACTCGAATGGTAATACCGATGATTCGAATGGTAATACCGACGATTCGAATGGTAATACCGACGATTCGAATGGTAATACCCAACTATTCGAGTGGTAGTCCCAACGATTGGATTAGTTAACCTAACTAATCTCGCGAGAATTAATCGTGAATAGTTGAGGTTACTATTCGATATGGTTGAGGCAACTAATTTTTTAGACATTGTGCACAGCAAATCAAAAAGGTGTTGCCACAACCAAACATTTCTTTCCGTGTACCAGCTCAAAATTTCGAAACCTATTTTTTCCTGAAATACGCGACAAATAAAGCTCAAATTTTGTGAGTATGTAAAGAAGTATGGCAGAAATAGGCTAAGCTTCTGGTTCCTCGAAACTCGAAGCCGTTCGTTCGGGAGAACCGGAAAACAAAAAAGTGAGGTTAGGTGCGTTTCTTTGAATGAAATGAAAACGTCTCTTTAAAACAATGAAACTGTTTCTTTATTATATACTCACTAAGTAAATCTTTATTTACAGGCAATGAAATGTTCTCTTTGAAATTCAAATGCACTATTTCATTGAAATCAATGAAAAAAAAAATCAACCCATCCATTTCTTTGGCGTCAATGAAATCTTTTCTCTTGGTGTACTATTCTTAAATTTGCAATGAAAGTATATTAATATGGAATTCATATACTCGTTTCGTAAATCTTATATCGTTTTGTATATTAAATTCACTTGCATTTTTAACAGTCTATATATGGGGCATCTGAATTTTTCATACTTCGACCCTGACCCTCTTCAATAATTTTAACAATTTTTTGTCAGAAAGTATTTTGAAAAAGAAAAGACACGTATTTTTTTGTTTGGCGCTACGAGCGATATTTCCGACAGACAAAAAAGTTTTGATTTTTTTTTTGTGGCAAAATAAAAGCTCATTTTAATTTTTATAAATATTTTTACATTTTTGTGTGAATAAGATTCAACAATTGTAAATTGGTGGCAAGTTCTTGAAAATTATGGTTCTTTCCATGATTGCAAATTTATGTTCCTGAAAATTTTACTTAACAGCTGATACATTAAATTTAATATACGAGTGTAAGAAAATTATAAATTTTTATATTAAATTTTCTAATTTTCACAGGATTTAGTAGAAATTACTGTAATTTTAAAATAAACTTTGATGGTAATGAAAATATATACTTAATATTTTGAATTATGTTACTGTGCAATGATAATTTATTTATGGGCCGATTTTTGGAACTATGGGTTTATTTAATAGTTCAAAAAATTGTTTTGATTGGTTTTTTTTTTAAATAAAAGCTCATTTCAATTTTAATAAATATTTGTACATTTTTGTGTCAATAAGATTCTCAACTTAATAAATTAAGAAATGATGGTTCTTTTCTTTATAGTCATTTAAAAATATTTTAATTACTGAAAAAAAAAAATCTGTTGTCCAGCTTCCAAATGAAGTTGACCATTGAATGGTCATGACAGTTGCGACAGTAGCGCCACCACCGGTAATTTACTTTCTTAATAAAATAAATAAAGTTCAATATCACCAAAAATTTTTAAATAAAAATTAATTAGAGGCGATAATAATAGAAAAATTAATAGAACTATAAAAATTGACTCATCGACTAACAATTAATTATTGTCACTTAATAGTTGCTAAAATTACCACAACTTCCTTAAGTGTATTATTAAATTTTGCTCTCTAATGTAAAAAAAAATTAATTTCGTAGAAAAGATAATTTTTCAAAAGTTTATATTTTTATATCTATATAAAACATTAATATTTTTAATTATCTGTTATTTATTTTTCTTATATTGTGAAATTAGTTAGCCGCAAATATAATAATAATCAGAAAAAAGGACATTTGGATTAAGTTGAGTATGAAAAATACTGAGCTACCAATGAAATTGATGCGAAAAAGTACACAACGTGTAAAACCTTGATGGAAATTTAATACCAAACCGCGTGGGTAAAGTTTCAAGCAACGTATCGATAATTTACTCATAAACATAAATCCTGTGAGGGAATACGAGAATTAGTTCAATGCTAGACAAAAATCTTTACTGATACTTTAATAATATATTATGTGTCAAGTCAAGTTTAATTTATGACTATTATATTCCTTAACTATCGAACCCCTGTAGCATTAAATGGCCCATAGTACAAGGCCTGACCTAGAACTTTATATCTGCACCTCACGTCTTTTTAAAATGATATTATTCAGAAATTTGCAATTATTAATAAAATTGCAATTATTAATTTCAACCCTTTTATAAATTTACATAAAAATATATCAACTTTATTTTCAAGTGACAATTATTTTTAAACTGGTTCTCTGATCAAAATAAATAAAATTCTGGTAAATACTTTGAACATTGTGCAATATTTTGATTTTCTCATAACGAAATAAATCAAATTACGTAAATAAAAAAATAATAATAAAAATAAATAAAATAGCGTGTTTTTTTTTCTTTCTTAGTTGAATATTATTCTTGAGTTTTTTTACAGAAAAATAGTCTTTTGATGCATTATTTTTTTAAAAATGGCTAATTTTAAGACAACTGAGATTTAAGATGCATTTTGATTGCATTTCAAAGACGACATTATTAATTTCTTTTACTTATCGATTTAACTCAACTTTTACAAGATCTATGTAGTGTAAAATTTTTCTTTTCATTCGGTTGACAAAAAAAATTGTTTTCAATTAAAAAAATATTTATTAAAAAAGTTAATCATCATTTCCTTAACCCCACATTTTATTATTATAAATTAACAATAATAAAAAAATTGAGACACAAATGTTTATATAAAAAAACATAATGTTGGGATTAAAACTCTCCACAGGTTATTATTATTATACAATAATAATTTTTTAATTGTTTTTTTCTTTTTTTTAATATCCGGCTTTTAAAACTCTCCACAGGTTATTATTATTATACAATAATAATTTTCTAAATGTTTTTTTCTTTTTTTTTAATATCCGGCTTTTAAAACTCTCCACAGGTTATTATTATTATACAATAATAATTTTTTAAATGTTTTTTTCTTCTTTTTTTTAATATCCGGCTTTTAAACCTCCCATAGGTTATTATTATTATACAGTAATAATTTTTTTAATGTTTTTTTCTTCTTTTTTTTAATATCCGGCTTTTAAACCTCCCATAGGTTATTATTATTATACAGTAATAATTTTTTAAATGTTTTTCCTTTTTTTTTAATATCCGGCTTTTAAAACCTCCACAGGTTATTATTATTATACAATAATAATTTTCTAAATGTTTTTTTATTTTTTTTTAAATATCCGGCTTTTAAAACTCTCCACAGGTTATTATTATTATACAATAATAATTTTGTAAATGTTTCTTTTCTTTTTTTGTTTTTAAATATCCGGCTTTTAAAACTCCCACAGGATATTATTATTATACAATAATAATTTTTTAAATATTTTTTTCATTTTTTTTAAATATCCGGCTTTTAAAACTCCCACATGTTATTATTATTATACAATAATAATTTTGTAAATGTTTTTTCTTTTTTCTTTAATATCCGGCTTTTAAAACTCACCACAGGTTATTATTATTATACAATAATAATTTAAAAAATGGTGGCTCATGTTTTTATTTAAAAAAAAAAAGTTGCGATGGGGTTGAAACTCTGAAATGCAGTGTACCTGCGTAGCAGAGAAACGTTGCGAGAAATCCGTGAATCCCCTTAGCGAGGAGTCCCGACATCCTGATGGTCATAGTCACAACGCGTTAGAGCACTGGCACTGAACGACCGGTGGTCACCTCGTAAGCGAGAGTCGAAGAGTCCACGCCTCGATCGTAACGAGGATTACCGCACTACTAACCGAGTACATCAGTCATCACAGTCACTAATAAACTTGGTCACCACCTGCCACGCAATAATAATCGTCATTCACTCTTCTCGTCGTCACTCAGGATCTCTTCATCCTACAGTTCAACTTTTACCTTCCGATTCGATTTTCACTATATAAAACACTTTTTTTATTTTTTTATTTTTTCACATTTATGTTAAGCCAAAAAAAAATACAAAATTTCGTCGCACTAAATTAACTGAAGTATTTGATTTATATATTTTTTTATATGTTACCAGAATATTATAAAAAATATTTTTTTCTAATTCAGATACGAAATGACATTTTTTTGTTGGGTTTTTGATTAATTTATATATTTTTTTATATGTTACCAGAAAATTATTAAAAATATTTTTTTCTTAGTCAGATACGAAATGACACTTTTTTTTTAGGTTTTTGATTAATTTATATATTTTTTTATATGTTACCAGAAAATTGTAAAAAGTATTTTTTTCTAAGTCAGATACGAAATGACACTTTTTTTTTAGGTTTTTGATTAATTTATATTTTTTTATGTTACCAGAAAATTGTAAAAAGTATTTTTTTCTAAGTCAGATACGAAATGACACTTTTTTTGTAGGTTTTTGATTAATTTATATATTTTTTTATATGTTACCAGGAAATTATAAAAAGTTTTTTTTTAAATCAGGTACGAAATGAAGTTTTTTTTTTCTTTTTTTTTTTTTTTGTTGAGGTGATGATCGGTCAGGTTGACGCTGACTGTCGTCGTCGCTCAGCACCGAGTGATCGAGAAGCGGAGAAGATAACCGAGTAATCGGAGATGTGCTCTCTCGGACGCTGAGCGTAGCAGCGAGCGGATACAAACTGAAACAGGAGTGGGGACTTTAATGAAAACAGTTTATGGCTCTGGTCCGGCACATTGTTGAAATCTCGACGGTTCGCGTCACACCCACTAAGGAAAAGGGAGGTGTGTCCACATTGCGGGCCTTTTGTCAGTTCAATACATATTTTTCGACCTTAAACATTTTTTTATAATGATGCAAATTTTACTACTACTTCAAAATAATTCATATGAATTTTTTCTATTTTTTTTCTCACCTATTCAGGATTTTTTAATATCTTAGAAGAATCTAATAGAATTACGATTGAAAATAAAAAAATTTATTGACTTTTTTAATGGGAAGAAAAATTGTCGAGATATTCAATTATTATTTTTTTCTACCCTATCGGATATTTTATTTTAATAGTCCCAATAATTACTGGACATTTTTTCTGTTTTTTTTTTCTCACCAATTCAGGATTTTTTAATATCTTACAAGAATCCAATAGAATTACGAGCGAAAATTAAATTTTTTATTGACTTTTTTAATGGGAAGAAAAATTGTCGAGATATTCAATTATTATTTTTTTCAACCCTATCGGATATTTTAGTTTAATAGTCCCAATAATTACTGGGAATTTTTTCTGTTTTTTTTTTCTCGCAAATTCAGGATTTTTTATTATCTTAGAAGAATCCAATAGAATTACGATCGAAAATTAAATTTTTTATTAACTTTTTTAATGGGAAGAAAAATTGCCGACATATTCGATTATTATTTTTTTCTACCCTATCGGATATTTTATTTTAATAGTCCCAATAATTAATGGGAATTTTTTCTGTTTTTTTTCCTCACCAATTCAGGATTTTTTAATATCTTAGAAGAATCCAATAGAATTACGATCGCAAATTAAATTTTTTATTGACCTTTTTAATGAGAAGAAAAATTGTCGAGATATTCAATTATTATTTTTTTCTACCCTATCGGATATTTTATTTTAATAGTCCCTATGTATTATTGGAATAGTCCCAATAATTGCTGGGAATTTTTTTTTCACGAGTTCAGGATTTTTTAAACACCTTAGAAGAATCTAATAGAATTGCGATCGAAAATTAAATTTTTTATTGACCTTTTTAATGAGAAGAAAAATTGTCGAGATATTCAATTAATTTTTTTTTTTTCGATCTTATCGGATTTTTTTATTTTAATAGTCCTTATATATTATTTGAATAGTCCCAAAAATTACTGTGAATTTTTTCTGTTTTTTTTTCTTGCAAATTCAGGATTTTTTTTTATAACTTAGAAGAATCGAATAGGATTACGAATAGGACATTTTTTATTTAATTATTTTAATAAGAAAAAAAAATTGTCGAAATATTCAAATTAATTTTTACAACTACATCTACATATGGCTGATAAATAATTTTTCTAAATAATTCGGTGCATTAAACTCTACAAAAAAAAAAAAATTGGTTTATAGTTTTTTTTAAATTGATTTTTAATTTTTTACCATAGCCACAAATAGAAACAAGAATATCTATTCCATCCATACTATTTTTTATTTACATATTTAAAAAAAAAATACAGCTCCAAACTACTGTTGAATAATTTTTCAAAATAATTCAGTACATTAAAATCTACAAAAAAATAGGTATATAGCTTTATTTTTTTATTGATTTTTAATTTTTTACCATAGCCACAAATAGAAATAAGATTTACAAAAAAAAAAAAATTATTTTCCAGCTATCCTGACCTTACTTCAATTTTTCTTGAAGAAGTGACAGTTTTACGTTCCCAAAAGGAAGTGAAGTCTGTTTGCACCAATTCTGAGCTATTACGAAGTCCCGAGTGAGTTCACTGGAGCAATCAACACTAAAACTCATGACTCGTTCTGGAGAAAAAACCTGTAGAAGCTGATGTCTAATAATAAGTCGTTTGATGACCCGGTTTGCGAATGCCTTAACAGCCACCTACATTTATTCTACTAGCTTACCAGCACTAATCCTTATAGGCGACGGGATGTCTCCGAAAGCTCCAGGCGTGGAGAAGTGTTACCATAATCGAAGAAGCGACGTTCACAGCGTGGCCCTTTTCTGCTGCTCTTCTTAAAAACATCCTGTTCGTCTCTCTTCGACTAAATGACTTTTTTCTCGCATCTCACTTGTGGGTTAATTTTTTTTTATTAAGGTTCATCATCATTATGAGCTGAGAAATTCTGAATTTCAGTTCTTACTGGACTGTGACTAAGCAATTGTGACAATGATGACAAATACTCCGTATTTTGAGTGAATAATATACCTGGAATTAATTGTCAAAAAGGTATATTTATATTATCATATTTAATAATCGAAAATAATTTTAAAAATTGTCTCATTAATTTTTTTGATGGAACGAATTTTTTTTTTAATAATAGAAATAGATATTCTGTATTAATTTAATTTAGTTTTTACTGTGAATTATTTCAGATAAAAATAAATGAAAAAATAATTTCTTTCTAAGAACTATAAATTATCCAAAATTACAATGCCAAAATATTACTTCTATATATTACTACAAACAAATTTTTTAATTTTCTTTTCTTACTTTCAAATATTTTTTTATTTAACAAAAAATTATATTGCCATGGTGTTAATCGCTACGTTTTTATTTTGTTAAATTTAATACTCATCTCTGAAAAAAATATTAAATATTAACCTCAGAATTCGAAACAGAACGAAAAAAAAAAAATAAAAAAATAAAATAATTCGATGTCGTAACTGAATTTCTAATTATCATAAGAGCGTTAATATTAGTGCATAATATTGCGTTAGGTATATTTTTTTTATTCGTCATTTTTTAAATGCGTATATTTTTTTTAATCCGTCGTTTTTTGAAACGCAATGTTTGTTTTTTCAAATTCAATACTCATTTAATAAAGAACATTCGGTATTAATTTTAGAATTCGAAGCCGAACGAAAAATAATAATAATAATAATAATAATTCGATGTCGTAATCGAATTTCTAGTTATCCTCAGAGTAACTCCGAAAATTCGAACGCTGATAACTCAATAACCGTTTTGTATATCGCGCTCAAATTTTGCACACAAGTATAGCAGCAGACCCTCTTCAACTGTAGCAATTTTCGACAAAACCTGTGCGAAAATTTCGATTTTATGCCGTTTTGAAGTTTTTGAAAAAAGGAGGTGGTCGCTCTAACTTTCGTAAAATTTAGTCTATTTTGCTAAATAGTTGGTTATAAGAGCAGGTGCGTTCAATGTTGTTTGGTATTGAATTTGGCTCAAATCGGCAAAGTGGTTCAGATTTTATGGAATTTTGAATTTTTCAAAAAATGGACATTATCGCTCTGTTGTAACTTTTGTAAAACTTGAAATAGCGATCTTAAATTATGTATGTATAATTTAGTGACGAACGGTATGAAATTTTTGATTTTATGGAATGTTGAATTATTTTTAAAAATATACGTTATCACATTTACTTCCGGAAACGCTATAATAATAACGAAATAACGAAATAACAAAATAGAAAAAGCGAATTCACAACATGTTTATTTATCTAATTAAAACAATGATGCAAAGTAGAACCTTGCACATTGCTTTTCTTTTTTATTCAATGCTCATTTCATAAAAAATATTCAGTATTAATCTTAGAATTCGAAACAGAACGAAAAACAAGGCTGCAAAGTAGAACTTTGCAAATTGCTTCCTCATTATTGTTGGATTTTTACAAATCTACCTCTGTGAGGAAGCATGTTAATCTATTTTGGCTTCCTCATAGAGGAAGCTTTGTAAAAATCCAACAATAATGAGGAAGCAATTTGCAAAGTTCTACTTTGTAGCCTTGTTTTAAAAATTTTTAAATTGCATTAGTTTTGATCCCCAAGACAGATTCTCGCCAGATTCGAACTGATGCTTAGATTACCCACACTCTACTTGTGGACCAAATTTGAGCCCGATATCTTAAAAATTGCGGAAGTTAGAGCACAAACAAAAAATGCAAAATGCCATAAATTTAAAACCCCTTAACGGATTGACGTCAAATTCACTCCCAAACTTTATTTAATAACAGTCCACTTGTGGACCAAATTTGAGCCCGACATCTTAAAAACTGCAAAAGTTAGAGCACGAACAAAAAATGTCAAAAAATTTTTAAATGCCATAAATTGTGAACCCCTTAACGGATTGACACCAAATTTAATCCCAAACACTATTTGATAACAGTCCACATCTGGTCCAAGTTTGATCCGGATATCATAAAAATTGCAGGAGTTAGAACCCGAGCTGACATTCTCCAAAAAATTCAAAATGCCATAAATTTTGAACACCTTGATGGATTAATTCCAAATTCAATCCCTTACCTTGTTTAACGATAGTTTACTCGTGGTTCAAATTTGAGCCCGATATCTTAAAAATTGTGCACATACGCACACACACACACACACACACACACACACACACACACATACAGACATTTTTTCTAAACCACTTTTCTCGACGTCTTAGACCATTTTGAGTGACCAGACATAACAATCGCGAAAAAAAAAAATTTCACATAATCAAAGCTTCCTCTATGAGGAAGCAAAATAAATAAATAAAATAATTCGATGTCGTAACCGAATTTCTAGTTATCGTCAGCGCGTTAATGTTAGTGCATAACATTGCGTTCGTGGTGGAATACAGGCACTGAGAGAGCACTGAGTTTTGCGTGGGTGACCTCGAGGTAACGTCACATCCGCTCCGTAGCTGCATTATCAGACTGCCCACAGCCTTGTCACGCTGTTGAGATAATGGATCCATTCGCATGGATCACGATCCAGGATTGGACGTGCCCGGGACACTGGAAATAATCCGTGCATAATGACACTCGCGCTTTTTGCATTATTATTTCATCGAATGGCAGATCCCTCATTGGATTCGACAACGAGGGATGAATGGCACGTGCACCTGTGCCTCATAATTTAACCTCCTCGTCAAAGATCATCAAAATTAATTCGTCAATGAAAATCCCCGTGATTAATAACGACTGCTTCAATATAATGCATTCAGAAAATTCCGACATTCATTTCGATAACATCTACGGAATAATTTGGGCCATTAATTTATTATTCGTGATTTAATGATGATGATCTCGTCAAGATTCGCGGAATCTACGATGAGACTGCTTCGAAATATAGATCGAGGCCATTTTCTGTCTAATGTTCCCGACTAGTCCTTGGAAATGTGTGGTAATGCGTGTCTCTAAGAATTAAATAGATCGAATTACGTGAGTTGTATGTAGTAATAATGTCGCTGTAAGCGCCGACTACTGCAGTCTACTTGGAAAAGTGGCAAAGGGTTCGTACCCGTGACACGTAGCTACATTGACCGTGACTCATTACTGCTGCAATCTGCTCCCTTCGATGGTCAGATATATATATATATATATATTTTTATACATTTTTCTTTTTTGCTGTGCTGGATCAAATTTTTTTTTTTAACACTTGTTAATTGTTTTTTTTGTGGGACAATCTATACTGTTTTCAACTGGGTGTCACCCTTGACCCTTCGGATAGCAATGGCCATTTTTTTATATGGGGAATATAACTCTTGAAAACACTGAATGGTTTTTTTTTTTTTTTTTTTTTTTAAGTAAAAATATGGATATAATAATTTGGACAAAAATTTTTTTATATGGTTAACATAATTCTTAAAAACATTAAATAGTATTTTTTTACGAAAAAATATCGAAATAATAGTCGGGCCATTTCGGCTTGAATCTCAAAAATCTATATTTTGGACAAAAAATTTTATATGGTTAACATAATTCTTAAAAACACTAAATAGTATTTTTTTTTTACGTAAAAATATCGAAATAATAGTTGGGCCATTTTGGCTTGAATCTCAAAAATCTGTATTTTGGACAAACATTTTTATATGGTTAACATAATTATTAAAAACATTAAATAGTATTTTTTTTTTTACGAAAAAATATCGAAATAATTGTCGGGCCATTTCGGCTTGAATCTCAAAAATCTGTATTTTGGACAAAAATTTTTTATATAGTTAACATAATTCTTAAGAACATTAAATAGTGTTCTTTTTTTTACGAAAAAATATCGAAATAATATTCGGGCCATTTTGGCTTGAATCTCAAAAATCTGCATTTTGGACAAAGCATTTTTATATGGTTAACATAATTATTAAAAACACTGAATAGTATTTTTTTTTTACGTAAAATTATCGAAATAATAGTCGGGCCATTTCGGTTTAAATCTCAAAAATCTGTATTTTGGACAACAAATTTTTATATGGTTAACATAATTCTTAAAAACACTGAATAGAATTTTTTTTTAAGAAAGATCTAAAAAAGCATATAAAAAAATAGAAGCCGGCCGCTTCGTCTTGTAACTCAAAAGTCTTTATTTTCGACAAGAAATTTTTCATATTTTCAAAGTTTTGATAATCCATATTTTTGTTTCCAAAAATCATTACATTTTTTTTTTTTTCTAAGAAGAAAGAAAAATAAATGCTTTTAAAATTTGTATCAAAGGGGTCAAACGTCAGGTTCAGGTCGAAACAGTATGGATTGATTTCTATGTATTAATTATATAGTGATAGAAGAACAGACTTTTTTTTATTGACCTGTGAAATTTTTTTTTTTTTCAGAAATTTTCTGATATTGATTTTATTTTTTGAAGAGGCTGTTTGAACCATTTTTCCCATTGATTGATAATAGCAATAATGTAGTGAGAAAAGACCAAGTAATAGGCATTTATTTAATGAAAATGTATCGTCATCCTTGGAGAAGACTTGAGCTTAAGACTTTTGATATGCGTCTGGCCTGAAGCGGCGAAAATGCGAAAATTACACCAATTCTCATTAATCAGAGAATCTGCGAGATGCGAAGAGTTGCAGAAATCTTCTCGCGCATGATTTTGTCGGCAAATTGTTGCAACACTGTGATTTCAACAGATGATTTATTTGATTTTTTTTTATGTAACAAATTGGTACGAGTGTTGGCAGATTATTCATGGAACACCTCACGAATAATAACGATGATATGTTCTTACTTATTCCAGTTGAAATATATTTTTTTTATGTAATCAAGATTTTCTGCTTTTTAAATAAATATTTTTATATTTAATTTGAATAAAAATAAATTATAAAAAACTCTTCGTAATTATTTATTATGTCAAATATGATTTTTCTGGAAATTATTTGCTGCTTTCGTTAAATTTTTTTTTATTTTTGCAAATTATAAAAAAAAATGTCCAATTTTATTTTGCTTTTTAAATAAATATTTTTATATTTAATTAGAATAAAAATAAATTATAAAAAACTCTTCGTAATTATTTATTATGTCAAATATGATTTTTCTGGAAATTATTTGCTGCTTTCGTTAAATTTTTTTTTATTTTTGCAAATTATTTTTAAAAAATGTCCAATTTTATTTTTCTAGCTATTTTTTTTTGTTTATTCTTAAAATATTCTTGTGGATCCATAATTTACAATATTAAATGGTTTAAAAAAATTTACTTCGTAAAATACGTGATTATATATAAAAATTGCACAGATCTAATGTTCACCACCTTCATTACATTTTTATTACGAAAATCCTGTTGACTGATAAATGTTGAACAAATGAGGATCGGCACATTGTCGGCAAATTGTTGCAACACTGTGATTTCAACAGATGATTTATTTGATTTTTTTTTTATGTAACAAATTGGTATGAGTGTTGGCAGATTATTCATGGAACACCTCACGAATAATAACGATTATACGTTCTTACTTATTCCAGTTGAAATATATTTTTTTTATGTAATCAAGATTTTCTGCTTTTTAAATAAACATTTTTATATTTAATTTGAATAAAAATAAATTATAAAAAACTCTTCGTAATTATTTATTATGTCAAATATGATTTTACTGGAAATTATTTGCTGCTTTCGTTAAATTTTTTTTTATTTTTGCAAATTACAAAAAAAAATGTCCAATTTTATTTTGCTTTTTAAATAAATATTTTTATATTTAATTAGAATAAAAATAAATTATAAAAAACTCTTCGTAATTATTTATTATGTCAAATATGATTTTACTGGAAATTATTTGCTGCTTTCGTTAAATTTTTTTTTATTTTTGCAAATTATTTTTAAAAAATGTTCAATTTTATTTTTCTAGCTATTTTTTTGTTTATTCTTAAAATATTTTTGTGGAGCCATAATTTATAATATTAAATGATTAAAAAAAAATTACTTCGTCAAATACTTGATTGTATGTAAAAATTGCAAATATCTAATTTTCACCACCTTAATTACATTTTTACTACGAAAATCCTGTTGACTGATAAATGTTGAACAAATGAGGATCGAAGATGTATTTCGTTGTATCTGTAACAAACGTCAGGGTAGTAAATAAAACAAACATCAATTCATTTCAAATGTCATTTCATTTTCATTTTATTTAATAATAAATTGTCTACAATTTGTCCTAAGGTAGTACGTCTTAGAGTTTTTTTTTTTTTTCAGGGTCTTGGGAAAAAAAGGCATAGATCATCGAGGATGAATGAGATTTTCGAGATGAAGAAAACAATGTATTTTTTTTTTTTTTTTTTTCAATTTCGTAGATTTTAGAAGACGCGATAGTCAAGCGATTTGAGGGGAGGCAATTTTTTTTAGGCTGATATTAACCATTTAATTCAAGTAGTGACAGATGATGCGCGAACAAAAAAAAAAAAAAAAAAATATTCACAAATTATAATAATCAATGTGTAAAAAATATATATAAAAAATTATAATAGTAAATTATTAATAATAATAATAATAATAATAATATAACAAGTTGTACTGGGGGTGGGGCGGAGCTAAAAAAACGGAGGCAATTTTTTTTCTCTCACAAAACACGTGAGTGCAGTCTAATAATAATCATAATAATAATAATAATAATAATAATAGCCATAATTATATAGATACAAGGTGATTAATTAAAGCTCGCACTTGGCAATGCGACGTTTTTTTTTGTGCTTCTTAAAATCGGTGCCACAAATTTATTGCCTTTGGCCTTTTTATCAATTCCATTGTGATTTGTCGAATAATAAAAAAAAATTGAGACACCGAGACTCTTAAAGAATAATTTAAGAACACGAGTCGCAAGGCCAGTGGAAATCTGTACCCGACAGCCATAAGAATCACGAAAAAAAATAAAATAAAAATAGTAATAATTAATTTCGAGTATCGCTCAGGTAATTTAATAACAATTTTTTTTTTTGTAACATCAATTTGACGGATAAAACATTTCTCGAAGTTTTCGCGTATCTTAAGTGACTGACACAATGGAATGCTTAGCTCCAGAGCGCAGTGCAATAAGCACACTTCCGGTTTCCAAAAATGTATGTATATTCGGGTGTGTTATCAATTTTTGAAAATCTAATTATAAAATTTCTTTTGGAATGAAAAAATCTTCTCTTATTATTTAAATATTCGTTTTGTTTCGTTCCTCAATTAATTATATATAATATCATATTCATTTAATTGATGTGTCCTTAAAAAAAAAATTTCTATTATACTCGAGGCTCAAAAATGATTTTTTTTGCAAATTTGATTTTCAAAAAAAATCGTTAGAAAAAAATTAATCTTCCCTCAAATATAAATTTAAGCAAAAAAAATGGTCATAAAATTTAGGTGATTTCTCTCTTAATTAAACACAGAATCAAGATTATTTTATTTCACTCACAATTTTTTTTTGCAAATTCGATTTTCAATCAACATTTTTAGAAAAAAATTAATCACCTCTCATATATAAATAATAATTAATTGTTCATTAAGCAAAAAATATTGTCATAAAATTTTGGTGGTTTCTGTCTTAATTAAATACAGAATAATGATTATTTTATGAAGTAATTTTAATTATTTTTGAGGTCAGAGAAGAAATTAAATTTTTTTTCATTGCAAAGAAATTTCTAATATGATTTTCAAAAATTAGCGTAACGCCTTAATGCATACTAAGCGTATAGCACGAAACCGGAAGGTCTTGGAAGAATAGGATACGCGCGTCTCAAGGACAGAGACCAAATGGCTTTCAGGTACGGAAGTAGGTGGGTGGTTCAACGCACGGAAAATTGACGGCAATTACTCGACGTCTCTAGTAATAATTGCCCAATTAACACACTACGATGTTTTTGTGTTTTGTTCTTATGCCGTTATCGAGGACAGACAAAACTTGAATAGTAAAATCGTAAACGAAGAAAGTAAAGAAAAAAAAAAAAAAAAAATTCAATGAGTACAAAGTTGTAATCATCTTATCACTTTTAAATTTAATTTTGTTTATTTATTTCACAAATCATTCAATATTAATCTTTTTTTTTTAAATCTTTACGGTGTTAATAAATAACTGTATAATTATTTGATTAAAAACGAAAATATTATTTATCAAAATTTACTAGAAAATAAACACCACGAAAATTATTGTAATTAATTTTTATACGTCACTTTTTAACGTATTTTTTATTTTTATTTTAATCAAATATTTATACTTTTTTTTTTTGCGAAATAGTTTTATGAATAATTATTAATGTCAATCGTTTTGTGGAATAAATAAACAAATGGGGTCAGATTGAAAGTAACAAGATGCTTAAAACTCTGAATGAGTGCGAATCCAGATGAAAATAATTGTATCATTAAAATTGATATATTTTATCGTACGTACACGAATAATACAGGGAGCGAGGGCTTAACGACAGATTCTCCTGTCAATGCGCTTTATGTAACCCTCCAAATCCGATCATTAGTACAGCAAAAAAAAAAAAAAAAAAAAAATTTAATTTCCTATCAAAATTTTCCAAATCAAATAATAGTGAATTTCTCCAAGAATTTTTTCATATAAAATCCTTTAATAATGAACAGGATGTGAAAGGTTTTTTAGAACAAAAAAAAAAGAATATTAAAAAATCCGATAAAGTCGATAAACAGATTCACGATTCAACCATAGACTTTTTCTCCTATAGCACGATTTTTATTTCTCGTTTTGTAATAACCATTCGGAGCGCATGTCGTAAACGTATTTAATTAATTAGCAAAAAAAAAAGTGATTTCCATAAATTGTCAATAGTGAATTTTATAACGATATTTGAAATATAAAATCCTTTAATAATGAACAGGATGTGAAGGGTTTTTTTTCGAAGAGATAAAAAAGAATATTAAAAAAACCGATCAAGTCGATAATCATTAAAACAGATTCACGATTCAACCATAGCCTTTTTCTCCTATAGCACGATTTTTATTTCTCATTTTGCAATAACCATTCGGAGCGCGCGTCGTGAGCGTATTTAATTCGCTTGCAAAAACACTGAAAAAAAAAAGATGTTGAAAAAAAAAAGAAAAAAAAAAAAAATGCATGCGCACGCGCGATACGGTGACCAGAAGTTATTTAGCGATCCACGTGTGTCCTCTTTGAGATCGTTGTATCTAACTATGATATATCTACACTTTACTTAGACGCCTATCGTTTACCTATTATAGACGGGGGCGCAACGAGGCAATAATGCGAACGCTCTTATTTTCCACCTCATACGGAGATGTAAATATAAGAATTCGTTCGAAAATCTTGCGACGTTTATTCTCTCATTATTTTCACTCGTTTCCTCTTCGCCATCATCTTCATCTTTTCATTTTATTTATCTTTCACCATCGCAAAAGTTCATTCGCACTTCGATTTCGTCCCGTCGTCCCGATAATTTCACATGTCGGAATTATTACACAGAGTCATCGATAGTTTTTTTTTTTAAACTGTGCAATTACTCTCGTGACTCGAAGTTTTTCGGTGTATTACCTAATTTTCCAAGACTTGAGCAAATTATTCTGTTTCATTTGATGCAAAAAAATTAATGCATTTCTATTTTTTTTTAAATATGTGCACTAAAAAAAATTTGGCCATTGAAACAAATAGACTTTATTTAATTTAAATAAATTCTATTCTTTTGAAATAGACTTTAATCAATTTAAATAAATTATATTTTTTTAAAATTAAATAAATTCTATTTGTTTGAATAGACTTTATTTAATTTAAATAAATTATATTTTTTTAAATTAAATAAATTCTATTTGTTTGAATAGACTTTATTTAATTTAAATAAATTATATATTTTTTTAAATTAAATAAATTCTATTTGTTTGAATAGACTTTATTTAATTTAAATAAATTATATTTTTTTAAATTAAATAAATTCTATTTGTTTGAATAGACTTTATTTAATTTAAATAAATTATATTTTTTTAAATTAAATAAATTCTATTTGTTTGAATAGACTTTATTTAATTAAAATAAATTATATTTTTTTAAATTAAATAAATTATATTTTTTTAAATTAAATAAATTCTATTTGTTTGAATAGACTTTATTTAACTTAAATAAATTATATTTTTTTAAATTAAATAAATTCTATTTGTTTGAATAGACTTTATTTAACTTAAATAAATGATATATTTTTAAATTAAATAAATTCTATTTGTTTGAATAGACTTTATTTAATTAAAATAAATTCTATTTGTTTAAATAGACTTTATTTAATTAAAATAAATTCTATTTGTTTAAAATCCTTGTTTTTTTCTTAGTGTAGATTTGACATTAATGATTTGCATTAAATATATCACAGAATAATTGCGAAATAGTTTGAGCCTTTGGGAATATTTATTAAATGGAAAATGTTTAAAAAATTGGCCATTAACCATTTTAATTGAATATAATAAATGTGTAAATATCCGTAAATTGCCGGGACGACGATAACTCGCGTATATATATATATATATATTTTGTTGTTTTTATTAATACTCAATATATTAATCATTAACTATGCTTTTAATAATTAGTATGATACAACAGCAATGGCCGACTACGGTCGGTCCTTCATATTAAAAACACATCGTCGCATCTCCGATAATCGCACCTCCCCTGGCTTCGTCGTCTCGTTGATTAATACGCTACAGTCTACGATCGTTTACGATTTACAATATCAATTAATTATCAAATTATTAATTCAATTATTAGAATTACTTTAGAATATTGGTACTCTTTGTGTCACCTCCATATTTTTGTTGTTGTTGTTGTTGATGTTGTTGTCGTGTGAATTTTTTTTTTTACGCGATTAATAACTGTTTTACAATATTATTATAATATTCATAATCATTCAGTTTAATAATCTCTTCACGTTTTCGCTTATCACTCTCGCTCACAATCTCTCGTCTTTCTCGCGATCTTAAATTGTACAGCCTTTCACATCGACTTTGTCCATTATTTCATTTTCCCCAATTGTTTTTATTCATTTTTATTTTTTTTTATATAGTTCGTCGAAGTATGTATAGTTGAATCGTGAGTAGAGCCCTTGCTAATATTTTTGTTGTTTTTTTTCTTGTTTCTTAGTTATTTTTAATAATTATGTATATTTATATTTATGTGTATATAAATAAGTGTTTGTACTATAAAAAAAAGTAAAATGTTCGAAGGGTCAGGGGCGGCTGTGACACTCGGCTCGTTCGTGACGAGATCATCGATTTATCAATCGATTAATCGCGCATGCAACTGATCACGAATTATTTTAGTTAGTTTTTTCTCGAAATTGACTTTGCGTGACTACCTCGAACTCTTGATTCGTTTAAATAGTATAAATGCCGAGATTTTTCTTTTTTTTTCGCGCTCTATGCCTCGTTTATTCAGTTACACTAAAAAAGACGTGCGATTACAATGTCGAGAAAATGTTTATTGAAAAATTTACTGAACGCGACTTGGAAATTTTTTTTAACTGATATTTTACATATAATATATGAATATGATGCTAAATCTCAATACTTTTATGTTGAAGACAAATTTAAAAAAATATTTGAATAGAACGTACATTAATTTTATCAAAAAAAAAAAAAATATGTCCCAGTTCAGAAAATTTTTCAAACATTTTTTTCTTTTTTTTTTCTTTTTTTTTTAGCAATGTATGCAGCGCCTCCTAGCGGAAATCCCGAAAGATCCTCGCGTGGACCATCCCCGGACCCCAGCGTGATGATTTTCATACAATGCGTTTGGTGAGAATTAGGTGGGTGTTTTTTTTTTTTTTGTTTTTCCAGAGAACATTTTTTGTGTACAATACGCGTGTTTTTTTTTTGTAGTAATGTTTAAACCGCTTTCGAATTAGACACGAGCCCGCGAGGCATCGAAAAAATCTCGCCGTTTGTAGGCGCGTCATGATTTATTATGACTCAATCGTAACTTATAATTCATTGGTATCGGACGAGCTCGATTTATTATATATTTCTTTTTTTTTTTTTTTTTTTTTTTGCGGTCTTTGCCAACGGCGTTATCGAACGGCGTTTTTAACGGTCATGGATGACAAATGTTTCGGCAATACGGAATTTTCACGCTCTGATTCCGTACGCTTGAAAGCAGTGTAAACTTTTCAAAAACTGGGTGGATCGCGATGGTTGTCATCTTTATTGATTGATTGCACTCGTCAAGCGCAAACGTCGTTGGTGCATCGAGCTTTGGAATTAACGCGACAATATCGCGCCCTCAATGCCAATAGGGGCTTAATTTTCGCTTTTTTTTTAACCCCTGGATTCAACAATTATTTTAGTGGCAAGGACGTAAAAAGATCATTCTATTTTCTGTAAAATCTACGTAAAATTTTGACTCTTTGTGCCTCTAATCTAACCTGCAAAAAAAATTTTTATCGCATCAAGAGTAAAAAAATTCCGGCGCATGTGCAAATCCAATTGTCGTGGTTATTTTACGCCCTAGTGTGTAATTTTTTTAAATTTAATTTTACGAACTAGTGCGTAATTTTTCATGAATTTTTACGCGCATGTGCATAATTTTTCATTTTTATTTAAAATAATGAATTTGCATATGAATCAGGATTTTTTATACCCCACGCTAAAAAAGTGTCTTTTTGCATTTTGATCAAAGGCTCAAAAAGTCAAACTTTTGAGGCAGATTAATACAGAAACAAATATTCAACATTTCCTAAATATTAAAAAACCGTCGAAAAATGTAAAAAAGAATTTTGCAAATTCCAGAGTTGTGAGCATTTGAATATTTTTTTCAAAATCTAAGAGGCATTCATACATACATCTTGATTCTATTTTGCTTAAGAGCACTTTTTGATAAAAAAAAAAAAAAAAAGATTTTTAAACACAAAAATCAGAACTTGATTTGCAAATATTTATTTGGTATTGCCGACGCGATATCCAGCCGATAATTAAAATAGTATCGATCAACCCGCGAGCCCGTTACTTCCAGAACATCTTCCGTTAATTATTTCTTATATCTCTTTCTCTCTCTCGCTTTCTTTTTTTTTCTCGTCAATTGTTTTTTATTTTATTCTCGATTATTAACGTTGCTTAAGAAAAATTATTGTGCCGATAATATGTTGGGTCGCTAGCGAAACCCTAAACAGGCAGTGCAGTACGAGTGAGTCCTTAAGCAATCTCGAGGCAAGCTTCGGCCTAATATCACGTTTCGAGTCCATTGCTCATCATTTAATTACTTTGTTTTGCATCATTATTTAATTATTACTTACAGTATATATATATTTATGTATATATATATATATTATATGATTAAGTTAACGTTACTTTTCTCTCGGTAAAAGGTATACAGCACGTACGTGGGGTACAGTTTGTTATTTTGTTTTCTTTGGAGTATTTTTTTTTTTCATGTGTTTTCGAGGCAAAAGCCGAAATAATGTGAAACAGTTCGTACACAACCGTTTCTCACATTGGCCAATTCCTCGACAACAACCGTCGAATATAAGTCTTCATCTCCATGAACTTTAACACCCTCTTTGTCAGGTTCTGTTTTTCAAAACCCTCGAGAGATTTTAAAGATTCGAAGATGATTCATAAAATGAGCATGTTTAATTTAAATCTCTTTCTCTCGAGTGTTTTAGCCAAACATAAACCTTGTCGTTGTCGATTGCTGTTTCGTCGAGGAACGTTCACAACCACAGCAGCTGATATACGTACTCGCTACAATACTTATTCGATAAACGCGTCATATGCTCCGCAATGGCAATAACTACTAATCCCATCTAATCGCATAAATCGTCATAGCCACATTGGGAACAATATTCCCAACGTGATCAATGTAGTTAGTCCGTTTTATTGGTCACGAAAACCTCATTCAAGTCACCATTTCAAAGCACTCACTCAAACTCTGCGAAAAAACAAATGCTCCCATAAACGTCTCCACAGTGTCAATAATTACGGCAATTTTCCGTATTTTCTGACAAGTTTCCACAATCTCTGACAAGTTGGCATGATTTCGGATAAGTTTGCGTATTTTCTGACATTTCATTTCCGCCAAGTTCCTCGCGAATGTTCCGACAAGTTCTTTGTCTATTTCCTGCCAAATTCTTCACGTATTTAGTGACAACTTGTTCGGCTATTTTCGAACAAGTTCGCACATCTTCGGACGTGTTATTTCCGTACATTCTGACAAGTTCCCCGCGGATGTTCCGACAAGTTCCTTGCCTATTTCCTGCCAAGTTCTTCGCGTATTCAATGACAACTTGTTTGGCTATTTTCGGACAAGTTTGTATTTGTTCTGACATGTTATTTCCGTACATTCTGACAAGTTCTCCGCGAATGTTCCGCCAAGTTCCTTGCCTATTTCCTGCCAAGTTCTTCGCGTATTAAATGACAACTAGTTTGGCTATTTTCGAACAAGTTTGCGTTTGTTCTGACATGTTATTTCCGTACATTCTGACAAGTTCTCCGCGGATATTCTGACAAGTTCCGTGCCTATTTTCTGCCAAGTTCTTCACATATTTAATCACATCTTGTTTAGCTATTTCTTGTTCTTGTTCGGCTATTTTCTGACAAGTTTGCACATATACTAACATGTTATTTCCATACATTCTGACAAGTTCTCCGCGTATGTTCCGACAAGTCCTTTGCCTATTTCCTGCCAAGTTCTTCACATATTTAATGACAACTTGTTCGGCTCTTTTCTGACAAGTTTGCACATCTTCTAACTTGTTATTTCTATACATTCTGACAAGTTCTCCGCAGATGTTCCGACAAGTTCCTTGCCCATTTCCAGCCAAGTTCTTCACGTATTTTGTGACAACTTGTTCGGCTATTTTCTGACAAAACTGGTCCACCAAATGATCAATAACAATCGAGGTGAACCACGGCGATTAATCAGCACGCACTTTCCAAGTGTGCGCTCTGTCTGCGTCTGGCCTGTCGCTGCCGAAACTGATGAAACTCTGCTTTCATAGCTTGTACCCTAGCCTCGATGTTGTCCCTCGTGTATCGTTGAGTTTGATGATGATGATGAGTAGTAGTGTGAACCTGATGAATCTGTGGCAGGTGATGAATCGTGTGAATCTGATGAACAGGAGGATGTTCCTCCCTAGTAGGTGTCGAAGCTGAAGTAGGCGTTGGTGTGCACGAAACAGGATCAAATTCGTAATGTCCATCAACGCTTCCAGCGTCCACCGCGTTGTGCGTATGTGTGTGAACAATTTTGCTATTAGGATCTTGAAGTTCGAGCCACCGACCAACAAGAGGAGGTGGTGGAGGTCGATAAGGTGGTGGTCGCCATTCAGCGACGGTGCTGCCACTTCTTGAGCTCTGATTCTGCTGCGACGTATTTTTGCTACCAAAACCAGAGCTACTCGATCGACTCTCCGGCGATGTTTCCAAATCCGGCGATGCGGCAAGTTCTGGCGCGGATCTGGCGTGTCTCGCGTGCCTCGGCGGAAGTCTTGCTCTTGGTCTTCCCGCCGGTTGTGGAGGCGAAGAAGTTGCCAAAGGCTGAACAGGCACGAATCTTTGCGACTCCGCGTGGATCGCTTTCAATGATGGCAATTCTTGACTGTAACGTTGATGGATTGTTCGCAATTGGAGATAACCCGGCGGAGTTGGAAATGATCTTTCTACCGATGATGGCTGACGCACTGAGCTTAAGTCACTGAAGTAAACTGGCGTCCATGGCACTTGTGGACCACTCGGTGAACTCGCGAGAAATCTTGGTGATGATATTGTACAGATTGTTGGTTGGGTTCCTAACAAAGGATTCACAGCGCCGCCTACTGGACAGTGCGCTACCATTGGCGGCTGCGACACTCCTATCGATACTCCGCTACCTTCAGACCGCAGACTCAACTGACTCGTTCCCACCAGAGGGCGACGCCATGATGATTTTAATCTCGAACTCTTGGGCAGAAAACCACCGTCGTCACTGCTCGATGCGTCCATGATACTGTTGTTGGCCGAACTTAGCACCGAATCCGCGACGACGAAACGTCCGTCCGCTGCACGTGAGATCTTACCGAGTGGACGGCCTCGTGATGAGTCCGGTGAATCCGGTATAAGTATCTCGCGTAGCAGAATTAGACCTGGTACTCGGCTTTTTCTAGGTCTACGGTAGACAGAAGGAGCGTTAGTAAGGATTGTGGTGGCGATTCGTAGCAGCTTCACTGAGAATCCTCGAGTACGGAAATAAATAGCAATTAATTGTAAACAAAATTATTTGCAAATGTTTTTTTTTTTTTTTCTTTTTTTTTTTATTATCCGTTTTCAAGCATTCTCGGTTAAAGGCTGCGACAACAATAACGTGCAACAACCACGTAAACACGATAAACAAAGTAATAACGAAATAATGTTTTTTATGATTAAATATTTAATTACGTATAATATAATAATAACGGATGCAGGTTGGGAGGATGGCATGCCATGCTTCATTCCTGTGCTCAAGTTGTCGGGCGTGAACGTGAGGGGCCATTATTTTTTGGGGGGGCTAGGTGAGTGGTGACAGTGAGTGGATATATATATTTTTTTCTTTTCTTTTCTTTTCTTTTCAATTGTTTAAATTTTTTTCTTTTTAACAAATTTGAATTTTTTTTTTTACTCTTGAATTTGATTTTTTTCAAATGGACTTTCTTAAATTTTTTATTTTTTATTTTTTATTTTTATTTTTTGTTTTTTTTTGCAAATTTATTTTAGTGGTAGCAATCGTGGATTTAGGTGCTCCGAAACTCGTCACCTTTTTTCCTCCTTCGGGTCCGGCAGCAAGGAAAGATTCGGGGAGAGAGAATGTTGTAACACAACGATTACATTCACAGAAAAACAATCGGTGGTGATAATGATAATAAATATAATAACGCTAAATAACCGAACGTTTACGATTTTATCTAGGCGGTGATGTTAGGGAGCAAATAGATGTCTTGTGTTTAGTATGTGTATACTATATTACTATTTATGTGTTACGGATAAATGCGATAACGGCTTGAAATAGATAAAGCTATCGAGAACTACTTAACGAACGAAATGGGATCACGAAATATGGAAGAGATTGATAGCAATAATTAAAAAAATTTGTCGAAATGGAAATAGTATTTAAAAAATGGATTTCTTTTACTTGGGCCAAGATTTATAACTTTCATTTCCTTACAAATTGTTACAATTTGTGACGGAACCTACATTATTACAACGAGACTCAAAGTGTCACTCTGTCATGGCTTAAATATTTTTATTTTTGTAAATTAATTTTTTTTTGTTTAAGGATGTATCACGTATACATTTCTAATCAATTCGGCCTCGTTCTGATATATATTTATATTCAAATAAAAAAAGTACCGAAGATTCAAAGTGAGAAAAGACGCCATTTTTTTCTGTTGTCCAAATCTTATGTGCATCTTCGGAGTAATCTCAAACATGATTTTAAACAAAAAATTTATCATAAAATAAATATTTAGAAAATCGGTGACGTATTTAAAAAAAAATTATTACCATTTTGTTTATTGTGACGAAACTGATTTTCGAAAAAGTGTAAAAATTGGTGCAGAGAGTTTTTTCATACCTTCGCACAACATACTGAACGGACGTTTGTTTTTATAGATTTTTAAAAATCATCAACGCAGATTTTGTTTCAAATAATTACAATTTTAGTTATTGTGACCAAACTAATTATCAGAAAATTCTAAAAATTTGTGTGGAATAGTTTTTTATACAGCCCCACAACATATTGAACGGACAAAAGATTTTGAAAATCTACGGACTACGAGACTGTCGACTTGATATGGAATGCCTCGTACAATGATACATCCTTAATATTTAACGTTTAAAATTGTATTTTACAGTCAGTTTTGTTTTGTGAAGCAAAGTGACGACTTGTAGTCTCTCCAAAGAGAGAAACTACATAATAAAGGACAACAAAGAAGATGAATAGAAAAAATTACAGAAAGGAAGATAAAAAAGTATAGAATTGAGCGAACAAAATAGAGAGGAAAAAAAAGAGACAAATGTTCAGACGAGGAATATATCCGAAATTCAAGTGAATAATGTAATAAAGATTCCCGAACTAGGAAAATAAAAATGCAAGTGTAAAAAAAGAATCCGTTTTACTGTCGAAGGTGTATATAGACAGTATATTCGTCTAACAGAGTATTCATCGATTATCGAATTTCGATGCGGGTCATATACCGCGTCACGACAGCAAGATAAAGATGAAAAAAGATGTATAGAGCAAAAGGGATTTAAAAAAAAATACAACGACGTCGTTGCAAGTGCAAACAGAAACGAGATAAATAACAGTAAAAAAAAGGCTCAGTCACAACCAGGAAATCCGGATATATCAACTGGACTGTCGAGCGCAAATGGTTACCTACTTTTTTTATGTGCTTTGGATTTTGTTTTTTCGATTGTATAGTTTGTGGTTTGATTTTTTATTGTGGCAAGCTGTATTTTTTTTTATTTACGAGTCGTCTAGAATCGAGAAACTGAAAAGAATAAGAGAAAAGTACAGAGGTTTTAGATTTTTTTGTTGTTCTTTAACGCAGCAAGTCGCGAGGGTTTTTCGGCCGGGTTGTTTTTATTTTTTTGTGCGATCGTTTTATTTTTTTATTTTTTTTTTGTTTTTTTGGCTCGCCGACGTTCGGGTGTGTTAGGAGGATTTTTGTAACTATTTTAAAAATACTGTCAAGCGTTTAGGATCAAAGAATAAAGGGATATATAGCACAAGCTCGCTAGACATTTAAAGGCTCTAAATAATTAGCAATTTGTTTTTTTTTATTCCCGAACGTCGGATGTCCTGCGACTCTACCAGCCCCATGGACACAGTAGATCTACATGCTTTATTATTTTGATTTTTATTTATTTTTCTTACGCATAGAGGAAGCTTTGCCATGGGGAAACAGAATTTCAGATTTTTGAGCTTAAAATTTTCAAATAGTCAGAAAATCATATTTTGAAAAAAATCTGGATGAATAAATGTGTGTACGTGTTTGCTAGCCTCTAAAATTTCCAACAATTTTTTCTTTGATTATTCAAATTTAAAAAAAAATCCTCAGATTTTAATTTCATGGAAATTTGATTTTTTTTTTAGTAATGTTTTTGAGTGGATAATTATTTATAATCGCAGATATGTTCAAGGCTGTTTCTTATTAAATTTGACCGAAATTATAAAAAAAGTATTTTTTTATGGGATTTTATATATTTCTGAAAAATTTATTTTATTACATAAATAGCATAATAAAATTTAATAAACGAGCTGAATTTTTTTTGTGAGCGATTAATAACTTCGAGGAGTATTTCATGTAAAATTTTAGAAAAATCGACAAAGGTTTTGAAAATATTATAATAAATTAATTTTTTTTCTCAAATTCTTTTCATTTGCAAGACTAAAAATTCTGTTGGGTTGAGAATAAATACATGAATGAAACTAAAATTTGGCACATAAGTAAAGCAGGATGAACTACAAATATCTTGCAATATTGGATTAAATATATTCAACAGTATCTATAAAAAGTCTATACATATTATAATAAATAAGTCTGCAAAGTAGAACTTTGCAAATAGCTTTCTATTTTTTTTTTGCACTGATTACAAAGCTTCCTCTATGTTTGGCTTTTGGCGATGCGTTTTAGCCGCATGCTACACGCGCGTTTAGCATCTAAGCGTTAGCTGCTGTATGCTAATTGCGTATTATAATATATTTTAGGAAATATAATGATCGCGTCTCCAAGGAACTCGCAGAGTCGGTCGATTCGAGATAAATGATTATAAAATATTATGTCAAATTGTTTTTAAAAAATGTTAAGTGTGTGAAGAAAGAGAGAAATAGAAAAAAGATAGTATAGAGTTTTGGTAATATCTTCGAATCGATCTTGAGCGAGTTGAAAAAGCAAAAGAAATGGAATAAAACTGGGGAATGACAAAAAGTAAAGGCGAACACTCTTAATGCAAATAATGTAGAGAATTATAACCTCATAAGGCATATTTTAGCTTTTCTGTAACATAAAAATTTAAAAAAACAATTTTTTGTTCCTTTAAAAAATGTTGTAAAAGATTTTCTTAAGGAAATTATTTCCTTAAGCCTCGAAATGTTCTGAAAATATATTCTATTATTTTCCATGACTTAAGGAACTTTGTGTGGGGTTGAAAAAAAAGTACCTTAAAATATGTCTTTACAGAAATATATAAAAATTCGCAATCATTTTTTTTACACACTTTAAATAAATAAATAAATAAATAAATTTTACGAGAATAGACTTTTTTGAGCGACCTAGAAATTATGTCTCTGAAGATTAAGATAGTAATTATTATGGGTTTTTTTTCAGCCGAAACATCAGTTTGTGTATATATATATTTTTAAAAATTTTGATCCACTTAAAAAAAATAGCGTTTACGTTCCTCCTTAAGTGTTTGCCATTCCCCCGTTCCCTCTATTCATAATTAATTAGCCTCGGTGGCTACCAAAGAAGGTGACATTTATTTAAACTTTACTTAAAAAAAAAAAAAAAAAAAAAAAAAAAAAAATTTAGCTTCGATAAAAAAATCGAATTAATCGTCGATAAAAATCGATAAAAAAAACGAATGTTCCTTCTATGGCACGTCCACCGAAATAGCAAAAAATCTACTGCAATTTAACGACAAATTTGTCAATAGACCGAATTACAAGTACGTAATTAAAGTAGAGAGGGAATAGAAAAAGACAATAAAGTTGAAAAAGGTCGATAGTCAAGGATAAGGTCAG
Source organism: Ephialtes manifestator (assembly GCA_963970395.1). Taxonomy (NCBI): domain Eukaryota; kingdom Metazoa; phylum Arthropoda; class Insecta; order Hymenoptera; family Ichneumonidae; genus Ephialtes; species Ephialtes manifestator. The sequence goes on from OZ019972.1 coordinate 37,692,742, forward strand.
AGAGATTAAGAGTATCGTTGGCGATGGTAATGAGCGATAGTTAAAATGCGATTTTGTCTAATTGTCGATCCCATAGATCGTTAGTTTAATACAGTTAATCAGTGAATTCAAAAAAAAATATGTAAAAAGGAAAATTGATAATTACAAACGTCAACAGATGGAGAATTAATGACATTTCACTACATTGTATCATGATCATCATCGTCGTATCGTGTATTTTTTTTCAGTTTATTTAATTAAGTACGTTGATAGCCGAGATTACGACACAAACTCGTCACGTCAGAAATCTACACAGTAAAAATTTAATTAAAATTTTTGCACTTTTGACAAAAAATTTCTGCCCACAGAAACTTTGTGTCAGTTTTTCTGTCAGTTTCTAAATTTCATAAATATTTTGTATTCTCATTTTACACAATATGCAAGAATTTTTATCCAAATATCAATAAATCATATGAAAAATACAGAAATATCGAAAAAATTACACTTTTTTAAAAATGTCATTTTTTATTTATTTATCGATCAAGTCAACAACAAATTCATATTTATTGACGCAAAATAAATCGATTAAGAAATTAATTCAATTTTTTTTACCATTTTTGCAAAAAACTAAAAAATTGAAATTTTGATAAAATTGTTATAGTTTAAAAAAAAAATACAATTTTATTCTCGCTCCCCCAGAAATCCCAAAAAACTGTAATTCTTCCAATTTTCAAATATTCCGCTTACGATCCATCAACATTTTCACAAAAATTCATAATCAGCATAAAATTCCAAATATTCGCAATATAATTTATTTTTTAAATCCCAGTATTAATTTTCAATTGTTATAAATGCGCCAAAAAAATTTCTCCAATTTTTTCTCCCCATCCCAGTCCCAAAAAAAAAGAAAGTATAAATTTCCCTCCCATTTCCGACAGAAAAATCAGTGCACAAAATTTTTGTTGACCCATCAAAAAACTTTCACAAGAACCCTCAAAAAAAAAAAAAAAAAAGGAAGAAAAAATCTCAAAAAAAATCTGTCAATCCGATTTGAATTAGCACACATTTATACGAAAAACTGTGTAGAAAAGAAAATCTATGTACTCCCTAGGCCGCCGAATAAAGGTATAATAGGGTACTGACTGGAAGAACTAGTGAGTCCTAGCTGTTTGCCTGTATTGCTCATCTCATCTACAGTCATGACAATCATCCTAAGTAGTAGATAGTAGTAGGTAGTGGTAGTAGTAGTGGTAGTGGTAGTAGTAGTAGTTGTAGTAGTAGTAGTAGTAGTAAGTAGTAAGTAGTAGTAGATTAGTAGGTCCTAGCAGGTAACATTGCAGAGCGGAGCAGTTGTCTCGCATAGGTTGGTGATCATGACGATGGTCGTGGTTGGTGGTTGGTGGTGACGATAGTAGTAATAAATGGTGTGGTTTTAATGCGGTGATGGTGACGGTTGTAGTAACGGTGGTGATAGTTGAGTAGTAGTAGTAGTAGTAGCAGTAGTAATAGTAGCAGTAGGTGGTGATGTATTGCCCACCGGAAAGTTCGTTTCGTTTGGTTTTTTCGATCGAACGGTCGGGTCGATCTGGGACTGGTCTGGGTACTGGTCTTGGCTAGCGGATGTTAGGCTTACTGTTCCGCCTCTCTATGATAAAAACGCTCTCGTAATCTCGGTTATCGAGATGAAGGGCGTGATGGTCACGGTCACGGTTCGGGGGGGCCTCGTGAACCTGATCCGAGGTCGCAGTCGCGGGGGTTACTTGCGTAGGAAGTGGTTGATGAAGAGGTTGTGGTTGCGGGTTCAACGGGCTGCAACGGGTCAGCGTCGACACTGACTCGCCGCACGCGTTTATGTTTGTCGACCTACAGAACATACAGAGGACAAGGAGACACCATGTTGCGTGTCGTGCAATTCATTTTTTTTTTTTTTTTCTTATCTTTCTTATTTTTTCTTTTTTTTTTCTAAGATAGTTGAGCGGTAAATATCAAAGGAATTGAAATATGGGATTGAATTGTCCTTCAGAGAAATATTTTTTATTTTGAGATTTATGGCATAATGCGTTTGGAAAAAAGTGCGTTTTATGAATTTTTTTTCTTTTTTTACTTGGTGATGAAAAAATGAGGAAATCGATGTGATAAATGTGTAATTCATGATTTTTTTTTTCTGTACGATTTTGGAATTTTGGAAGTTACTTTTATTAAGGGTAAAACCACTCTAGGATTTTGGAAAAATCGTTTTTTTTTGGCTTGAATACTTTAGGATTATGAAAATAATATGTAGATGGTCGTATAGTGAAATTTTTTTTTAAGTTTCAATTATCGAGCGGCGGCCGTTGAATTGTTATGAAAAGGATGGCACATCAGCTAGAAAATTATCAGCTATTAATTAATGAAGAGTTTGAAGTAGAAGAAAGTTTTGGTTTCCAAATTTCGAACTTTTTAGCAGTGTTCACTTTTTTCAAACTGGAAGGGCGTATTACTTGAACACCGTTGCATGGATCAATTTGAAATTTTGACGGTAGCTTCGCAATTATATTCTCTATCGAAGTACTTCGCCGTTTTTTTATTTAATGTAAACTTTTTTTTATAAACAATTTACTGTTTATTTTTTGGCAAGAAATCGACTCATTTTTTCAAAAGCCCACCATTTCTACAAAATTTGATAAAAAAATAAACCCCTAGGTAGTTTCATAGCCGATAGTATATAGATTATACATTTTTTTGGTTTTTTGTTCCATGTCTTATACTTTACGAAAAAATCGTCCTCCCGTGAAAGGGTTTTAAAAAATCCGATTTTCAAAAGATGGGCTCTGTCGCCGCCATTTTGTATCAAAATCATAATAAATTTTTTTTTTCGTACTTCAATATGTGTTAAATAAACCCTCTGCAAAGAAATCCTATTGCTTTTTTTATACTCTCAAAATAAATCGTCAAAGTTAAGCCTTTTTTTTACCGCTAGAGTGGTTTTACCCCTTAAGGCAAAAATTGTGCGTTTAATGATAAATGAATGATTATTCTTGAATCACTAATCTTAACAAATATTTTCAAAATAATCAAATTTTTATAGTATTTCAACGAATTCAACAATAATTTTATTAATCCAAATTAAGTAAACAATTTTTTTTAAGCCAGTGTTAAAGTCACCAAATTTGTTCCCAATTATCTATTGAAAGATAAAAATTTCATCAATCAAATGAAAAAGTAACAATTTTTTTTCACCGCTCAACTACCTTAATGTTTATCGTCGTGAGGCAATGAATGACAATGATTAAAATGTTTCATCCTGAATATGTAAACGACAGGAAGAAATATTTATTCATTGCCTCACTGAAGATATACCTCAGTGTCTTAAACAAATTCATTTTTCTTTTCCACTATTTTGCAATAAACATTTTTTTCAAATTTTCGTTACTTAAGAATTCAAGATTTTTGTCATTATCAATCTGAGACTGAGGTTTTCTCTGAGTCCCCGGCAGTGGCTGAACCGTCCAACCCGTTCTGGATATTATGTAGGTATTTTTATTATTTTTTTTTTTTTTAAATTATGTATGGCAAAAAAAATCCGATGCCGATATCTCTTCATGATTTTTGTCCTGGGCTCATCTTAATTTTTTATCTTTGTATTTTTTTTTATTTCCTTCATATTATTTGAAGACATGAAAATTATATTACAAAAAAATATTATTTAAATCCCTAGCAGATTGATGCAAATTTTTTTTTAACATTTTTTATTTTCTCTTTATTTATTATATTTGGTGACAATCATTTTAATAATAATTAAACTCCTGTAAATAAAAATTCATTTAAAAAAGAATTTTAATTAACGATTATGTGCAAATTGTAAAATGAAATGAAGGTAAATATGACTTGAACATTTTTTTTTCTTTTCAGAATGTGCAAAAATAAATATGATAATTAATTTTATTATTTACGAAATTAATTCAATTACACTTCAACGAGAATTCTATTCTCTTTTATTACTGATATTCTTGAAGACTCCAGAAGTATACACAATACTAATTTAATTAGTTTCTGTATTTAAACTTCATCTAATTAATTTTTCTTTATTTTTACAAATTGCACCGATCCGCTAGATTTGTCTTCACAATTGAATCAGCTCAAGACTCATACATGAGAGATTTAAAAAAAAGTAAAAACTCAATGATTGCTATGACAGCGATGATCGTGATTATAACGGCAAAAAATGAAAGTGAACTCTAAAAAAAAAAAAACTAATCGATCAATTTTACTTTACATACAATTTTTTTTTTTTTTTTTTTTTTTTTTTTTTTTTTTTTTTTTTTGAGAAAATATAAAAATCGATAGAAGCGAAACATAAAAATCGTGAATCGAAGATGATAATCCAGAATAGGCATCACTGCAGTCGTATTGTGGACTTTTGGATGCCGTAGAAATAATAATTATACTATATATATATATGTATAAATATATTGGTATATTAGCTGCATATTGTATCTATATTTATCCGGATCGGCGTTGAAACGGATAAACGTCGTATGGCTGCGTGCTTGTGTTTAAGTTTCTGGCGTGGGTCGACCTGCGTGCACGAGGAACGTGACGAAAGACCAAGTGCAGTGAATTATGTCCGTCCGTTGATGTTGCGTTATAATATCTCGTTGTTCAGTGTCAATAAATTGATAATAATATTATAAATATAAAATAAAAAAGAAAAAAGTGTTTTTTTTTTTTTTTTTTTTTTTTTTTTTTTTTATAATCTACGTCGCACTCCAACCTCGTCCAAAATACCTCTGCCGCTGCGGTTAAACCTGCCGGTCTCTAATGTATTTAAGTATCTAAATAGCTCACACTGGTGCGTTAGATGAGAAGATAAAAAACGTGCACCCTTAACCAATTAAACAGAATTTTCCCAGGTGTAGGTTTATTTTATTTTATTTTATTTTTTCGTGCCAGAAATTTTGAGGCTTCATAGATATATATGTATATATATATATATATATTTATTTTTTTTATCTTTCTTCATCTAGCGTTTAATATGCGTATGCATATTTTTTTTTTTCGTATTCATACACATATTTATGAGTACAATATTGTGATAGGTTTTTATTATTTATTACTGTGCTGCTTCGGTGGCCTATTGCTTGGGGACTTGGCTTTATACTAGCTCTGGCTATACCTATACGATATATGTGTTTTTTTTTTTTGGGAATCACAACTGCACACATTAATTATATTCGTTTTTGAAAAAAAAAAAAAAAAAAAAAAAAAAAAAAAAAAAATTGAAGGTTTTTATGAGGATTTTTTGTAATTAGAAAAAACCAACAATTTTTTATATGGTTTGATTCGCTTGATACTAACGACATTGATTTTTAAAAATAATAATAATTACACAGTGGTATTCGTAAGTTAATTAAATTAATTTTTTTTTTCTTGTGAAATTAATTTCTTTATTTTCATGAAAAACTGAATTTGTATTTCTGAAATTGCATTTTATTATTTTTAGAAATTGCCGATAAAATTGGAAAAAAATTCAGGGCCATTGAAAAAAAAATGATAAAAGAAGCCGGAATTTTTTTCGGTAATCGTAAATTAATAAAATGAATTTTTTTTTGTAAAATTAATTTTCTTTATTTTCATCATCACAGATAATATTTTTGCAGAATTTTCGAACGGTTCTGAAATTTTATTTTACTATTTTTGGCAATTATCGATAAAGTTGGAAAAAAATTCAGTGTCATGGAAAAAAAAAATTATAAAAAAAGCCGGTAAAATTTGTCTAATCTTACAAATTTGTTTAAAATATGGGAAAAATCATTGCATTACTAAATTGTATGTGCAGATGTGATTCCCTTGGTATAATTAATCATAAGTCGTCCTCCAAAATCCCGGAAGGGGATTAACGACGAATCGTTATTCTTTTTTCTTTGTTTTTTTTTTCAATTAATTTATTTGTTTACATAATAATAATAATAATTCACACGGAAAGGGACACTCACTTTTTCAAAGGCACTGTTCCCTGGGACCCCTGCCCTGCGCCGTTTCTCGCATCGGTGACCCTGCATGTCACCATGTTATACGCTGAAATCAGTTCTACAATGTTACAAAATCATATTAATCACAAATATTGCCAGGTGACAGGTTTCCTTGCTGGCCAGCGTCCTGCGTTGCCGCGACGTCGTCCATTAAGAGGAATAAGGAAATCATAAGATTTCTTATTAATTTGTGAGAAATTAAATTTTAAAAAATATGAGAATTAAAAACGAACTTTAGAATAAAAAAAAAAATAAGAATTAAAAACAAAATTTAGAATTTAAATAAAAATTGTAATTTAAAACAAAATTTAGAATTTAAATAAAAATTATAATTTAAAACAAAATTTAGAATTTAAGTAAAAATTATAATTTAAAACGAAACTTAGTATTTATATAAAAATTATAATTTAAAACAAAATTTAGAATTTAAATAAAAATTATAATTTAAAACAAAATTTAGAATTAAAAAAAAAATAAGAATTAAAAACAAAATTTAGAATTTAAATAAAAATTGTAATTTAAAACAAAATTTAGAATTTAAATAAAAATTATAATTTAAAACAAAATTTAGAATTTAAATAAAAATTATAATTTAAAACAAAATTTAGAATTTAAATAAAATTATAATTTAAACCAAAATTTAGAATTTAAATAAAAATTATAATTTAAAACAAAATTTAGAATTTAAATAAAAATTATAATTTTAAACAAAATTTAGAATTTAAATAAAAATTATAATTTAAAACAAAATTTAGAATTTAAATAAAAATTAAAATTTAAAACAAAATTTAGAATTTACATAAAAATTATAATTTAAAACAAAACTTAGAATTCCAATAAAAAATATAATTTAAAAAAAAATTTATAATTTAAATAAAAATTATAATTTAAAACAAAATGTAGAATTTAAATAAAAATTATAATTTGAAACAAAATTTAGAATTTAAATAAAAATTATAATTTAAAACAAAATTTAGAATATAAATAAAAATTATGATTTAAAACAAAATTTAGAATTTACATAAAAATTATGATTTAAAATAAAATTTAGAATTTAAATGAAAATTATAATTTAAAACAGAATTTAGAATTTAAATAAAAATAATAATTTAAAACAAAATTTAGAATTTAAATAAAAATTATAATTCAAAACAAAATTTAGAATTTAAAAAAAAATTATAATTTAAAACGAAAATTATAATTTAAAACAAAGTTTAGAATTTACATAAAAATTATAATTAAAAAAAAAATTATAATTTAAAACAACATTTAGAATTTTTTTCCTAATAAAAATGTTGTAAAAAAAATTAAATGGAGGATTTTATATTCGTGTCGATGAATATGTCAATTTAAAAAAATTGTAGATAATTCAAATCGGTGTAAAAAAAAATCCGATAAAAAAGCTGAATGTTTTTAAGAGTCAGAAATAACGTATAAAAAATCGCAAGCCAAATTGGAAAGGTAAAGGGGGTTCAATCCAGGTCAAATTGGTATTTACTTTGTGAATAAATAAATAAAGTGAGGAAAATGTTTAAAAAATCTTGAAAAAATGACCAAAGCCAGGAGGGATAAAGGATGAATATATTTTTTATGGTTGGTTCGATAAGTTTGACGACGCCGGGAGCACAGGTGCAGGCTCATCGCAAGCGAAGGCTCCTCACGTTTTCGTTTTTTTATGCTTTTTCGTCGATACCTTTCTCCTGTTTTCGTCGCTTCCGCTTGTTACATATTTTAACCGCGCATATGCTGAGGATTATGGCGACGATGAAAAAGAGAATTCCGCCGACGACTCCGGCAGTGATGGCCTTGTGCTTTACCCGCGCCGGTACTGGATATTTCACCTCGTCGCTAACCCCATAATTCGTAGCTGAATTTGCGAACACTTGGAAATGGTAGGTTCTACCACCGACGAGATTCTTCACTGCAGTCACCAGGAAAATGAAAAATTGACAAATTTCATATTAGTAATCAAATAATATTCAACGATTTTGATTTTTTTTCTTACGATTTTATCTGAATACTGAATAGAGTACTTCTAATGGAATTAAACTTTAGTCGAAATCCTTAAGACTTAGCCACTCAACAATTTAAAAAATCTTAATAATAATAAAATTTATTTGAGTTTAAAAAAAAATTATAAAAATCAAAAATTAAAAAAAAAATTTATTATTTTTATGTGGCTAATGCGGAAATTCCAATGGAATCAAACTTTGGTGCAAATAATTTTACAAATCATATTGATAATGAAATTGAGTTAAATTTTTAAAAAATTATACAAATAAAAAAATTTATTTTTACTATTTTTTTTTTGTGGCTAATTGTAAGTACGGAAATTCCAATAGAAATAAACTTTTGTGTAAATAATTTTAAAAATCATAATAATAATAATACTAAATTTAATTTAAAAAAATATACAAATAAAAAATGTAAAAATTGTATTTTTTTTTTGCTAACTGTAAGTACGTAAATTTCAATGAAATCAAACTTTGCTTGGCATCCTTAGAACCTAAATAATAAAAAATAATAAAAAGAAAATAAATAAAAATAAATAAAAAAGAAACAAATTTATAAGTGGGAAAAACAATAATAATTACGATAAAAAATTTTCATTCGTCATGAACGACAGAAATTCTAATATAATCAAGTTTTGGTTGTCATCCTTAAGACTAAGCCACTCAATAATTAAAAAAATCTTAATAATAATGAAATTTTTTTGGGTTTGAAAAAAAATTATAGAAATAAAACAAAATTTAAATTTTTTTTTTGTGGCTAATTCGGAAAATGAAAACTTAGCCACACAACAATAATTTTTTTAAAAATTAAATCATGTGTAAAAAAAAATATATAGATATTTTAGAAAATTACCCAGAAAGCTGGTTTCCTCTGGTCGGATCTGTCCCTTGTTGAGCATCTTCCAAGGTCCGTCGGTTTTCGACTTGATTGTATAGTACTGTACCAAATGGCTTTTCTCGAGTGGCGGCTGCCACGTTAAAAGAAAACCATTGCTGATCTCTGTCACTGTGACGTTTCTCGGTGGTCCTGGTTTAGGTCCTGTCACAAGACTCACTTTAACATCTCAATCAATCTCATGGCTTCCAAGGGGTGACGACGATATTAGGCATTAAGCATCCGTAGAAATTGACAGGAAGGGCGCATAGAATAATCTCAAATGGTCGCTTCAAAAATTCAATACTACCAAATATTCGCCTATATATAAAAACCTATTCGCATATCTAAAATTCTACTTTTTTTCATATTCTTATTACAACCATTTTGAAAGTTTATTTTCCTTAATTGACACTGCAATTCAATGCTAAACTATAAATATATCTGCTTGCGTATCAGAAATACAATTATTTTTTTATAGTAAAAAAAAAAAAAAAAAAATTCTCCCTTCTAAATTCATCCCAAAATTCTAAATAAACAAATGAACGTTTGATAACGGATTAAAGTATTTAGCATATTGAAAAATCTATGAGAACGTTGAAAAAAAATTCAATAAAACGTATTCAATAAAACCATTTCCAATGTATGAAATTGAAAAAAAAAAAAAAAAAAAAAAAATCGATCTACTTTTTTTCAATATTCTTATTACACCTATTTTTTAATTTATTTTCCTCAATTGACACAGCAATTCAATGCTAAACTATAAATATATCTGCTTGCGTATCAGAAATACAATTATTTTTTTACAGAAAAAAAAAAAAAAGAATTCTTTTTCCTAAATTCATCCCAAAATTCTAAATAAACAAACGAACGTTTGATAACGGATTAAAGTATTTACCATATTGAAAAATCTACGAGAACGTTGAAAAAAAATTCAATAAAACGTATTCAATAAAACCATTTCCAACGTATGAAATTGAAAAAAAAAAAAAAAAAAATCGATCTACTTTTTTTCAATATTCTTATTACACCTATTTTTTAATTTATTTTCCTCAATTGACACAGCAATTCAATGCTAAACTATAAATATATCTGCTTGCGTATCAGAAATACAATTATTTTTTTATAGAAAAAAAAAAAAAAAAATTCTTTTTCCTAAATTCATCCCAAAATTCTAAATAAACAAATGAACGTTTGATAACGGATTAAAGTATTTACCATATTGAAAAATCTATGAGAACGTTGAAAAAAAATCAATAAAACCATTTCCAACGTATGAAATTGAAAAAAAAAAAAAAAAATCGATCTACTTTTTTTCAATATTCCTATTACACCTATTTTTTAATTTTATTTTCCTCAATTGACACAGCAATTCAATGCTAAACTATAAATATATCTGTTTGCGTATCAGAAATACAATTATTTTTTTATAGAAAAAAAAAAAAAAAATTCTTTTTCCTAAATTCATCCCATAATTCTAAATAAACAAATCAACGTTTGATAACGGATTAAAGTATTTACCATATTGAAAAATCTATGAGAACGTTGAAAAAAAATTCAATAAAACGTATTCAATAAAACCATTTCCAACGTATGAAATTTAAAAAAAAAAAAAAAAAAAAATCGATCTACTTTTTTTCAATATTCTTATTACACCTATTTTTAAATTTATTTTCCTCAATTGACACAGCAATTCAATGTTAAACTATAAATATATCTGTTTGCGTATCAGAAATACAATTATTTTTTTATAGAAAAAAAAAAAAAAAAAATTCTTTTTCCTAAATTCATCCCAAAATTCTAAATAAACAAATGAACGTTTGATATCGGATTAAAGTATTTACCATATTGAAAAATCTATGAGAACGTTGAAAAAAAATTCAATAAAATGTATTCAATAAAACCATTTCCAACGTATTAAATTGAAAAAAAAAAAAAAAAAAAAAATCGATCTACTTTTTTTCAATATTCTTATTACACCTATTTTTTAATTTATTTTCCTCAATTGACACAGCAATTCAATGCTAAACTATAAATATATCTGCTTGCGTATCAGAAATACAATTATTTTTTTATAGAAAAAAAAAAAAAATTCTCTCTTCTAAATTCATCCCAAAATTTTAAATAAACAAATGAACGTTTGATATCGGATTAAAGTATTTACCATATTGAAAAATCTATGAGAACGTTGAAAAAAAATCAATAAAACCATTTCCAACGTATGAAATTGAAAAAAAAAAAAAAAAAAAATCGATCTACTTTTTTTCAATATTCTTATTACACCTATTTTTAAATTTATTTTCCTCAATTGACACAGCAATTCAATGCTAAACTATAAATATATCTGCTTGCGTATCAGAAATACAATTATTTTTTTATAGAAAAAAAAAAAAAAAAAAAAATTCTCTCTTCTAAATTCATCCCAAAATTCTAAATAAACAAATGAACGTTTGATAACGGATTAAAGTATTTACCATATTGAAAAATCTATGAGAACGTTGAAAAAAAAAATTCAATAAAACGTATTCAATAAAACCATTTCCAACGTATGAAATTGAAAAAAAAAAAAAATCGATGTACACCGTGAAATCTCGTTTATCGTTTTGCAGATATATACGAAAAGCATATAACGCAGGAACGACACTGCGTTGGGTCATAAAAGAGGAATAAAAAAAAAGAGAGAGAGGAAAATGATCGTTTCGCGTCATACGTGAACCGCGGACGCGTGAAGCCAGTTCTGGTTTATGCAAACATCAAAATATCCTGGCTATTGATCACATCGCATTATTGGAAAATTTCGGTCGCTGGAAAAATCCAGAGGTGAGATCGTGGCTCACGAATGTAAACGGAAAAAAAACGCATGCAGCTTTTTCTCGATTGGCTGACTTTGTCAATGCATTGCTACTATAAAAATGTCATTTTAGAGCCGATATAACGAGAATTTCTCGATTCCGGTAAAGTTAATTTTTTTTAATAACGAAAGTGCAAAATAGCCGCTTCGAATCTTTTTAATGTACAGCTGCAAAAATTCTGCACTTTATTTTACAGTTTCTGCCATATACAATTTTTATTTTTTTGTTATTTTTATTTTCACCATTATGCTGCCGCAGTTTTAATGAAGAAAAAGTAAATGCAATAGTGAAAAGAGAAATTAATTCCAATTTAGGGCATCCGATTTTGGTGGTGAAATTTTGTAAAAGGCTTTTTTTATTTTTGCCTGACAACATCGAATTATTTTTATTCATTTTCTGGATTAAAATATTTGACAATTTATCTGAAAATGGATAATCTAACTGGTTCTAAAATTATGACAGATTTGTTGATTTTTTTTTCTTAAGCATCTAATTTATCACGAAATTTTTGTAATTGATTCTAAGTTGTCAATTATTTTTTGAGCAGTTGCAAAAAAATTTATTTTCTTTCAACAAACGAGATTAAAAACAATTATTTTAATATCTATTTTAATATTATTTTAATATTATTATAATATAAATTTTAATAAAATAATAAAAATAAAGCTGATGAGAATTTACACTTTTTTCGAGCAATTGGACAATTTTTAATTCAGAGAAAAATTGACATATTTTTTTTTTTGCAATCAATTAAATGCCAGAGGATTAAGAAATATTTTCACCGGAATTTACGTGGACACAAGAGGATTGATGAATTGAAATGTTTCTTTTATTTCTGTAGCAGTGCAAAAATGTACCTTAGTTTGGTTAACGTTTGTACTACGTGATTTTTTTTTAACTCGGAATACGCGAGTAAACGACGTACCAACACGTGCACTGCGTTTTCACCGTTCAGTAATTACTGGCAGTTTGTCGAAGCGGCGATGCATCGAATCGACAAACATCGATCGTCCATCGACGTACAACATTTCTACAGCGCGTATTGTACTAATTTACAGGAAAAATGACGCGTGAGAAGTTACAAAAAAAAAAAAAAAACAAACTTTACAATTCACCTTTTTTGCTTTTTCCAGTGAAAAGAATTAGATTTCCACGTGGGAATGCATCAAAAAAATTCGCATTTAAACTCTGCAGTATATTTAATTTTTATGTAGCCAAAAAATTAAAAAGACATTTATTGTTAATATCAACAATTTTTTTTTTAAATATATTTCACGTTTTTATTTATTTGTTGACCACAGAATTTTTGGTAAATTTTAGTCTCCGAATAAATAATAATAATAATAATGATGTAATGAGCAATTTTGAAAATTTTTTGCTCATTATTATTAAATTTTTGTAAATGACTTTGTTTATAAGGAAAATGGAATTGAAAAAGAAGTTTATAATTAAGGGGGTGCATATTGTGAGTTTATGATAGAAAGTGGATGAATATTGCAATAGGCCGATTATAAATGGTTAGGGTCAAGTGCAGATGATGAAAAAGATAAAAGTGATGATAAAGAAATTAATAAAACGTAAAATTAATACCTTTGGGCCGCATTATTGGCGGGAACACGGGATTTCCTGTAGAATCAGTCGGTAATATGAGAGAACTATAATCTAAGATGTCTGAAATAAAAGCAAAATAAGAAAAAAATAAAATGAGTGCCGTACAATAACAATAATAAGTGCATAAATTATATTAATACAAATCCTCTTAAAATTTTTCGTGAGTTGAAATTATTTTTTTTTACCATAATTAAAATAAGACAAAAAATGGAGTGTTGATAGGAATAATTTATAGAAATATTGGAAGTCGATAACAATAAACAAAAGTAGAAGAAATAATACCAATAATAAATTGCATAAATTTTATTAATAAAAATCTTCGAAATTTTTCGTGATTAAAAATTATTTTTTAAATATAATACAAATATTTGTGCAGTCTTTTAATGAGCGTTTAAAAATTCTCAAAATGTATGAACTGGATAAATTATTAGGTGACGGTTTAGAAAAAAAATTGTGTATTGATAGAATTAATTTATAGAAATATTGGAAGACGATAACAATCATAAATTGCATAAATTGTATTAATAAAAATCCTCGAAATTTCCCTTGATTAAAAATTATTTTTTAAATATAATACAAATATCTATGCAGTCCTTTAAGGAGCGTTTAAAAATTCTCAAAATGTATGAACTGGATAAATTATTAGGTGACGATTTAGAAAAAAAATTGTGTATTGATAGAATTAATTTATAGGAATATTGGAAGACGATAACAATAATACATTACATAAATTGTATTAATAAAAATCCTCGAAATTTTCCTTGATTAAAAATTATTTTTTAAATATAATATAAATATTTGTGCAGTCTTTTAAGGAGCGTTTAAAAATTCTCAAAATGTATGAACTGGATAAATTATTAGGTGACGATTTAGAAAAAAAATGTATTGATAGAATTAATTTATAGGAATATTGGAAGACGATAACAATAATAAATTGCATAAATTGTATTAATAAAAATCCTCGAAATTTTCTTTGATTAAAAATTATTTTATAAATATAATACAAATATTTGTGCAGTCTTTTAAAGAGCTTTTAAAAATATTCAAAATGTATGAACGGGATAAATTATTAGGTGACGATTTAGAAAAAAAATTGTGTGCTGATAGAATTTATTTATAGGAATATTGGAAGACGATAACAATAATAAATTGCATAAATTGTATTAATAAAAATCCTCGAAATTTTCCTTGATTAATAATTATTTTTTAAATATAATACAAATATTTGTGCAGTCTTTTAAAGAGCTTTTAAAAATATTCAAAATGTATGAACGGGATAAATTATTAGGTGACGATTTAGAAAAAAAATTGTGTGCTGATAGAATTTATTTATAGAAATATTGGAAGACGATAACAATAATAAATTGCATAAAATGTATTAATAAAAATCCTCAACATTTTCCTTGATTATAAATTATTTTTTAAATATAATACAAATATTTGTGCTGTCTTTTAAAGAGCTTTTAAAAATATTTAAAATGTATGAACGGGATAAATTATTAGGTGACGATTTAGAAAAAAAATTGTGTGCTGATAGAATTAATTTATAGAAATATTGGAAGACGATAACAATAATAAATTGCATAAATTGTATTAATAGAAATCCTCGAAATTTTCCTTGATTATAAATTATTTTACAAATATAATACAAATATTTGTGTTGTCTTTTAAGGAGCATTTAAACTTCTCGAAATGTATGAACTGGATAAATTATTAGGCGAAGATTTAGAAAAAAAACTGTGTATTGATAGAATTAATTTATAGGAATATTGGAAGACGATAACAATAATAAATTGCATAAAATGTATTAATAAAAATCCTCGAAATTTTCCTTGATTAAAAATTATTTTTTAAATATAATACAAATATTTGTGCTGTCTTTTAAAGAGCTTTTAAAAATATTCAAAATGTATAAATGGGATAAATTATTAGGCGAAGATTTAGAAAAAAAAGTGTATTGATAGAATTAATTTATAGGAATATTTTCCGTGATTAAAAATTATATTATAAATATAATAAAAATAATTGTGCAGTCTTTTTAAAATATTCAAAACTTATTAACAGGATAAATTATCAGGCGAGGACTTAGAAAAAAAAATTGCCTGTTGATAGGATTAATTTATAGAAATATTAAAAGACGATAATGATAAACAAAGGTAGAAGAAAAAAAGATGTTGTCTGCGATTGAGAAAAGTGAGAGCAGAAGCAGAACGAAGACGAGTCGTGTATAAATGCAAGTCAATGGAGCGACGAATTCAGGGGAAGGAAATAAAGACGGAAGCAGAATAAACGGCTCGGTGGGTTTTCCGATACGATAAGTCTCGCCTGATTCTCGATAGACTCCTGAAGGAACTTCTCGGGACGTTTGGTCACCGTGAGCCAAGCCGATCAATGTTTTTTTTTTTTCTTTTTCTTTTTCCTACCCTTCAAACTTTCACCGTCGTCGATCGATATCCACGTTTCGGATCGTCGAGAGAACTTGTTGAGGAAAAGAACTTTTAGACGAGATACAGTAACCCAGACGATTGAGAAGAAAAATATTAAATTTCCCTCTTGAAGACTCAAAAAGGCAACGAGGAAAAAAGAAGAAAAAAAACGACTCAAGCCGATGCAATTTCGCTTGCAGATTCTATTCAAGATTTCACTGTGAAATTATTTCCGAAGCCGAGATTTTCATTCAGAATTGCAAATATCAGATTTTTCGAATAAATCGCACAGAGAATTTCATAAAATCAACCGAACTGACAGATATTGAAATCATATATTTCACGATTTTTTTTTTTTTTTTTTTTTTTTTTTCGGAAGTCGATATTATATTTCACTGAGGAAATATAGATTCTCATATTTCATTACCTACATTCAAGCAACATTGGAAATAATTTTCTGCTGTTTTGTTAACCGAATTGAAGCATGACAAAGATTTTTTTAATTTTACTTCTGTGTAACAGATTTTTTTTTCTTTGGTGTCCAATAATGAATATTCATTTTTTTTTTTTGAAAATGGATATTATATTTCACTGTGGAAATATAAATTCTCATATTTCATTATCTACATTCGAGCAACATTGAAAATAATTTTCTACAGTTTTGTTAACCGAACTGAAGCATGACATTTTTTTAAATTTTACTTCTATGGAAAAGATTTTTTTTTTTGTGTCCAATAATGAATATTCTTTTTTTTTTTTCGAAAATCGATATTATCTTTCACTGAGGAAATATAGATTCTCATATTTCATTATCTACATTCGAGCGACATTGGAAATAATTTTCTGCAGTTTTGTTAACCGAATTGAAGCATGACAGACATTTTTTAAATTTTACTTCTGTGTAACAGATTTTTCTTTTTGTCCAATAATGAATATTCATTTTTTTTCTCAAATATAACGATTTTTTTTTTTTTTTTCGAAAATCGATATTATATTTCACTGAGGAAATATAAATTCTCATATTTCATTATCTACATTCGAGCAACATTGGAAATAATTTTCTGCTGTTTTGTTAACCGAATTGAAGCATGACAGACATTTTTTAAATTTTACTTCTGTGTAACAGATTTTTTTTTCTTTGGTGTCCAATAATGAATATTCATTTTTTTTTTTTCTAAAGTCGATATAATATTTCACTGAGGAAATATAAATTCTCATATTTCATTATCTACATTCGAGCAACATTGGAAATAATTTTCTGCAGTTTTGTTAACCGAACTGAAGCATGACATTTTTTAAAATTTTACTTCTATGGAAAAGATTTTTTTTTTTGTGTCCAATAATGAATATTCTTTTTTTTTTTTTTTTTTTCGAAAATCGATATTATATTTCACTGAGGAAATATAGATTCTCATATTTCATCATCTACATTCGAGCAACATTGGAAATAATTTTCTGCAGTTTTGTTAACCGAACTGAAGCATGACAGACATTTTTTAAATTTTACTTCTGTGTAACAGATTTTTTTTTCTTTGTGTCCAATAATGAATATTCATTTTTTTTCAAATCCAATTTTTTTTTTTTTTCGAAAGTCGATATAATATTTTACTGAGGAAATATAAATTCTCATATTTCATTATCTACATTCGAGCAACATTGGAAATAATTTTCTGCAGTTTTGTTAACCGAACTGAAGGATAACAGACATTTTTTTAAATTTTACTTCTGTGTAACAGATTTTTTTTTCTTTGGTGCCCAATAATGAATATTCATTTGTTTTTCAAATCCATTTTTTTTTTTTTTTTTTTTTTTGGAAAGTCGACATAATATTTTACTGAGGAAATATAAATTATCATATTTCAAAATCTACATTCGAGCAACATTGGAAATAATTTTCTGCAGTTTTGTTAACCGAACTGAAGGATAACAGACATTTTTTAAATTTTACTTCTGTGTAACAGATTTTTTTTTCTTTGGTGCCCAATAATGAATATTCATTTGTTTTTCAAATCCATTTTTTTTTTTTTTTTTTTTTTTTGGAAAGTCGACATAATATTTCACTGAGGAAATATAAATTCTCATATTTCATTATCTACATTCGAGCAACATTGGAAATAATTTTCTGCAGTTTTGTTAACCGAATTGAAGCATGACATTTTTTAAATTTTACTTCTGTGTAACAGATTTTTTTTCTTTGGTGCCTAATAATGAATATTCATTTTTTTTTCAAATCCATTTTTTTTTTTTTTTCGAAAGTCGATATAATATTTTACTGAGGAAATATAAATTATCATATTTCAAAATCTACATTCGAGCAGCATTGGAAATAATTTTCTGCAGTTTTGTTAACCGAACTGAAGCATGAAAGACATTTTTTTGATTTTACTTCTGTGTAACAGATTTTTTTTTTCTATGGTGTCCAACAATCTATATTTTTTTTTTTTTTTTTTTTTTTTCGAAAATCGATATTATATTTCACTGAGGAAATATAAATTCTCATATTTCATCATCAACATTCGAGGAACATTGGAAATAATTTTCTGCAGTTTTGTTAACCGAACTGAAGGATGACAGAAATTTTTTAAATTTTACTTCTGTGTAACAGATTTTTTTTCATTGGTGTTCAATAATGAATATTCATTTTGTTTTTTTTTTCAAATACAATGTTGAGAAACGAATACTAAAAATCATTTCAATGTAAAAAAAATTTGCAAAGCTTTTCTACCCGAAGCTAAAGTTTGACTAGTTAAAAATATATATATTTATCTAAATTCCTGTATTAAATGCAAAAAGTGACAATTGCGATAAGCCACGTATAAAAAATAGAAGAAATGTTTCATTAAGATGAAACTCAACGATGTTAAACAGCGATACTTAATTAAATCGGCGCGTCTATTACGTCCCATCAATTTCAAGCGCGATGCTTTTGTTTTTTCTTCTTGTGATATTTTGTCTTACCACTTTGATCTGATGCTGCGGGCTGGCCGCCCGCGCTAGACGAGGGCGTTGCAGGTCGTGCCAGCCCAACGTCTTTGCGAAAGTAGCAGTGAAAAGTTGAGAAGAATATTATTCAACAGAGCCCAATGAATATTAGTTGAACGAAGTTATAAAACATTTCTCGTCAAATCAGTCATTAATTTGTCAAACCCTCTTAAATATATCTCATAATTGACCACATTTTAGTATCCCTTAAAAGTAACTTTTGGGCATTTTATAAGATTTTTAAATTAATTTTTTTAGGAGTAGAATAATTTTTTATTTGGATATGAAAAAAATATATTTTTTTAAATATTATTTTTAAAAAAATATATATTTTTTATAAGATTATAAATTATATATTATATAATATAATATTATATTATATATTTTTATAAGATAAGATATTTTTTCAATTTCATAAGATTCTTAAATTGATTTTTTTACGAGTAGAATAATTTTTTATTTGGATATTAAAAAGATATATTTTTTTAAATATTATTTATTTTTTTAATATCCAAATAAAAAATTATTCTACTCGTAAAAAAATTAATTTAAGAATCTTATAAAATAAAATAAAAAAATTATATTATATTATATATATATTTTTTAATTGTGCTAAATTATATTATATTAACAAGTGTTAAAAGATGAAAATCTCGGAAATCCATCTTTGTTTTTGTATAAAAAAAATTACCACCTTCTAAAAGGATTGATTTGAAAAATCTTATGAAATTGATTAAATCGGCTTTCAAAGTGTATTAAAATATGATCAATTAGAATTAGAATGGTATTTGAGAGATTTAAAAAAAAATGGCTTCGCTGACGAAGAGTGATTTTTATTTATTTGGACGAAAATTTCTTCAGAAAGGCAAATGGGAGAAATTTTAAATAGTCAGGATATTGGAAAAATGTTATCAATCAGGGACGTCACCAGAATTACGCGAGAAACCGATGAATCTAAGTTAATTCATCGTTAAGTGTGGATGAGACTGACTGCGTGAGTTGAAATTGCAATGAGTTGAGCGAGGATTTATATAAACGTTGCTTTTTGTTAACGCATTTTTTTCGTGCTTACCGAGAGTTCTAATGGTGATTACTTTACTGAGCATTCCATCGCCAAGAGCATTTTTGCCAATAACTTGAAACTCGTAGAGCGTTCCTGGCGCTAGCCTGTTAATCGTTACGGAAGTACTCCCCGAAGGAGTCACGGGAATCGTTGTCCATTCGGAAGTACCTGCTTCCCTGTACCTGTTAAAAATAATAAATACTGTTAGATCACCAGATTTGCTACAATCCTAATTTTGCTTCCTCATAGAGGAAGCTTTGTTTTTGTGAAATGTTTTTTTTTTCGATATTTTCATGTCAGGTCACTTAGAATTGGCTAAAACGTCGGGAAAAATTATCTATAGCCTTTTTACCATGATTTTAAAAAAATCACTTTTTCCGTTTTGATTCCAGAATTTATAGATTCGACTTCCGGTCGGAAAATCCAACCTAATTTTTTTTTCTTTAAGATATCGAATTTTGGCCTTCACTATCGGTCTCAAGTCGCATATTCTACCCAGAAAATACCTTTTGCGAGCCTTTTTACCATGATTTTAAAAAAAGTCACTTTTTTTCGTTTCTGATTCACAGATCCGACTTCCGGTCGGAAAATCCAATCTACATTTTTTTTCTTTAAGATATCGAATTTTGGGCTTCACTATTGTTCTCAAGTCGCATATTCTACCCCAGAAAATACCGGTTACAAGCCTTTTTACTATGATTTAAAAAAAAGTGACTTTTTCCATTCTGATTCCAGAATTCATAGACTCGACTTCCGGTCGGAAAATCCAATCTACATTTTTTTTCTTTAAGATATCGAATTTTGGCCTTTACTATCGTTCTCAAGTCACATATTCTACCGCAGAAAATGCCTTTTTACCATGATTTTAAAAAAAGTGACTTTTTTGCGTTTCTGATTTCAAAATTCATAGATCCGACTTCCGGTCGCAAAATCTAACGTACATTTTTTTTCTTCAAGATCCCGAAATTTCGCCTTCACTATCGGTCTCAAGTCGCATATTCTACCCAGAAAATACCTGTTGCGAGCCTTTTTACCATGATTTAAAAAAAAGTGACTTTTTTCCGTTTCTGATTCCAGAATTCACAGATCCGGCTTCCGGGCGGTAAAACCAACTTAATTTTTTTTTAAGATATCAAATTTTAGCCATCACTATCGTTCTCAAGTCGCATATTTTACCCCAGAAAATACCGGTTACAAGCTTTTTTACCATGGTTTTAAAAAAAAGTGACTTTTTTGCGTTTCTGATTTCAAAATTCATAGATCCGACTTCCGGTGACAAATCCAACGTACATTTTTTTTCTTCAAGATCCCGAAATTTCGCCTTCACTATCGGTCTCAAGTCGCATATTCTACCCAGAAAATACCTGTTGCGAGTCTTTTTACCATGATTTAAAAAAAAGTGACTTTTTTCCGTTTCTACTTCCAAAATTCACAGATCCGGCTTCCGGTCGGTAAAACCAACTTAATTTTTTTTTAAGATATCAAATTTTGGCCTTCACTATCGTTCTCAAGTCGCATATTCTATCCCAGAAAATACCGGTTACAAGCCTTTTTACCATGATTTTGAAAAAAGTGACTTTTTTCCGTTTTTGATTCCAGAATTTACAGATTCGACTTCCGGTCGGAAAATCCAACTTAATTTTTTTTTTAAGATATCGAATTTTGGCCATCACTAATCGTTCTCAAGATGCATATTCTATCCCAGAAAATACCGGTTACAAGCATTTTTATCGTGATTTAAATAAAATCAATTTTTTTTCGATTCTGATTTTAGAAGTTGGATATTCTACTACAGAAAATACCGATTATTTTTTACCATGATTTTAAACAAAAAAAGTATGCAAAGTAGAAACTTGCACATTGCTTTGTAGCAAGCAAAAAATAATGAGTTATTTTTTGCTTTTTACAAAGCTTCCTCTAAAAGGTTTGGGAAATTTGATTGCGAAAATTTTTGAATGTTGTTTAAACATACCAAATCGTGTAGTCCTGTTTGTAATCAGGACCACCTGAATATCCCGGAAGCCAGGTAAGGGTAACCGAGAATTCGGTGGCCGTACCGGAAACATTGTGAGGCGCGTGAGGCTGAGTACCCTCAACTATAAGCTGAGTCGATGCCACGATAGTTGCAACTTCGTTGGACGCGACGCATTGATAAAATCCAAAATCAACGCGTCTCAAGCCTTCTATCGTCAGATTACCACCTACTACTTTCGCTCGATTGCGCGGAATCGGTTCTCCTTCTTTCTGGAAATATTTAAAAAATCATGTTTGAAATTTAACTAATCATTATTATCATTTTTTTAATCAATTCTAGGAATTTAATAAAATAGAATAAATTTGCCGTTTGTGGGTTTAAAAAAAATTATCAATTGTGATATTGACGAAATACTGGACTTAAAAAAAGTATTTAAAAATGCAATATTTGTATTTAAATAAAAATTCTAAAATTCTAAAATTCTAAAATTCTAAAATTCTAAAATTCTAAAATTCTAAAATTCTAAAATTCTAAAATTCTAAAATTCTAAAATTCTAAAATTCTAAAATTCTAAAATTCTAAAATTCTAAAATTCTAAAATTCTAAAATTCTAAAATTCTAAAATTCTAAAATTCTAAAATTCTAAAATTCTAAAATTCTAAAATTCTAAAATTCTAAAATTCTAAAATTCTAAAATTCTAAAATTCTAAAAAAAATAATAATCATAATTTCTATTAGCAATTTCGCGTTTTTTAGCCCACAAAAATGAAGTAAAACTCACTTTCTGCCACTGTATGTTTGGTTTCTGCGTTCCCTCTGCTTCTTGAGCATCGCAATTCATCTCCACGGTTTCGCCAACCTTTCTCTGATACATAGCATCAGGTTCGATTGTGAATACCGGTGGATTTCGGACGAGAACGTCCATAGGTCCGGAGCCACCTTGCGTACCCTGAGCATTGTAAGGCGTGCACGTGTACTTTCCCTCATGATTCTCGTTGACTCTTGTAAAAAGAAGCGAACCATTGTTCATAATAACAATGTCCCTCGTCTGATAAGGTTCGAGAAGTCGTTTATCTTTCGTCCAAGTTACGTATTGGAGTGGCGGATTGGCTTTTATGTAACATTGAACCACGCCGGCCAAACGAAACGGCAGGTACTGGACTGTAGGCGTGAATGTCACCTTCGCTGGATCTGGAAAATTGCCGATAAAAAATACATTTATTCCAATTATTTGACGACAAGATTTTCTTCCTATCTTTCAAAATTGAAACTTTAATATCTTAAGAATGGCTTTATCAATCGAAATGAAATTTTGCATTAACATAGAGAACTTCCGCCTCTTCACTTATACAAATTTATACAAAAATTGAAACATCTGTTACGTTTTTATGAATTTTTCAATTTCACGAAAAAAATTTACGATGTAATTTCAACTCAAGTCAACTTCGTTCAATGAAACTCAAATTTTTTACAGCAATGTTCAGTAATTCTAGGTATTAAATTTCGTGGAAATTATTAAAGCACTTTAGATTTCATAGTAATTAGAATTTTACCGATTTTTTCTTTTTTTTTTTGCTTTTAATTAATGTATTGATTTAGGGATGTCAATGTTGATGTCATCACTAGTGATGAACTTACATTCGACGTTTAGGTAGGCGGTGGCACTCTGAGGTTCCCCAATCCCATTGGTCACCTCACAGAGATATTGACCGGAGTCATCGGCACTGACGGGATTGATAACGAGGCTGCCGTCCATCTTGATTGATATCCTTGTATCGAGAGCCGACACCTCCGTGACAGGCGCACCCTCGCGAAACCAACGAACCGTCACGTTGCCCGGCATAGCTTTAGCCTCGCAAGAGAATTGGACCCTCTCACCCTCCAGCTTTGTTTGATTCGAAGGTGGCACCATTATTACAGCGCCGCCTGAAATTTAAACAATAATAAAACGTTAAATAGACTCGTACATCTTTTATGATCGGTATAAATAACAATACCGCCATAAAAATCAAGCAAAAATATATCATGAGGGTCATCGTTATGTTTTCTAAAGTATCTTATTTCTCAACAAAAAAAAGCCATTAAGAATTTGAATGACTTTTACATAAATTTCACTAAAATCGATAAATCGGTTTATCGAAAAAATCGGTTCAATCAATCAATTATAAAGTTGCGAATAAATGGATTTTCGATTAAGCGAATAATATGGAGCATCCCTGGGGCTTCTCTGATTGGAAAAAAGTACCGATACCGATACCGGTTATGCTCGACTTTAAGGGCGGTCACCGAAATAAAATATTATTAGAATTAAGGTTAAGTTTTCTAGAGTATCTTATTATCGAAACAGGCAATACAAATTTGAACGTCTTTTTGCATAAATTGCAAGAAAATCGATAAACCGGTTTATCAAGAAAATCGTTTAAACCCATGAAATATCATGAGAATCAACGTTAAATTTTCTAGAGTATCTTATTATCGAAACAAACATAGAACATTTGAACGTCTTTTTTCATAAATTGCAATAAAATCGATAGACCGGTTTCTAGAAAATCGTTTAAAACTACGAAATATCAAGAGAATCAACGTTAAATTTTCTAGAGTATCTTATTATCGAAACAAACATAGAACATTTGAACGTCTTTTTTCATAAATTGCAATAAAATCGATAGACCGGTTTATCTAGAAAATCGTTTAAAACTACGAAATATCAAGAGAATCAACGTTAAATTTTCTAGAGTATCTTATTATCGAAACAAGCATAGAAAATTTGAACGTCTTTTTGCATAATTTGCAACAAAATCGATAAACCGGTTTATCTAGAAAATCGTTTAAAGCTATGAAATATCAAGAGGATCAACGTTAAATTTTCTAGAGTATCTTATTATCGAAAAAAAAGAATAAAAAATTTGAACGTCTTTTTACTTAAGCTGGAACAAAATCGATAAATCGGATTATCGTGAAAATCGTTTAAACCTATGAAATATCAAGAGGATCAACGTTAAATTTTCTAGAGTATCTTATTATCGAAAAAAAAGAATAAAAAATTTGAACGTCTTTTTACTTAAGCTGGAACAAAATCGATAAATCGGTTTATCGTGAAAATCGTTTAAACTCATCAATTACAAATTTCCTTATAAATGGATTTTCGATTAATCGAATAAATAAGATGGAGCATCCCTGTGGCTTCTCTGATTGGAGAAAAGTACCGATACCGATACCGGTTATGCTCGGCTTTAAGAGCGGTCACACTGAGAATAAAATATCATGAGAAACAAGGTTAAGTTTTCTAGAATATCTAATTATTAAAAAAACCATGAAACTTTGAACGTCTTTTTGCATAAATTGCAACAAAATCTATAAACCGGTTTATCAAGAAAATCGTTTAAATATCAACGTTAAATTTTCTAGAGTATCTTATTATCGGAAAAAAGAATAAAAAATTTGAACGTCTTTTTACATAAGCTGGAACAAAATCGATAAATCGGTTTATCGTGAAAATGGTTTAAACACATCAATTACAAATTTCCTTATAAATGGATTTTCGATTAATCGAATAAATAAGATGTAGCATCCCTGGGGCTTCTCTGGTTGGAGAAAAGTACCGATACCGATACCGGTTATGCCCGGCTTTAAGGGCGGTCACGACGGGAATCCCGGAGAGCCAATATCCTGAGCGAAACGACGATGCTTGCCTCTCGAGTAGGATGGCGGAGCTTTTACCGTCGTTCCATGCAGAAACAGGACATGGCGAACAATACAAGCTGCTCTGGTATGGCTGAAAGACGCGGAACAAGGGCTCGTACGATATATAGAAGGTCTCGGGTATAGGAGGAACCTTTGCTTGCTGTAGTCGACGAGTAAAACAGCAAAACCGAGTCCCACTCCACCTAACGACGAAGGCCCGAAGCAACGAAACTTTCGAGCGCGTCGTTCCGTAACAACTTAGCCCTTGGAACGCGAGGCTTTGGAGAGAAGGGATTAAGGTCGTTCGACGGTGGAACGAGGAACGTTCGGAAAACTCTCTCGGAGGCTGCCGAGACGAACGACTATAGATCTTTCGGGTTGCTGCCTCATTTTACTCTCTTGCGTTGGTAGTCGTTGAAGCTATTGGAAAGCAGCTCACTCGATCTCTCTCCCTGGATCGCTAAGGATTTAAAAAACTTGCGAGCTTTCATCGGTTCTCTCCAAGCGTCGAGAAACGCCGACGCTTTATATTCCATAGCGTCTGTGTGTATTATACCGTAGGTAGAACCTCAAGGTATAAAACGTCTTTTGGCGTTCATGTCTTGCGGTATTGTGAGCTTATGCCTTGTTTGCCCAGTTGCTTACCTCCTGGATTGGAATATCGAGCAACTGATCGCTTCTCCAGGCTACAAAAGAGCAGACATTTTTTTATGGTATTATTAATACCGACTGACTTTTTTTACTCATCTGTAGTCATCGTATCGTTATGCAGTTATATAAATGCCATTTATTTGCATTTTCAATAAATGCTGCAATTCCATATTTCATCTTGATACAGAAATTTTAAAGAGATAGGACGAAAAGGAAAACATTTTCATAAGTGGGATTTTATTTTACAGCAATTTCGTCGGTGCAAATATTCGTTCTGTTTTTCACAAGGTGCACCGCTGGAGCAAATTTGTTTTGCAAATGTTCCCACGCTGGGAAAATTTTTTTTGGCAAACTGAGGATATCTTTTGAAAAAGATCATCAAATGGAAATTCTTATACTACGACAGAGTTTTCTTCAAAAGATAAGAAGACTTTTGAACAACAATTTTGTTTTGTGCCGCAAACTAAACTCTGCGTAAAGTGCAAAATGAAAAAAATATTTGCACCGATGAATTTTGTTACAACTAAAAATTCCACTTATAGAAATGTTACTTTTGTTGTGTTTGCTCAGTGGCATTTTTTTTTTTTCAAGAAAGATTTTATCTGGAAAATAACCAATGTTGTCCAGCGGTGCAATCTGAACTCTGCGTAAAGTGCAAAATGGAAAAAATATTTGCATCAATGAATTTTGATACAACTGAAAATTCCACTTATGAAAATGTTACTTTTGTTGTGTTTGCTCAGTGGTATTTTTTTTTTTTTTTTCAAGAAAGATTTTATCTGGAAAATAACCAAAGTTGTTCAGCAGTGCAATTTGAATTCTGCGTAAAGTGCAAAATGGAAAAAATATTTGCACTGATGAATTTTGTTACAACTAAAAATTCCACTTATGGAAATGTTACTTTTGTTGTGTTTCCGCAGTGGTATTTTTTTTTTCAACGTAAAAGATTTTATCTGAAAAATAACCAATGTGGTCCAGCAGTTCAATCTGAACTCTGCGTAAAGTGCAAAATGGAAAAAATATTTGCACCGATGAATTTTGTTACAACTGAAAATTCCACTTATAGAAATGTTACTTTTGTTGTGTTTGCACAGTGGAACTATTTTTTTTTCAAGAAAGATTTTATCTGGAAAATAACCAAAGTTGTCCAGCGGTGCAATTTGAACTCTGCGTAAAGTGCAAAATGGAAAAAATATTTGCACTGATGAATTTTGTTATAACTGAAAATTCCACTTATGGAAATGTTACATTTTTTGTGTTTGCGCAGTGCAATTTTTTTTCAAGCCAAATGATTTTATCTGTAAAATAATCAATGTGGTCCAGCGGTGCAACCAAAAATCCACAATAAGTGCAAAATAGAAAAATCAAAATTTGCACTGATCAAATTTTCTCAACAAAACAAGCCCTATTTAAAAAATGTTCCACTTCTTGCGCTTGCATATTCAGGAAAAAAATTTTATATGTACAATAACCAATTTGTTCAATCAGTGCAATTTGTCCTCTACGTCAAGTGCAAAAGAATATTTGAACCGACAAAATTACATAAAAAGAAAAATACCTCTTATAAAAATGTTTCACATTATGTGTTTGTACATTAGCATTATTTATATATAAACAATATTTCATATTTAAAAAAAATAGTTCAATTATGTACAATTGCACCACCATTTAATTTTAATTATCTTCAGGTGACTAGATCCTCTTAAATATCTTCTACAATGTTTCTCATCATTACGAACTAAAAATCTGAAGTATTTATCCGACCTATCCAATGCCGTCAATAAATACATCGACTCTTGGGTGCTTAAATATCTTTGAGAAGAGACGAATATTGAGCTCCATGCTTAAAGTTCCACGAGATTACATCGTCGACGAGGCTCGAGGCGACACAGAATTGAGGAAGAAGGGATTTCTCTCGCACATGAAGGTGGAAGAGCGGAAAACTAGAGACGAGCCAAAAGCGAAACAGCAGCAGCAGCATCGTCGTCGACGTCGTCGTCATCATCCCCTCGTCGCACTGTGTAACAGACTCGGATCTTGAAGATCTCTTGAGGATGTTGCTGTCGGGTGGAAAAGGGGAGGATGCCTTCGAGTTTCTTCTCTCGAGTCACGGGGGAAACGAGGGTAATGATATTCAGGACGGGATCGAGCACACCGACGTCCGTACTACCCTTACCTCACTACCCTTACCTCTCATACTCCCCTATTAAACTGTAGAGTATCAGATAGTACGAAGAGGCGATACCAAGCTGTATTCACAGATGCGTGCGACCGTAACTGAGAAGCAAGAGTCGAGGGATGAATTTCGAAGGGATATAAGCGCCAAGTCTCTGAGCTTCCCAACAATTCCACTGAGGGAGATGAGCCATGGTAAATATTCAAAGACCGAGATTTAAGAGTTCTTCCTAAAGACGCTATTGGTGATTTATCAAATTCAAATAAATCGGTATGTGAAATAGGGATGGGCAATTTTTTTAAATTATAATGAAAATTTATTTTGAATAGTTTTTGTGGAAAAATTGTGGTTAATCATCATGGAAAATAAAAAAAAAATTCATTTAATTAATGTCCACACCTGATATGAATTTTACCATTTTTTTCAAATGGTAAAAATTTGATTATAATTGGACACATTTGGTAAGGAATTAAAAAAAAAATTTATGGCCATTATGTAACTGAGAAGCAAGGAGTAGAGTCGAGGGATGAATTTCGAAGGGATATAAGGGCCAAGTTTGAGCTTCCCAACAATTTTACTGAGGGAGATGAGCCATGGTAAATATTCAAAGACCGAGATTTAAGAGTTCTTCCTAAAGACGTCCATTGGTGATTTATCAAATTCAAATAAATCAGTATGTGAAATAGGGATGGGCAATTTTTTTAAATTATAATGAAAATTTATTTTGAATAGTTTTTGTGGAAAAAATGTGGTTAATCATCATGGAAAAAAAAAATTCATTTAATTAATGTCCACACCTGATATGAATTTTACCATTTTTTTCAAATGGTAAAAATTTGATTATAATTGGACACATTTGATAAGGAATTTAAAAAAAAATTTATGGCCATTATGTAACTGAGAAGCAAGGAGTAGAGTCGAGGGATGAATTTCGAAGGGATATAAGGGCCAAGTTTGAGCTTCTCAACAATTTTACTGAGGGAGATGAGCCACGGTAAATATTCAAAGACTGAGATTTAAGAGTTTTTCCTAAAGACGCCCATTGGTGATTTATCAAATTCAAATAAATCAGTATGTGAAATAGGGATGGGCAATTTTTTAAAATTATAATGAAAATTTATTTTGAATACTTTTTGTGGAAAAATTGTGGTTAATCGTCATGGAAAATAAAAAAAAAATTCATTGTTAAAATAATTAGGAATAATTTAGAAGAATTAAAAAAATTTATTGTAATATTCAATAGACTTAATTATCCTCAGTCATTTAGTCAGGAAATTATTTCCAATAAATTTTTATTGAATTATTGTCCATTCCTGATGTAAAATATTCTCCGTGAATTTTACCATTTTTTTTTAAGCTTGCCAAAAATTTAAATATAATTGGAATAGGAATGGCCATTAATTTCAATGAAAATGTATTTGGAATACTTTTTGTGTAAAAATTGTGGATAATCACGGTGGGAAACTTAAAATTGTCACATTTCTAAAATAATTAGGAATAATTCAAATGAATTTATTTATTATTTTTTTAAATAAGTTCTAATATTCAATAGGCTTAATCAGGAAAGTAAGTAGTTTCAAAAACACTTTTATTCAATTAATGTCCATTCCTGATATGAAACATTCTCTGTAAATTGTACCACTTCTTTCAACCCTCTAAAAAAATTTATTATATTTAGAAAAAATTGATAGGGATTTTTTGTCAGATTTTCATTTCCATTATTAGTAGAAAATGTTGCAAATTTTTTGGAAACTACAGATCACAACAATAAGTCATGGCAAAAAAGTTGTACTAAATATATATTTTAAAAAAAATGTTATTAACCAAATTTAGTCTCCACTGAAATAGATGATTTAAAAATAAATAAATGAACATTGTTATTGCTACAAAAAAGCTAAAAATAATCAAACTGACAAAGAAGAATATCTTGAAACTATTTTTAAGAACGATTCAAGTTTCCACTCCGATTAGGAGGGATAAAGATACTTCAAGGAGACTTCCTGTCTCAGCATAACCGAGTCTGAAGGATTTCCTTAAGAGAGGCTTGAGTCGTCACGAGCGAGAGATGATAAATCGTTTTTTAAGTAAGGGAACTCGTCGTTTTATCGTGACTTTTCTTAATTGCGTATCTATAAAACCAATTTTTTTTTTTTTTTGCAGAAATGAGCGCGAAAAAATTAGACCGGAACCAAATTGTAACCACTTTGCTTAACGTGAATTTTATAGTTTCGGCCAACCGGCCGCTGGATAGAAAGTGAACGATGGGACGGAAGCAAAGCAGTTGGGAATGCATCACAGCCGATAAATTTTATGAGCTTAAGTCTCGCACGTTCCATCCGAGTTTGGCGCTGTTTTTCTACTCCTTAAATGCTTCTGCTACCTCTGAATGCCCATAAAAATTTACGATTTCAAGAAATTTGAGTGTCACACTCTCGATTATCAAGTACATGTGGATAGCTGCAATAAAATATGAGGCATTCTCCACCGGTTCAACCATTTTTATTCCGAACCTCTTGCGATATTTGCTGCAATTCATGATTAATTTATCTCACTTTTTTTACCTTTTAAATATAGAATTTTATTTTCTATTTATATTACGAAACGATAAAATCGCAGATCAAAAATTCAATGTACAAATAAGCAGATTTTTAATAAACTTATAAATACAACCTCTTGTAAATTTTCAAATATTTTCTAAAAATTTTATGTTGCAAAAAACAAATGGTGAAAAAAATTTGACGCCAAAATTTTATGAAGAAATAATGTGAAAAAATTCACAAGAATTCTTAATATTAATATTTGATTATGAAAAATGTCGAAGAAGTTCTGGAAAAAGGGGCTTAATTAATGGAATATGCCTTGAATTTTTTAGGGTAAAAAGAATATTTTTGACAATTTTCTCACCAGCTATGACGACACGTGCTGAATGGCTAATTTGTCCTTCGCCATTTCTCGCGATGCAAGTGTAGTCGCCGATGTCCTCATTTTTTATGGTCGAGATTCTGAGCTCAGTTCCCTCGTTGAAGATACCAACAGTTGTGGATGTAGCTACGGGATTGGCGTCTTTGTACCAGACGATTTCCGGTGTCGGGGTACCTTCAGCCTGGCAGTTAAGGATTATCGAATCGCCGAGATTTACGTAGATCATGTCTTCCGGAATTATACTAAATTTCGGTGGTGCTGAAAAAAAAAAACATTATTAAAAACAGGCATTGAAAAAAATATTAAAATTAGAACCATTCTATCGATTCTCGCCAAATTAAGCACCAATCATGTTTTAATCTTCATACATTTGTGTACAAAATTTCAACCTGATATCTCGTAATTTACAAAAGTTATAACGTAAAATGACTTTTTTCAAAATTATCTAAATACAGTAAAATTTTTATCTCTTAACCCATTCGTACTAAATACAATCCTAAATGTTGTTATATTGATAATCCAATTGCGTACCAAATTTTAAAAATATACATGAAAATTTGCGACAATTATAAACCATTTTTCGTAACCTTTTGGACCATTTTGAATATACTGGCATTAAAATTCGAAAAAAAAAATTGTCCAAAAAAATAAAACTTCCACTATGAGAAATTAATATAATAAAAGTGAAACCAGCTATAAAAAGATTTTCTGAGTGCAGATTATTAGGTAAAAAAATATATTGAAAATTGATGTAAAAACTTAGTAGAATCGGCAAAAATGATTTATTAATTATTTCATAATTCTTGCGTCAGATTAAAAATAAATAAAAAATGTCCACGAGAATAAAATTTCCTCTATGAAAAAACAATATAATAAAAGTGAAACCAACTATAAAAAAATTGTCTTAGTGCAGATTATTAGGTAAAAAAAAAATATTGAAAATTGATGTAAAAACTTAGTAGATTCAGCAAGAATGATTTATTAATTATTTCAGAATTCTTGCGTCAAATTAAAAATAAATAAAAAATGTCCGCGAGAATAAAATTTCCTCTATGAAAAAACAATATAATAAAAGTGAAACCAACTATAAAAAGATTATCTGAGTGCAGATTATTAGGTTAAAAAAATATTGAAAATTGCTGTAAAACAATTAGTAGAACCAACAAGAAAGTTTTATTAATTATTTCAGGATTCGTGCATCAAATCAAAAATCGAAAAAAAAAATGTCCAAGAAAATAAAACTTTCTCCATGAGAAATTTAAAACTATAAAATTAATTTCTGAGTGTAGATTATTAGGTGAAAAGAATATTGAAAATTGGTGTAATAACTTTAGTTGAACAAGAATGTTTTATTAATTATTTCAGAATTCGTGCGTCAAATTAAAAATAAATAAAAAATGTCCACGAGAATGAAATTTCCTCTATGAAAAAACAATATAATAAAAGTGAAACCAACTATAAAATGATTGTCTGAGTGCAAATTATTAGATAAAAAAAATATTGAAAATTGATGTAAAAACTTAGTAGAATCAGCAATAATGATTTATTAATTATTTCAGAATTCTTACGTCAAATAAAAAATAAAAAAATTAAAATGTCCAAGAAAATAAAGCTTCCTCCATGAGAAATCGAAAAATAAAAAAAATAGTTTCTGAGTGTAGATTATTAGGTTAAAAAAATATTGAAAATTGGTGTAAAAACTTTAGTAGAACAAGAATGTTTTATTAATTATTTCAGCCATTCGTGGGTCAAAGGGTTCAATGTTTGTTTGTCGATTAGACGTCGTTTTATCAATCTAGCGTCAACTAAAATCGTCTTGAGGGTTGAAGAGCGTGGCGGTAAATGAGCAAAGGCAATTGTCTCTCGAAAACAGTTTTACACGTTGGTAGAAGGGATGAGAAAGGTGAAGTGGAATATGGAGACAAGGAGAGGCCACGACGAGCAGACGAGTAGACGTGCTTCCGTAAAGACAAAGCTCTCCCTAAATGCTTTCCGGTACGCGCCCGGTACTTTCTCTTTGATGCTGCTTGGGAGAAAAGCTCCAGGGGTTGGCTTCTGCTTTTACAGCTAGTCGCCCCGACGTCCCCCGGACTTGGACGATGATGCAAGAATAAACGACGACTAAAACAGAATCTGTGTGTACAATAAAGAGGAAAAATGGGCCACGAGGACAAACGAGCGGAAACATTTTTCTCTAACCAGATGTTCCTCTTCCTTGTCATCAAATAATCAACACTACGAATAAAAATTGGTTGGCTCAAGTTTATTTGACGCACTCAGAAAAATTTATGGTCGGATTTATGATGGAAATATGGTAACAATGGTTTTCCGGTTATTGAAGAAAAAAAAATTGGTGTCCTCTTCCTTGTCATCAAATAATCAATATTGAGAAAAAAATTGGTTGGTTCAACTAAATTTGACACACTCAGAAAAATGTATGGTCGGATTTATGATGGAAATATGGTAACAATGGTTTTGCGGTTATTGAAAAAACAAATCATTGGTCTCCTCTTTCTTGTCATCAAATAATCAATATTGAGAAAAGAATTGGTTGGTTCAACTAAATTTGACGCACGCAAAAAAAATTTATGGTCAGATTTATGGAAGAAACAAATAATTGGTGTTAATTTGACGCACTCAGAAAAATTTATGGTCGGATTTATGATTGAAATATGGTAACAATGGTTTTGCGGTTATTGAAGAAAAAAAAATTGGTGTTCTCTTCCTTGTCATCAAATAATCAATATTGAGAAAAAAATTGGTTGGTTGAACTAAATTTGACGCACTCAGAAAAATGTACGGTCGGATTTATGATGGAAATATGGTAACAATGGTATTGCGGTTATTGAAGAAAAACAAAATTGGTGTCCTCTTCCTTGTCATCAAATAATCAATATTGAGAAAAAAATTGGTTGTTTCAACTTAATTTGACGCACGCAAAAAAAATTGATGGTCGGATTTTTTATGGAAATATGGTAAC
This sequence comes from Ephialtes manifestator, assembly GCA_963970395.1. Taxonomy (NCBI): domain Eukaryota; kingdom Metazoa; phylum Arthropoda; class Insecta; order Hymenoptera; family Ichneumonidae; genus Ephialtes; species Ephialtes manifestator. The sequence goes on from OZ019972.1 coordinate 37,726,940, forward strand.
AATGGTTTTGCGGTTATTGAAAAAACAAATAATTGGTCTCCTCTTTCTTGTCATCAAATAATCAATATTGAGAAAAAAATTGGTTGGTTCCACTAAATTTGATGCACTCAAAAACATGTATGCTTCAATTTACTATGCAGATTTTTTTCTGAAATAAACGCGATGGTTTTATAGCTATCAGAATAACAAATAATTGCCCGACTAAATAAATAATAGTACGAATAACTATTTGTACAATGATAAGTATTGAAAACATTGATGTATGCTCACCATGGACGTCAAGATGGAACCAGGTACCGTTCTTGTTGCTGTTGGGTGATCTGTTAAGGAAGACAACCTTGCACTCGTACCATCCCTGATCACTTTCCCTGATGTCCGTCAGATTGAGACTGGCGATACCATAAGGCGAGTTCGGGCTGACCCTAGAGACTCGACCCTCATAACCCTCTCCACTGTGAGTCGGATACGACTCGTACCATATGTATATCGGTGTCTCCTTTCCCTGTTTTTCCAAAAAACGCCAACAACGCACAAAATTAATTACGAAAAAGGTCGCAATACTACCATTTTTGCAAGCTGGTGCAAATTATTCGAATTATTTAATTTTTGAACCGTCTTTAATAACAAAAATAATTATTAATCATAATTAGCAATCCTACAATGACAATTTGAAAATTGTCAAAAAGACAAATTGGTTCTTGAAAAATTGTGCACAAACTTAGTGACCGATTTTTTTTTTAATTAGCATAATTGGATTTGCACTAGCTTGCAGATTTGAATATAATAATAATAATAATGATGAGGTAGTGGATGCAGCGCGTGATGAGGGCGTGACTTTCCGCATTATTTACGTTCTACAAATTAACGATTTTCACGTTCGAAAGTCACTGACCCAAATGAGCGCAGTAGGACAGTCTTGAACCGGTTAGCATGAGATGGAATCGATTGACACGAATACTGCGGGGTATAAATAGCTCTGGGTATTGACATATCGAATCAATTTTGCAGTCAGTGCAATCGGGAGTAGCAAAAGATTGTATTTGATATATTTCTCATCACTGGTTTCGTGTGGCTGCCCTACTGACTACGAAACGACAACGATCCTTTCACATGCGAAGCGAGGCATATAGTATGAGAATACGAGAAACGAGAGGATAAATATAGAGATAGAAAAGGTGGAAGTATTATAATAAGGCGATGGAAAGTTCATTCTTTGCAGGCAGTGGCCGGGATAAGTTTTCGCAAATAAGGATTGCTGATCATGCTACTATGAAGCATTTTTTGTAAATAATTTTTCAACAATAAATAAATAAACATCCTAAATTGAATTAGCTGAATTATTGGGCCCATGAAGATTTAATATTGATTTTTGATGAGTTTCATCTCGGCAATATAAAATCCCCCATGAAAATTTACATAAAAGGCATTTTATGTAAAATGACACTTTCTTTCCTTCCCTAGTCTTATAATCGGTAAAATTTTGTCCATAGTAGATTTATTGAATAGAGTATGGTAATCGATATGTCATTTGCACCGATGAAATCAGTTAGACAAATTATTTGCACCGATTAAATCAATTAGAAAAAATATTTGCATCGATGAAATCGGTTACAGAAATTATTTGCACCGATGAGATCGGTTCCAAAAATTATTTGACCCGATGAAATCGTTTACAAAAGACAATTTGCACCGATGAGATCGGTTCCAAAAATTATTTGCACCGATGAGATCAGTTCCAAAAATGATTTGCACCGATAAGATCGGTTACAAAAATGATTTGCACCGATGAGATTCAGTTCCAAAAATGATTTGCACCGATGAGATCGGTTCCCAAAATGATTTGCACCGATGAAATCATTTACAAAAGATATTTGCACCGATGAGATCGGTTCCAAAAATGATTTGCACCGATAAGATCGGTTACAAAAATGATTTGCACCGATGAGATCGGTTCCAAAAATGATTTGCAACGATGAGTTCGGTTCCAAAAATGATTTGCACCGACGAGATCGATTGCAAAAATTATTTGCACCGGTGAAATCGTTTACAAAAGACATTTGCACCGATGAGGTCGGTTACAAAAATTATTTGCACCGATAAGATCGATTACAAAAATGATTTGCACCGATGAGGTCGGTTCCAAAAATGATTTGCACCGATGAGATCGGTTCCAAAAATGAGTTGCACCGATTTGATCGGTTACAAAAATGATTTGCACCGATGAAATCGTTTACAAAAGCCATTTGCACCGGTGAAATCATTTACAAAAGGCATTTGCACCGATGAGATCGGTTACAAAACTTATTTGCACCGATGAGATCGGTTACAAAAATTATTCGCACCGACGAAATTGTTTACAAAAAAAATTCCACTTTCAAAAACGCTTCCGTTTTTGTACTGTTCCTATGATATTTTCTATCAAGGTAAAAAATTGAAATATGCAATCGCAGCACCATATAATTTCCTTGATTTCTAGTTTTCTCGTTAGAATGAATCTTTCAGCAAGTTGTTTCTTTACATTTTCTTGTTCATTTTTCTCAACGTCACCGTTCCACCTAAAGTATATATAAGACATTCTCCGTCAATGCAGCGAATTTTTTTGCGAGCCCTCCGAGTTATTGCTCCCGTGGCGCTTGTGCTAGCATCGCGTATTCTCTCGTTGAATAACCGCGTGGACTTGATGTGCATGACTCTAAAGTGGCTTTTGAGAGCGAAGTCGAGAACGACAACGGCAACAACGTTGGACGTAGAAACGAGAGATGCAAATGCATGAAGCTCGTGAAGAGCACACCGGCATAGAGTAGCAAAAACGACAAGGAATGAAGACATGCGAGGGCAAAAAACGAAAAGCGAGAAATGGTTACAGAACTCGTAGTAGATGGATGGCGTCATAGAGAGAGATAGAATGAGAAGTAGGCCAGAAGAATAGCGGGATAGAAAAATGCACAAGTGCAAAAGGTACTTCCGCGCGAAGAGATCGAATTTCCGTCTGTCTTTCAAGCCCCTCGACCATTTCTCTTCTGCCGTTCTGTTCCATTCATTCATCTCTCGATCAGGTCTCTCGCTCAGTTTCTTTCTTCTACTCTCTTTTTACTCTCACTCTACCGTAAACAGTGCAGCGATGGGCTATTCAACGCAAGGCCAATCTTCGGTTATTGGCAATCTTCGTGTTTACCTCATGTTCGCTGTAAAATCGCTGAGGAGTGACCGACAATTTCACGACATTGACTAATACTGACGTCAAAGTGGACTCGGAAAAATGGTAATTGTCATGGCAATTATAATTGGCAAGTTTTAATTGTCGGTCCATGTGATTATATTTATAGTTCCAACTTCTTTTAAGTACTGTCAAAAATTTCGAATACCCGAATGCATAGAATTTCAACAAGATTTTTCTTTGTTTTTTTAACTGTGTGTAGATCAAGTCATAAAACATACGTTAAAATATATTTGGCATGTTTGATCTCAAGACACTGAGCCTCGCTGTAAAATGGCTGAGGAGGACAGACAATTCCACGACATTGACTAATACTGAAGTTCAAGTGGACTCAGAAAAATGGTAATTGTCGTGGCAATTATAATTGACTGATTTTAATTGTTGGTCCAGGCGATTATATTTATACTTCCAACTTCTTTCAATTATTGCCTTATCAAAAATGTCCAATACCTGAATACGTAGAATTTTAACAAAATTTTTCTTTATTTTTTTAACCGTGTGTAGATCAAATCATAAAACATGTGTTAAAATATATTTGCCATGTTTGATCTCAAGACACTGAGACTTGCTGTAAAATAGCTGAGGAGTGACCGACAATATCACGACATTGATTAATACTGATGTCAAAGTGGACTCAAAAAATTGGTAATTGTCATGGCAATTATAATTGGCAGGTTTTAATTGTCGGTGCATGTGATTATGTCTATACTTCCAACTTCTTTCAATTACTGCATTGTCAAAAATGTCCAATACCTGAATACATAGAATTTCAACAAGATTTTTTTTTACCGTATGTAGATCAAGTCATAAAACATACGTTAAAATATATTTGCCATGTTTGATCTCAAGACACTGAGCCTCGCTGTAAAATGGCTGAAGAATGGCCGACAATTTCACGATATTGACTAATACTGAAGTCAAAGTGCACTCAAAAAAATGGTCATTGTCATGGCAATTATAATTGGCAGGTTTTAATACCCGGTCCATGTGATTATATCTATACTTCCAACTTCTTTCAATTATTGCATTGTCAAAAATGTCCAATACCTGAATACATCGAATTTCAACAAATTTTTTTTTTACAGTGTGTAGATCAAATCATAAAACATATGTTAAAATATATTTTCCATGTTTGATCTCAAGACACTGAGCGTCGCTGTAAAATGGCTGAAGAGTGACCGACAATTTCACGACATTGACCAATACTGAAGTCAAAGTGGACTGAGAAAAATGGTGATTGACATGACAATTGTAATTGGCAGGTTTTAATTGCCAGTCCATGTGATTATATCTATAGTTCCAACTTCTTTCAATTATTGCATTGTCAAAAAAGTCCAATACCTGACGCATAGATTTTCAACAAGATTTCTCTTTGTTTTTTTTGGAGTACGTAGATCAAAACACTCTTGTATAGAAATACACACAAAATGTACGTTAAAATATATTTGCCATGTTTGATCTCAAGTCACGGAGCCTCGCTGTAAAATGGCTGAGGAGTGACTGACAATTTCACGACATTGACTAATACTGATGTCAAAGTGGACTCAGAAAAATGGTAATTGACATGACAATTATAATTGGCAGGTTTTAATTCTTGATCCAGGCGATTATATTTATACTTTCAACTTCTTTCAACCATTGCATTGTCAAAAATGTTCAATACCTGAATTCATAGAATTTCAACAAGATTTTTCTTTGTTTTTTTGCAGTGTGTAGATCAAAACACTCTCGTATACAAATACACACAAAACGTACGGTAAAATATATTTGCCATGTTTGATCTCAAGTCACGGAGCCTCGCTGTAAAATGGCTGATGAGTGACCGAAAATTTCACGACATTCATCAATACTGAAGTCAAAATGGACTCAAAAAATGGTAATTGTCATGGCAATTATAATTGGCAGGTTTTAATTCTTGGTCCATGCGATTATATCTATACTTCCAACTTCTTTCAACTATTGCATTGTCAAAAATGTTCAATACCTGAATTCATAGAATTTCAACAAGATTTTTCTTTGTTTTTTTGCAGTGTGTAGATCAAAACACTCTCGTATACAAATACACACAAAACGTACGGTAAAATATATATGTGCCTTGTTTGGTCCCAAGACACTGAGCCTCGCATTTCGTCTCGGAAGGAACTTCCTTTTGCATGCATGCTAACGTGATATGTCATGGGAAGACAGCACGAATAAGGCAGCCTCAAGAGATGCCAGAACCTGAGAGCCAGGGTGTCGTTATATGGGTCAGGAGGCTTCTTGGGACCTGTAAACCCCTCCTCCTATTATATGCTCTTTGTTCTATGTATGTGCAGAAACGTCACCTCAGTCTCACTCACACACTTGACGCTCTGTGTACTTCTGTTTGTGAGGGAGGCCACTGTGCGTGAGTTGAGACGTTTTGATAATTCATGGCCCTAAGTGACCCGATGATATATAGGCAAACATACATTATAACTGTATGTTATACCCAAGTAGTTTGACCAAGTTACCATTTCTTAAACTATTTTTGTACACGTCTAAAAGTGTCGAATTCACGAATAGCACAACTTTTACTCCTTTGAAAAATAAGGGAAAAAAATTCATAAGGAATCTTCAGAATTTGAAAATATAAATAATCCTTCGAGGACCATTTCTTACATAATCAAGCAATAAATAATATTTTTTTCCTACTTTAAATTTCAATAGAGAATAAATTTAAAATAGAGATATATTTATTTTTGCATTTTTAATATTTTTGCAAATTAATAAATTGACACCTGCTACTAGAATTATTTTTTGGCAAACATTTGGCTTGCGAGTACAATATTTATAAGTTAATCTATAAAAAAAAAAACTATATCAGCTGTAGTAATCAATACGAGATTTTTGCCATTTCAATAATTATATTAACTATTCAATTTTCATTACAAATTAATAAATGTCACATAATAACCAGAAGTTTCATTAAATAAAAATGTGATTTTCACTCGAAGAAAATGATATTAATATTTGTAGAATATTTTGTAGAAGTCATACATATTTAATAATTCATTGATTTTTATAGCAATCCGATAACTGTTGAATCCTTAGAGGCGTTAAGAATTTTAAAGACTAGCTGGAGACATAAAAATTGAAAAGTCACGACGACTGGCGTTCCTTCCATGTTTGTGGCAACTCTGGGTTCTGGAATATCCTGAATTATAGAGTAAGCATGGCAAGAGGCTTTCCGGGCTTGCAGCAATTTCAGTCAAGTGCAGCAGACCAATGTTATCCGTTTCGTGTCACGTTCATGTTGCGGAAATTTTGATAATTCATCGTCTAATGCGATGAGTTGGCCACTGCAACTGATATATATCAGTGAGAGTGCAAACTCGGATCAGAGGATGTGCACCGAATAACTTGCGGCTTAGACTGTCTACAAATGTAAAGGGTACGTTATAGAGCCAAAGGGCAAAGGGTAAACCACTCTCCTAAAGTAGACATCCCTCAATGTCTGCAAAAACCTGCTGAATTCAGCCTTAAAAAAAAATTCAAAAATCTCCCCCTATTATAAAAATAATAATTTATAGTTTTATCCATAAAAATTGACTAAAATTTTTCAAACTATTTTGTATAAATAAATTCTTGTTATTATTATTAGCTTTATTATGCTCTAGGCCGATTAAATATAATTTCAAAAAATTAGCTAGATTCAGCCTTTTAAAAAAATTAAAAATCTCCACCTATTATTAAAATTATAATTTATAGTTTTATCCATAAAAATTGACTGTAAAATTTTTCAAAGTATTTTTTTAAATAAATCCTCGTTATTATTATTATTATTAGCTTTATTATGCTCTCGGCCGATTAAATACAATTATACAAAATTGCTAAATTAAGCCTTAAAAAAAATTCAAAAATCTCCCCCTATTATAAAAATAATAATTTATAGTTTTATCCATAAAAATTGACTAAAATTTTTCGAAGTATTCTGAATAAATAAATCCTCGTTATTATTATTAGCTTTATTATACTGTCGGCCGATTAAATACAATTTTTGAAAATTAGCTAGATTCAGCCTTAAAAAATTAAAAATCTCCCCCTATTATTAAAATTATAATTTATAGTTGTAGCCATAAAAATTGACTATACAATTTTTTAACATATTTTGTATAAATGAATTCTCGTTATTATTATTATTATTAGCTTTATTATGCTCTAGGCTAAATATAATTTTTAAAAATTGCTAAATTCAGCCTTAAAAAAAATTAAAAACCTCTCCCTATTATAAAAATAATAATTTATAGTTTTATCCATAAAAATAGACTGTAAAATTTTTCAAAATATTTTGTACAAATAAATTCTCATTATTATTATTACTAGCTTTATTATACTCTAGGCCGATTAAATACTATTTTAAAAAAATTGAAAAAATAATAAATATGAAAATAGGGGAGTGAATGAAAAAAAAAAATTAAGCGATAATGTTAGCTACCAGAATTGCAAATCTCTTTACTAAATCCATCATGTGCAGCACCTTTGAAAGGGGAATGATGCACCGAAGCTCGTTTCTTTTATCGCTGTCGATTTGAAGAACAACCTTGACATTTTTAGCCTCATAGAAATTTTCTAAAAGGGTCTCCCACGTTATTCATCGTGTAGACCTTACTGCCACTGAGGGTTCACACTGAACCCAGTGACTAATACGCTTTCGACCCTTGCAGCCCCGATTTTTCTCTCTAGCAAAAAAAGCTTCTTATCTCTCTACCCTTGACCTTTTCAACCGTCACCCTCGTGGCCCAATGCCCATACATACTAATTTCGCAAAAAAATCTATGTTTTTGTAGGTGCTTATCAACCTCCTCTACAATTTTACCAGATAAAACGGCGTTGACAGTTTTTTTTTCCTTTACGGATAAAATTTATGATACTAGACATAAATTTTTTTATGATTTGAGAAAAAATGATACAAAGTCCTGCGTTTCAAATTCAATATTATTAGTTCTTGATATTACCATATTTTTAATAAAATAGGCCTTATACTCAATTTAAAAAAAAATGCTAAAAAATGGAAAGGCAGAAATTTTCAATTTTCGATACTCCAACTTTGAAAATCTGGTAAAAATCAAAAACTCGATGGATAATGATTCTCTATACGGCTTTTCAAAGATTGAATGATGACGAAGACAACAATAATAAGCTAAAATCGCTACTTCATGATTTTATTAAGTTATAGTACTTTTTGTGAAAACCTGCATATTTGTCCAAAAGGTAAAAAAGAAATTATATTTTTCATTTTTATACACAGACAATACGCAGACAATTCATTTAGACGAAAAATTAAAAAAAATATCATGGAAAAACGAAAATTCACAAAATTAATTCAAATTCCTCCATATTTGAAATGAGTCAAGAATAAACGATTCCTAACAGATCAATTAAAATCAATCCAGGATTTGATAAAAATTCTATTTTTCCGTATAGAAATCTACACAGGATATTTCTTTTCATCCACATTTCAGCCCAGATTCAATAATCAAGAATTATGAAATTACAAAAAGTTTCTACGCCTCATTAAATTCAGTTTCACAGTCATTTAACGCTAATACACAGACAATACGGAGACAATTCATTTAGACGAAAAATAAAAAAAGATGTCATGAAAAAACCAAAATTCACAAAATTAATTCAAATTCCTCCATATTTTAAACGAGTCAAGAATTACCGATTCCTAATAAATCAATTAAAATGAATCCAGGATTTGATAAAAATTCTATTTTTCCGTATAGAAATCTACACAGGATATTTCTTTTCATCCATATTTCAGCCCAGATTCAATAATCAAGAATTATGAAATTTCAAAAAGTTTCCTCATTAAAATCAGCATCACAGTCGTTTTACGCTAAGACACAGACAATACGCAGACAATTCATTTAGATGAAAAATTAAAAAAAATATCGTGAAAAAACCAAAGTTCACAAAATTAATTCAAATTCCTCCATATTTGAAATGAGTCAAGAATTACCTAACAGATCAATTAAAATCAAACCAGGATTTGATAAAAATTCTATTTTTTTCACATAGAAACCTACACAGGATATTTCTTTTCATTCACATTTCAGACCCGATTCAATAATCAAGAATTATGAAATTACAAAAAGTTTCTACGCCTCATTAAATTCAGCATCACAGTCGTTTTACGCTAATTTAGTAATCACTAATAGGTCTTGGTTACCGTGCCATTTAGCCTTGCATTGAATGAATGCTTGACGAGCAGTGGTTGGAACAAGTTCGGAACACATGCACATTTGTGCAAAGTTCCGTTCCTCCCGTTGGAGGGCGTGAGTCGGATGAGGGAGTGAGTAGCTGCTAATTATCTCGTTACCCGAGGACGTCTCGAGGGTGCCGGTCGCATTAATAATAATAAAGAATCCCTGCCAATTAACGGTTATAACGAGTGAAGGATGTACCGGTGCAGGGGGTGCGGAAATGGTTCGGTATAGAATGGGTGGTAAAGTCTAGAGAGAAGAAGGGTGAAAGAGAGAGGAAAGCAAAGAGGAAATGAGACTGAGAGTTCAGAGCGTCGTGTGTCGTCGCGACACAGTCGAGAAAGTGGGAAGGTGGATGCGGGGGTTTAGTGGCGTGGGGTTGAGTGCTCCGTGAATCGAGGGTTGGTAACCCTGACACACTCGAGCGCTCAGCACGTCGGTTGCGAGCGACATAGTCACTGTTGGTGGTGGTGGTGGTGGTGGTGGTGGTTGTGGAGGTTCCTTCTGCTGCTACTGCCTCTAGCTTCGCGACTGCATTATGTATGCGACCTCCTAGCCGTTGCACATTCGCTTCTCGTCGTCAACGATATAGCCAACGCTCAGAATCGCACCACCTACATTACAAACTCTCGGGTCAACCTGTATTCGCAAGCTGTAACTTCTGTGCATTCGCGAGGATGAGAAAGACAGAGACTCTCTGCAACCTACAAACAAAGCTAGTCCAGAAGAGTTCTCGAGTGGGAAATAATAAAGACAGGATAGGATAGGATCTGGATAGTTAGAGATAGAATTTGGATAGTCCAGGATAGAATCTGGATAATCCAGGATAGAATCTGGATAGTGCAAGATAGAGACTAGACAATCCAGGATAGAATCTGGATAGTGCAAGATAGAATCTAGAAAATCCAGGATTGAATCTGGATCGCGCAGGTTAGAATCTGGCCAGTCGAGTATAGAATGGATAGAGTCTGGATAGATCCATTGTAGAATTTGTACAGTTCTAGGATAGAAACTGGGCAGATCCAGGGTAGAATCTGGACAGTTACAGGATCGAATCTGGTCACTTCCAGGATAGAATCTGGACAGTTACAGGATAGAATCTGGATAGTTACAGGATAGAATCTGGACAGTTACAGGATAGAATTTGAACAGTTCCAGAATAGAATCTGAACAGTTCCAGAATAGAATCTGAACAGATCCAGGATAGAATCTGGACAGTCCCCTACAGAATCTGTCCACTCCAAGATAGAACTTGGACAGTTCGGAAAAATGTTTTGATTCGATGTCATTCTCCATCCTAAAACGTATTTCACCTACACTTCATTATGAAAATCTGACATGGACCGACAAACAACTGTTTTCTGGATTCCAACATTGGGATTGAAAATGACTGTGGAAAGTAAAGAGAGAAGAAAGACTATAACTTTTATCTATTTAGAGGATATTACAATAATTCTACATCAAAATCGCTGATGGACCCATCAACTATTTTTTTTTTCTTTTCCTGGTGTTGGGATTAAAATTTATTCTGGAAATCAAAGAATGAGAGAAGACTTTAACTTGTCAATTGTTCACTCTTCCTGCTTTGCTTTAACGCTGCAACCTTTAAGCCCCAAACCATTCTCTGAAGTCCTCTCGACTGTCACCCTCTTTCGTCACCTCTTTGCTCGTTCGTTTGACGATGAGGTAGCTTCTCAAGAGCCAAACACAAAGCTGCTGCCTCGGCGTGACTGTATCTCAATCAGTGTTTGTATCATTGGTGAGCTATCCACCAAAGTATTATGCACAAGAGACTGTCAAGACGAGACGAGATCGTCGTTCAAGTAGTAAATGGCCTGTGTCAGATTGTTTGGATGTGTGTATAGCTTTCCGGAAATACCTGAAGCCGCATTGAAGTACACTGCACGTGTACTAGATACTTCTGCGTGAGTATTGGCTTCGACTATAAGCTCATGGGAGTATCAGCCACCAGCAGGTTATAACGCCATTCGAGGCCGGGAATAGAGGTGGTAGAAGTAGTTCTTCGACGTCCTATTTTTAAGCCGACTACTAGTTAACCGACTAACGTTCAATCGATATCACAGACGCAGCGTCGCTCAACCTAATTCCTCATGGACTGGAGCCCGCAAGCTGGAGTTTTCCCAGTCATTTTTATAAGTGTCATAGTATTTTCTGTTTACAATAATACACAAAAAAAAATTGCACATTGCTTCCTCATCATTTTTCGCTTTGTACAAATATTCCTGGACGTATGTTAATTCATTTTGGCTTCCTCAAAGAGGAAGCTTTGTAAAAAGTGGAAAATAATGAGGAAACAATGTGCAACGTTCTACTTTGCATCTTTTTATTATTGTTGTTTAAAATCATCGTAAAAAGGCTTCTAACTGGTACTTTCCAAGGTAGAATATGCGACTTGAGAACGATAGTGGAGGCCAAAATTCGATATCTTGAAGAAACAAAGATTTCGGTTGAATCTTCCGACCAGAAGTCGGATCTGTGAATTCTGGACCCAGAAACGGAAAAAAGTCACTTTTTTGAAAATCATCGTAAAAAGACTTGCAACCGGTATGTTCTGTGGCAGAATTTACGAACGATAGGAGATGCCAAGTAATAAAGATTGAGCAGGTTTTTCAAATCTTGCCCCTGAAGTGGCAACAGCCATAAAGCTTATCCATCGACCGACCTTGCGACGAATAAGACGCTGCCGGAATTGACGTACCAGAGGCAACTGCTAGCCGAGTTGCTCTTGTAGAGACAATCGATAGTGGCATAAATTAGTCGTTGCTTGTTTAGAGGGCAAGAATCAATTTACGTTTCCCAAGCCACAAGATTTAATGGTTCTCCAGGCGTTACTCAAGTCAAAAGTTATGTCAAAATGTTATATTCCCGGAGCTTACCAGAAATATATAGAGTTCATTTATTCCTACTTTGCAACTGCAACGCTGCAAAACGACTTTTGCCCTTCGTTGGCCAGCGTTTGAAATCAAATGCGTAATTTCTACCACTTTATCAAAGTTAACGATGGCTAAAATGTCAATATCAAAGGAGGTTTGAATATTTCGAAACGTCAAATCAAAATATTATGGTTCAGGAAATTGCCATCAAAGTATAGACTTCATTTATTTTTACTTCCCCTGCGCAATTTCTGCAAAACCTTTTTGCCCTTTGTTGACCACCGTTTGAATTCAAATTGGCAATTTCTGTCAGTCAAAGTTCACAAAGGCTTGAAATGACGGTGTCAAAGGTGGTTCGAATATTTCGAAATATCAAATCAAAATATTATGGTTCATAAAATTGCCATCAAAGTATAGACTTCATTTATTTTTACTTCCTCTGCGCAAATTCTGCAATACCTTTTTGCCCTTTGTTGACCACCGTTTGAATTCAAATTGACAATTTCTGTCAGTTAGTCAAAGTTCACGGAGGCTTGGAATGACAGTATCAAAGGAGGTTTGAATATTTCGAAATATCAAATCAAAATATTATATTTCAGAAAATTGCCACCAAAGTATAGACTTCATTTATGTTTCCTTCCCCTACGCAAATTCTGCAAAACCGTTTTGCCCTTTGTTGACCACCATTTAAATTCAAATTGGCAATTTCTGTCAGTTAGTCAAAGTTTACGGAGGCTTGAAATGACAGTATCAAAGGAGGTTTGAATTTAGACTTCCAATGGATTCTTTCCAATGTCACGAAATAATTTTCCAACATAATTTTCCAGAGGTGAATAGACGAGTTTCTGGCAATAGAATATTCCGCTGGTACTTCAGGCCCTGTAGAAAAGTATTATTATATGGAAAGCGTGAATACAACGAGGGAAAAGTAGGTACCCAATGAGACAAAACCTTTTTGCCCTTTGTTGACCACCGTTTGAATTCAAATTGGCAATTTCTGTCAGTCAAAGTTCACGAAGGCTTGAAATGACAGTATCAAAGAAGGTTTGAATATTTCGAAATATCAAATCAAAATATTATGGTTAATAAAATTGTCATCAAAGTATAGACTTCATTTATTTTTACTTCCCCTGCGCAAATTCTGCAAAACCGGTTTGCCCTTTGTTGACCACCGTTTAAATTCAAATTGGCAATTTCTGTCAGTTAGTCAAAGTTCACAGAGGCTTGAAATGACAGTATCAAAGGAGGTTTGAATTTAGATTTCCAATGGATTCTTTCCAATGACACGAAATAATTTTCCAACATAATTTTCCAGAGGTGAATAGACGAGTTTCTGGCAATAGAATATTCCGCTGGTACTTCAGGCCCTGTAGAAAAGTATTATTATATGGAAAGCGTGAATACAGCGAGGGAAAAGTAGGTACCCAATGAGACGTCGGCCGGCTTTTAATAAGACAATGTCGCGCTTACGGCTTACGCGACGCGCGGTCGCCCCGAACAATTAATCTGTTAAGTGCTCGCGCAGAAACCTCCCCCGGCTCATTCCCTTTTATTATCCAGTCTTTCTCCGTCCTTGCGTTTCCTAGTTCGCCCGCTGCTACTCTTACACCCCGTTTGGACGCCTGCAGCGGCTAAGCTCGGTGGCACCGCTTCTGTGAAAAAAGTATTAGCCATCCCGCTCTCGCTTTGTAAGCTATTTTATAGCGCGGAGCATTCAGAGCTTCTCTGCCCGGAATTGCGAGCGTATAACGCTTCACAAATTTTGCGATGCAAAGTCTGTGGTAACGCCAGTAAAATACATAGATCCTTTGGCAAGGACAGACAATGAAACATTTTCATCACAGGAAATTAAATTCTATTCAATGCTTATTACCAAATTTAATTTATCCATATTATAACACACACAGGCATTTTATTTCCTACCATTTTCCACCCGACACAATATTTTTCATTCCACTTAAGGGGCAACACTTTTGGATTTTGGAAATATCATTTTTTTATGGCTTAAACAATATTTTAGGAACGTAAAAACTTTTTTCAAACTGAGAGGACCTATTACTTGAACACCGTTTCATGGATCAGTTTGAAATTTTTATAGTCGTTCCATAATTACATTCTCTATCGAAGTATGTAACCGTTTTTTTTAATTTAATGTAAACTTATCTTTTTATAAACAATTTAGTGATTATTTTTTGGCAAAAAAACAAGTCATTTTTTTCAAAAGCGCGCCATTTCTACAAAATTCGATTAAATAAAAAACCCCTAGGTAGTTCTATAGCCAATAGTATATAGATTATAAAATTCTTTGGTTTTTTGTTCTAGGTCTTATACTTTACGAGAAAACCGTCCTTCCATGAGGGTGTTTTAAAAAGCGACGATTTTCAAGATGGTTTCCCTCGCCGCCATCTTGTATCAAAATAATAATAAAAAAATTTGTTTTCGTACTTCAATATGTGTTAAATAAATCCTCTGAAAAGAAATCCTATTCCTTTTTTTATACTCCCAAAATAAATCGTCAAAGTTAGGCCTTTTTTTAAGCAGACGACAAAAATATAAAAGTCTAAAGTTCAATGTCTTCATGGTTTTCTATTGATTTATATGTTTTCATTGAATTGACAAACTAAACACAAATACACGAGTTGAAATACGGAAGGATAGGCAATTTAAAATTCAAACTGAATGCATTTGCAGGAATTCAATTTCCGACCTTTTCCTCCCGGAGGATTTTGTCTTTTAGGTTAGGTACACTGACGCGATGTTGGTAGGATTGCACGAATGGGTATTAGCTTGGAGACAAAGTGTAGACTTCTTCTGTCCCAGCGGTCCGAATATCCTCCGGAGGAAAATAATAAGAGCCTCTTCGTCCCTCTCTGACTTTTGCAACGCGAACAGCAAAGCCATGCACAAACATAATGGGTTTCGTATTTCTCACTCCTGCTCTGTGTACCACCGTGTCACCTCCTTCTTCCGAGACAATGGGTTTATCCTCGCCTCTCCACTGCGTATATACTGAATGCAATGACATTTTCCATTTGCGCAACACGCCGTAGTACGGAACTATGCAAAACTCAGTAAGAAAGTACTATCAGAATTTTAAGTAGGGGATGAGAAGCGTGGCAAACCGTATTAGGAAATCTACAATCTCCGGATAATAGTATAAGAGTGACAATATTCAAGTAACGGAAAACTTGTTGAAGATTTCGTATTACAGAAACATGATAAACAAAAATAAATTAAAATCATTGACGGAACAGGCATTACCATAAATGAATGAAAAACAGACCAAGAAGTTTTTCGTCACATTGTTTCGTTCAAGTTTTAATAAAGTTGCTATAGTTTGGATTTTTATATTCGCTTCACGGACTTAGAATGAAAATGCAAGAAAACTATGTACACCAAGTCTGTTTCAGAGATGTATAGTCTTCAGCAAAGTTGGTCTACACGATGGAATCCAATGACCATGCAGAACGTAGAAGAGTCATTATTATTAGCTCAGGGTTATGCTTAGGGAAGGTTTTAGTGTCTGAAACTTTCCAGACGGAAATAACTCTTTTTTTCTCTTATCATTTAATATCTATGGCCAAGACCTTGAGACCAACGCAGAGCTATAGCTGAAACGGTAACATTGATGTCGACATATAAACCTACTTAAGCCGTTGTCATGGACCTAAAAGTTCATGACAATCTCGCGTTGGAAAAATGAGTCTCGGACTCTGGACAGTCATGGTTGGTATCTGGACAGTCCCGGAAAGAATCTGAACAGTCCCGGAAGAAATCTGGACAGTTTCGGATGGAAGCTGGACAGTTCGGGATGGAATCTAGACAGTTCTGGATGGAAACTGGTCAACTCTGGATGGAATCTGGACAGTTCCTGGACGGAATCTGGACAGTTCCCGGACGGAATCTGGACAGTTCCTCGACGGAATCTGGACACTTCCGGATGGAATCTGGACAATTTTGGATGAATTCTGGACAGTTCCGAATGGAATCGGGACACTTCCGGATGGAATCTGGACAATTCTGGATGAAATCTGGACAGTTCCGAATGGAATCTGGACACTTCCGCATAGAATGTGGACAGTTCCGGATGGAATCTCGACAGTTCCGGATAGAATCTGGACAGTTCCAGATGGAATCTGGACAGTTCCGGATGGAATCTGAACAGTTCTGGATAGAATCTGGACAGTTCCGGATAAAATCTGGACAGTTCCGGATGGAATCTGGACACTTGTGAATAGAATCTGGATAATTCCTCATGGAATTTTGGATTCCATCCTGACTCCATCCTGAACTCTCCAGACTTCGTCCTCTATTATCCAGATTCTATCCTGATTGCTATACTGAGTTTCTCACCTTTTATACACCAAAGCATAGAGAGGAATTAGGATGTGCCATAAAGATCAGATGACTTCCTAAAGTGACACTGCAGTTTCGACGTAACGATCGCATTCGATTTGGTCGTAAACATATCATGTAATTTAGATTCCATTAAGGACAGTTCAATACGGTTCGAGGAAAGCGTTCAATTTCATGGTTCCAAGCTGTCCAAGGACCCTTCATGGATGTGGTTTAGACGTATACAATGTTGCGTGTGAAGAGGTTGACGACTAAGTGGAAACTCGACAGGAAAATTGAATTCCAGGAATACGACCCTTCTACTCCGCATTTCGCTGTATTTCTACCCTTCGGCCACGTAGGACACACCGACCGCCCAGTTAACTCGTGTCTCCATTTGTTGAATTAAATTACGCGGGCAAAAGCTTGTCACGAAAAAAAAACGAGAGAATCGCATCAACCTTTACGTTCACTTATCCTCGTGAATCGGCTAACATGTTGACAACGACTGGAAACAGATGGACCAACGAATGGTTGGTCCAAGCAACCAACAAACCATCACTTTCTCCACCCCTCCAAACGCTATGTGATCAGCCACTTTCGTACATCTATTCTTTTTCTCCTTTACTTATTTTCTCTCCAGACTCGAAACGAGCTCTTGAGAAACGAGAGAAAATGGTTAGCGTTAAGGGGAACAAGAGACAAGTTGTAGTAAAAAGAAATCCATTATCTGATGCACAGCAACATTGTTCATTTCTTGTTGTAGCGAAATTGGCTTAGCAGTCATCAAACAAATTTAGCATCATTGCAATCATTACCCAAGACATAATCTGCAGGATCTTGGAATTCATCCGAAATTTTGAACAAGGAACGAACTTATTTAAGATCACGATCAAACTCTTCTATTCAAGATTCTGTAAGTATATTTTGGTCTTGATTATTTTAGCAACAGACAAATTAGTTTCAAATGCAGGAGGATCCGACATGTTAAGTGACTCTTGGAAGAACTCTAATTTCCGGACTCAGTCGGCGTGTCATATCGTCGTAAGACAAGTCATAAAAAGAGGGAAACAAGTCCATCCACTTTCGTACGAAACGGTTGGAAAAGTTAATTTTCCTTCATTCTTTCATTCGAGTTGCTGGATGAGAAGGAGAAACGCTCGAGGAAATGCGCCACAATTTGCCACGTAGCATTCTTTATACCAGAAGGTGTATGCACTCAATATACCTATAGCAATTCACGTTTTACGTCTCTGTTTATACCTCGCGCACGTTGATATTGCTACAGCGAAGGCGGCTATGTATATGCGTTGATGTAATCTAATCAGGAAAGGGCCTGAGGGTAGCTGCCAAAGTACACAACAGGCTTGTATACAAAAGCCTGTGGATTCATCATCGAGGTACCTTGAAGTTCCTTGGTATTCATTAGGTTATAACCATCACTGGAATGTACAGGTACTGTCAGTATTATTTGCTGTATTTCCAGTACAGAGATTTGGATAAGACAATTATTCCACATTTCTTAATCAACGAATTCCAATACTATACTTCGGATAAATAAGTCCACGATGGATTATAGAAAGCGATCTAATCATATCTACCCTGGACACGATCCTGGATTTCCCAGGTTCCAGATTTTCATCCTGGGCTGGTATTGGGATTGAACATATTTCCTATAATTCCGCCATTTTCAATTCTAAATTTTCAGTTAAGATTCGTACTCAACAACCTCAGAAGTGACTGTATACCAAATTTGATCCAAAACAAACCATCTGATAAATTTTGTTCGACATATTGGATCCGCCATTTTGAATTTGCAAATTTTCATTTCACATTCGTAATCAGCGATCTCAAAAACTCCAGGGTACCAATTTTCATGCAAATCGACTAATATTTCCGATTTTGGCCCGACATATGGCCGCCGCCATATTTTATTTCTGAATTTTGTCTTCAGATTCGGATTCGGTGACCCCAAAATCCCGAGGGTACCAAAATTCATCCAAATCGAGTAACTTTTTTCAGTTTGACCCGCCATGTTGGATCCGTCATTTTGAATTTCTTAATTTTCAGTTAAAATTCGTACTCAAAGACCTCAGAAATCGCTGCGTACCAAGTTTCGTCCCAAACAAACCATCTTGGAAATTTCGTCCGCCATATTGGATCCGCCATTTTGAATTTGCAAATTTGCATTTCATATTCGCAATCAATGATCTCAAAAACTCCAGCATACAAATTTTCATGCAAATCGACTGAAATTTTCGATTTTGGTCCGCCATATTGGCGCCGCCATTTTGAATTTCTGAATTTTTACTTCAGATTCGGATTCAGTGGATCCAAAAACTTCCGAAAAGTATTTGTATGCCAAATTGGAATAAGTTAAATCGGAAGAAAACAATGTGCGCACTATTGCGTATTTTCCAGCCTATTTTCCACCCTTGACACTGGACAACGGAAACACCATCCTGGAATCCTCATCACGTCTACTCGGAACACATTCATTTTGTAGATCCCCACGCAAAATTCTGGACTAGTATTGAGATTCAACATTTTTGCTCCTATTGCAATTAAAAACTAGAATGAACTCTGGAATTTGATGCAAGCCTGTTTCCCACCCGAAACACCAGCCTGGAATCCTCATGACATTTACGCAATATATATTTCTCCATTCATTTTGCAGATCTCCACCCAAAATCCTAGTAAAGGATTCATTCCTTTTACATACCTGTTGGTGTTTCACGCAGAGATTTTTCAGACACACAATCGTGTCGGAAATTCATACACATTCAACACTTGGTATCCACACAATCGTTCCACAAATTCTACAAAGACGGAATACATATCATACCCATGTTTTTTTTATTTTTATTCTTTACGCCGGTTTTTGGGAGAATACGCAGACTATGAGGCAAACTAGAAGAGAGAAGTTTGCTGTCCGACCTGGTAGAACATCAGAGTCCGTTGCAGAGTTTTATATGGGCTTCGCGCGTCTCTTTCATCCGGTGAATATATATATAGGACGAGGTAACCTAGCCCGAGGCACTGGTGTGCGCGCTCGAGCCTTGCAATTCCCGGAGGCATCGTCGGTTGCACCGATGCACCCACGAGGTGTGCACTTCCAGCCCCGAAACCCACCAAAGCGCGAATAAAATGCATTTCTATGTTTCCCTCCATCCTGTTCGCCATCTGCAACGGGCACAGGGTTCATGTGGCTGTAGCGATATACGCATCCGCCTCTCAACCACCATTTATCAAACTTTTTTATTTTTCCCTTTTTTTTCAGTTCTAAACCTCAATTGTACTCTTGTAGGGGTAAAACGGAAGAACAGATGAAAAAAAACCGAAAAAACAGGCTCTTCACGTCGTAAATACGGCGTGATTGTAGCCTGGGAAATCTGTATAAATGTCATGGTGTAAAAATTTCAAAGGTTGATGAGAAAACAAGTGTTTTCGACATTCACAATTTGCGTTGAGGCTGTTGAATCACACGGATTCTCTGGATCTGCCTTTCATCCGCCATTAGAAATTTTTCTGGGTTTTTTTTTCCTTTTTTTCAATTTCAAATTTTCTTTGTTCTCGTGTCGGAACAAAAAGATGAAAAAATTTGCTTAAAAAAACAGGTTCTCCACGTGAAATAATCACCTAGGCAAAGGAATTGTGGTGATGAATACTGATTTTCAAATCACACTGTATAATTCATAGATGGATTGCTCGCTCGAGTGGTTTTGCATCAATGAACTGATGTTCCTAACAATGTGTGCAAAGGATCCAATTGTGAAGCTGTAGTTGTCACCATTGGCACGTGTTCACGATAGTTACATCGTGACCCATGAATTGAAAAGGAGTTTCAGAGCAGTTCGTGGAACACCACAATCGATTAATTAATTACAAAACGATAGACACCCGTCCCTTTGTATTCAGATAATACAAGCAGTCGCACAGTTGCACCAGTGAATATCGAATTCACGGTTAATGCATTTTGGACTATCAGTTCGTCATTGAGTCTGTCGACTGTCTCCTTTGTTCCCTTTATCGGCTCGTCCTTCACTCTTGCACAATGGAACTTCCATTTTGTTCTAAAAATAACCTAAACAAAGCTCTTATCAAATTTGTAATGCTCAATTATTCACGTGTTGGAAAGCACGAACATTTGATTCTCATATTGACTTTGATTAAATAGTCCACTGTCATTTTTAGACCAATTTCTTGACATTTCCATAATTTATATTGCAGGAATCATCATTTTTACACTGGAAATCTGATTAAAGGCTAACTTCACTTTGAACCGCCTTGACAGTCGCTACAACAATATTAGCATGGATTCTATTGGCTAAGACGTTTTGGCGCGAAATTTGAATGCGTTTTCAATTAACGCGGGCCTTCCGTTTGTTCTCAAAATAATCTGAACAAATCTCTTATCGAATTTGTAATGGTCAATTATTCACGTGTTGAAAAGCCCGAACATTTGATTTTCCTATTAACTTTAATTAACTAGTCTGCTGTGATTTTTAGACAAATTTTTTGACATTCCCATTATTTATATTGCAGGAATCATCATTTTTAGACTAAAAATGTGATTAAAGGCTAACTTCACTCTGAACCGCCATGACAGGTGCGACAACAGCGTTATCATGGATACTATTGGCTGAGACGTTTTGGCGCGAAATTTGAATGCGTTTTCAATTAACGCGGACCTTCCGTTTGTTCTCAAAATAATCTGAATTCGCTCTTATCGAATTTGTAATGGTTCATTATTCACGTGTTGAAAATCCCAAACATTTGATTTTTCTATTAACTTTAATTAACTAGTCTGCTGTTATTTTTAGACCATTTTCATGACATTGCCATCATTTATTTTGCAGGAATCATAATTTTTAGACGGGAAATGTGATTAAAGTCTAACTTCACTTTGAACCGCCATGACAGTCGCGACAACAGTATTAGCATGGATTCTATTGGCTGAGACGTTTTGGCGCGAAATTTGAATGCATTTAAAATTAACGCGGACGTACATATACAGTTTCTAGTAATATTTACGGACAATAAGCAAAATAAGCGCAAATTAATCGTTTCGCATCGCATTATGTCAGCCATTTTGGTAATCGTGCATATTTATTGACTACCAGTGTATCATAATAACACGTTATTCGTGTATTATAATCGCACGAATAATATTAATAACAAATGTGATAATAATAATTTCTACGTATAATAATAAAATTACAATCTACATCTTGTATTGTATCTATGGAAACAAAGCATCGAACGAATGTCAAAGTTGTCATTTACACAAATAATTTGTTTACGGAAAGTATAGATAATTTCTCGGAGATAAAGTCGATTGATTCGCCAGGTTAACATGCAAGGCACCAGTGGTCGTAGAGAGGGAGAGTAATGGCTATTATGAATGTAATATCCTGTTTCTATTTCCGGGGCTATCAACAACGGGTCCAAAGGAATTATGCTAATTTCTTTGTGTGTCAATTTTCCATAATTCCACACCACACTCGCGTGTCATGGCAAATTTGGTACTTCATTTTAAGATCAAACATTTTTATTAGATTGCAAATCTTTTTTAATTAAATTTTTTGTCAATAAATAAATTGATACATTATTCGAAATTTTCCACTAGAATTTTTTTTATATATTATTTGGCTTCAGAAATATAATAATATTTTTGAATTTTAAGAATAAATTATAATAAAATTACATTTTTATTACATTTCGAATTTTTTTTAAAATAATTTTTTTGTCATTAAATAAATTGATGTATTAATCGAAATTTCTCACTAGAATTTTTTTGATATGTTATTTGACTTCAGAAAAATAATAATATTTTTTTTATATTAAGATTAAACATTTTTATTACATTGCAATTTTTTTTATTAATTTTTTTGTCATTAAATTAATTGATATATTATTCGAAATTTTTCACTAGAATTTTTTTTATAATAAATTATTTGGCTTGAGAAAAAAAATAGTAAAGTTTTATTTTTTTTATATTATGCTTTGGTAACTCTTTTTTATGTTATTCTTGGAATTCTTGCAAAATGCTTGTCATTAAAAAAAATAAATAAGGAAAAAATGAAATAAAAAATAGAGATAGGTGTAATTTAAAACAAAATGTGAAAGAAAATCGACTGATCGATGACGAGCGCGAATGGCCGCGTCGAGTGGCTAGTACAGCCCTCGTGGATGGCCAGTAGTGAGGAGGAGCGACGGGGATCAAATCCAATTAATTCCAACCGATTAGGCGCCCGTTTCCTGGATTATCCAGCGGATTAATTCCACCATGGCCTAAGCAAGCAAGATAGAGAGAGATAGATGGAGAGGGAAACAGAGAGAGAGGGTTTAAAGCGGCCTTTACCGCCGAGCAAGTGCAATGAACCCGCCCCTCTCGCCAAAAAGTCTGTGACAATAAATATGTTTTACTGGATTAAACACATTGTCACCAGAATTTTTGTGCTTTTCAACTACAATTTCAATAATTCCATTATTTCCAAACTCACTTTATTTACACATTATTTTCTATTTCGCAAATTTTATTTTCATTGCAAAATATTTAAAAAAAAAGTTTTTACATAGAATTTAAATGAGTCACTATTTATATTATTATTTTATCCATAATATATTGTTTTTATGATTTGATATTAGTAAATTTATAGTAATCCTGTTTTTAGTATTACTATTTTTTTTTATATTATTTTTATAAGAGTATCTAAAAAAAAAATATTTAATTCTTCTAAAAAAATGAGTTACCATTTTTTTGGAATAGGAAATTGTTTTTTGAAGATAATGGAATTGTTGCGATGATTTTAGAGAGAGCGAGTGAGAGTCACGTGACGCAGATGTAGGTGAAAAGGTTGAAAGTTTAATATAAAAATATTAAACTGACGCTGGGTCAATGGAAGTGCAAATATGATATCGATAATCGATACATGAACGTGAGTGTGATGAAAAAAAACACACACGAATAATGGATTCATCGTAATTCATATATGTATCAATGGAGACGTTGAATGATCGATGAAGTTAAATTTAACGTGTACGAAAAAAAAAAGTCTGTATTTATGCTCTGCCCTCTCCAGTCCGGATTTCTGGATGATCGGTTTGAAAATTATATATAAAAAAAAAAAAAATGAAAAAAATTACCAAGGAACTAACAACGCATCTACTCTCGGCAAATAATTTATCATTTATGATGCGTTAATTATTATTATCGTTTAAAAATCGATAATCATTTTCTTGATCTTGGCGTGTCGTGTTCGCCATTAATCGTCATATAATCATCATCATAAATGTCGATAATTAATAATAATTATAAGCACGTAAGCTTTACAAAAAAAAATCATAAAAATAATAAAGGCAAGTCAACTTGGTCGAGCTCCACGACAATAAATATAATTGCAACGCTCCAACAACGTAACATTTTTTTTTTTTTTTTTTTTTTCATGGGGTCACGCTCTGGCACTTTCTTATTTGGTACCAGCTGCTATTGACTCTCATTATTATTTTTAAAAATACTATTTATTTTTCGAAATTTAATTGTCTTCGAATCTCGCTTTATTTAATTCACGGCAATTAAACGGAGTTGTGAAGTAAAAAAAAGTGGGTGAATAGATTTTATTTATTTTTTCACTGAAATAACTTGGAAGAATTGGACCATTAAATGGTCAGCTCCTCAAGAGTTTTAGTCCATTTATGGGCAAGGAAAATCTCAGCTTAGTTGCAGAGCTCGGAATTGTCGTTAAATTGTCGCAATCTTCCAGAAACGAGACTCGTCCGGCTATTAGCAGAGTCATCAAGGAGAATAGCTTGGATGAATCGAGTCTTGAGGCAGATGGTACCATGTGCGTGCACGCATCGAGCGGGACCCCGTATTTAACTCACGGATAGAGAGCAGAGAGGGTGTCGTCCGATATCGTACCATCTCGCCTACCTTCTTCTCCCATTGGAGAACGTAGGGCACTGGGTGCTCACCGGGAAACTCAACGTGACAGTTGAAGACCACACTTTCCCCCAAGATGGCCGTTATGTGCACCGCGTCCTGGTGACAGAGACCTGGAAATAAATAAGAAAAAGCTTTATTAATTTTACATAAATTGAAGATATTTTTTATTATTTAAAAAAAATTACATTACACGAACGGACCATTTTTTAAAAATAATTATTCCTGAAATTTATTGTTATTTTTATATTACTTTGTATAATAATGATGCTAAAAATTGATTAATAAATCAATTTGAAATCAATTGAGATAAAAAAAAATTATTCCGGATTTAATTTATTGTTATTTTTATGTTATTTTGAATAATAATAACGGTGACAGGGACTTGGAAATGAATAAAATAAAAATGCATTAATTTTATATAAAATGAGGATTTTTTAAAAATTATTTTAAAAAATATATATTTTATTTCTGGATCATTTTTTTTCCAATAATTATTCCTGATGCACCTTACTGTTATTTTTATAGTATTTGGAATAACAATGATGCTAAAAAATTATTAATAAATCAGTTTGAAAGAAATTGAGATGAAGAAAAAATATATATTTATTTATTTATTATTTGTGGAATTTCGAAAGATAAAAATATCAGTGCACCATGTTCTAGTGACAGATAATTGGAAATAAGGAAGAAAAAATGTGTTCATTAATGTGATATAAATTAAGAATTTTTTTCTATATTTAAAAAAATATACATTCTACGTCCTGAACATTTAAAAAAAAATTATTATTCTTGATGCACCTTCTTATTATTTTGAATAATAAATAATCTAGATGGAAATTGAGGTAAAGAAAAAATATACATTTATTTATTAATTTTTTGACGAGTTACGAAGGATTAAAAATATTATTTAAAATAATAATAATCTACGTCTTGGCCATTAGACATTCTTTAAGTTTTTATTACTCAATTTCAATTCAATTTTCAATTGAATTAATTTTTGTGTAAGAATATTTATTTTGAATGATAATGTAAAAATAATAATAACAATTTGTAAAATTTGTATAAAACTTATTTTCTGGTATCATATAAAAAACAAAAAAAAAAACAAAAAAATATCGTATATTCTCGAAAAAAGAGCAAATTCTTTTTTCCAAAACCACGACATTATCTTCAGTGTATCTGCGACAAAAGTCGACTATTAACCGCTAGAATATTTTCTCATATAAAGACGTGCATCGTAAACCAGAAAATTCCGCCGAGAAATTAAAAACTGTGGTGGAAGAAGCTACATAAAGTTTCTTTTCTGTCTTTCATTGCGGCTATTAATTATTCTCGCAGTTGCCCTGAAGAAAAAAAGGCAAAGAGGAAAAGTAAAAAAAAAAAAGAACAAGGCGACGTCAGAGTGAGTGAGTGAGAGGTCCCGGATGGAAGACAATGGAAGACAACGATAGAGAGACTGTGGAGATTGGTCAGAGGCGCTTACGACACTAGGCGAGTCATTACTCTTGGAGTGGGGGGAAGGGGGAAGGGGGAGGGGTGGAGGAGGGGGAAGAGTTACTCTGGAAATAAAACGAGGTCCATCCGCTAATGTCCCATCCCTTCTCGCATCTTGGGAGTCTTTTACCTCACCTTACTCTAGCCTGACCAGAACTGGAATGGCCATAGTAGATCTGGCCGGGTCCGGACCCGGGGGTATTAGGGGTATTAAAGGTAAATCAAGGCTCGTTCGCGCCACGCTTTACGAGTGTGCACCAGAGCATGACCAACGTG
The DNA here is from genome assembly GCA_963970395.1 of Ephialtes manifestator. NCBI lineage: Eukaryota > Metazoa > Arthropoda > Insecta > Hymenoptera > Ichneumonidae > Ephialtes > Ephialtes manifestator. The sequence continues at coordinate 37,753,334 of OZ019972.1, forward strand.
TAACGCGTCTCTACCTTCGGTATACCCAGCGAGTAATTACCATTACGTACACACAAAAAAAATAAATCCAGGCAAATGAAAATATAGAAAAGAAAGGTTGTACATTGTTTACTCATTTTCCACCTTTCGAGGTGAATTTTCCACGTCAGAGCTCTACCTCTACGAGAAAGTATGTTGACCTAATTTGGTTTTCTCATAGAGCAAGTTTTGAGAAAGGTGGAAAATGAGAAACAATTTGCCAAGGCTGAATTTGTAAGCTTTATTTTTTTTTATTCTGTAAAAAATTTTAAAAAATAAACTTTAAGGAAAAATGTGTTATTCTGGCCTGACCAGAACTGGAATGGCCATAGTAGAACTGGCCGGGTCCGGACCCGGGGGTATTAGGGGTATTAAAGGTAAATCAAGGCTCGTTCGCGCCACGCTTTACGATGGTGCACCAAAGCATGACCAACGTGTAACGCGTCTCTACCTTCGGTATACCCAGCGAGTAATTACCATTACGTACACACAAAAAAAAAATAAATCCAGGCAAATGAAAATATAGAAAAGAAAGGCTGTACATTGTTTACTCATTTTCCACCTTTCGAGGTGAATTTTCCACGTCAGAGCTCCACCTCTACGAGAAAGTATGTTGACCTAATTTGGTTTTCTCATAGAGAAAGTTTTGAGAAAGGTGGAAAATGAGAAAGCAATTTGCCAAGGCTGAATTTGTAAGCTTTATTTTTTTTTTATTCTGTAAAAAATTTTAAAAAATAAACTTTAAGGAAAAATGTGTTATTCTGGCCTGACCAGAACTGGAATGGCCATAGTAGAACTGGCCGGGTCCGGACCCGGGGGTATTAGGGGTATTAAAGGTAAATCAAGGCTCGTTCGCGCCACGCTTTACGATGGTGCACCAAAGCATGTCCAACGTGTAACGCGTCTCTACCTTCGGTATACCCAGCGAGTAATTACCATTACGTACACACAAAAAAAAAATAAATCCAGGCAAATGAAAATATAGAAAAGAAAGGCTGTACATTGTTTACTCATTTTCCACCTTTCGAGGTGAATTTTCCACGTCAGAGCTCTACCTCTACGAGAAAGTATGTTGACCTAATTTGGTTTTCTCATAGAGCAAGTTTTGAGAAAGGTGGAAAATGAGAAAACAATTTGCCAAGGCTGAATTTGTAAGCTTTATTTTTTTTATTCTGTAAAAAATCAAAAATTTAAACTTTAAGGAAAAATTTTATTCTGGCCTGACCAGAACTGGAATGACCATAGTAGAACTGGCTGGGTTCTGACCCGGAGGTATTAGGGGTATTAAAGGTAAATCAAGGCTCGTTCGCGCCACGTTTTGCGAGGGTGCACCAGAGCATGACCAACGTGTAACGCGCCTCTACCTTCGGTATACCCAGCGAGTAATTACCATTACTCGAAAGTATGTTGACCAAATTTGGTTTTCTCATAGAGAAAGTTTTGAGAAAGGTGGAAAATGAGAAACAATTTGCCAGCCCTGAATTTGTAAGATTTTTTTTAAAATTTTGTAAACAGTTAAGGAATTCAATTTTAAGGAAAAATATGTTATTCTGGCCTGACCAGAACTGGAATGGCCATAGTAGAACTGGCCGGGTTCGGACCCGGAGGTATTAGGGGTATTAAAGGTAAATCAAGGCTCGTTCGCACCACGCTTTACGAGGGTGCACCAGAGCATGACCAACGTGTAACGCGCCTCTACCTTTGGTATACCCAGCGAGTAATTACCATTACGTACACGAAAAAAATAATTCAGGCAAATGAAAATATACTAAAGAAAATTGTAAACTCGGACCTTCCACATTGTTTACTCATTTTCCACATTTCGAGGTAAATTTTCTACCTCAGAGCTACCTCTACGAGAAAGTATGCTTTGAGAAAGGTGCAAAAAGAAAACGCAATTAACCAGGCTTTATTTTAAAAATAAAATTTGTAACATGTAAAAAAAAAATATTAATTTACCGAAAAATATGCTATTTGTATAAAAATATGTTCGTGTTGTGTAGATGTTTATGTTACGATATTTTACACATAATCTTAAAAATTTTGAAAGATGGAGTAAAAACGAAATTTGTTTTCAAAAATTCAAATGTCCATCAAATTTGAACCGCTGAACGGATTTAACGACAAATTCAATGTGAAATCCTGTCTGATGATCGTTTACTTGTAAACCAAATTTCAGCTAAATATCTAAAAAAATGTAGAAATTGCAGCGAAAACAAAATTTTTTCAAAATATTCAAAATACCATCAAATTTGAAACCCTCAACGAATTCATGTCAGATTCAACTCCAACCAAGGTATATCTATATATTTCAGAAATAAAAAAAAAAATATATATATATATATACACATAGATACATAGATATACCTGCAGCTCGAATTCCAAAAATTTTATTTTTGTCAAAAGACTTGATTTTGAACAAAACCTTTTTCAGAATATTCCTGGATTTTTAAAGTTCATCCGTCAATAATATATATTATTTTTAACAAGTCTTAAATAATTCAACATATATTAAGAAAAATATTTAAAAAAATTTTTTAAATTTTTTAGTGTTATGTCAATAATATAAAAAATTTCAGGCTCAAATTGAGGGGTCAAGGGTCAGAGTCAGGTCGAAACGATATATGGATTGCTTCTCCGTATACATGTAACCTTTTAACCAATGTTCTACTATCGAACCACTATTCGAACAGCACCACTTTACGAAAGCTTGCTTCGGCATTTTGGCTGTAAACGGAGAGCGAGAGTGCGGGGAGTTTAACGATGGTATGGAGCTGGTATCACATTGGTGAAGGAAACTTTGGCAAACTAATGCAATATCGCCTAGGGTTCCGTGGCATTAGGGTCGAAACTGGGCGTAGGAGCGTAGGGGTTTTGTAAGGTTATGCGAAGGTGGCTAGAGCTTCGACAGGACACCGCGTGTGCTGCTGCTGTCTTCCTACTACAATGAGCTTGCTATGGCAACGCCTATACGTGCTACACGCAAAGCCTTCATACATTCTACAGGACTTTAAGCACTATAGACCAAATTCACGTTATCCTCAACCTTAGAATTACCGTTCAGGTTTCGAAACACAAAACCGTCAATTCTTGAGACAGGTATTTTAGTAAATAAATTGGAGTGATTAAAAAAAAAAAAATTTTTAATTGTTAAATTGAAAATTAAAAGACGTTGAGATAAGAGAAAATTTTGATAATTTTTCATCAAAATTAAATAAGAAATAACAAAAATTATTAGATAAAAATTAAAATACGTTGAGATAAGAGAAAATTTTTATAATTTTTCATTAAAATTAAATAAAAAATAAAAAAAAATATTAGTTAAAAATTAAAAGACGTTGAGATAAGAGAAAATTTTGATAATTTTTCATCAAAATTAAATAAGAAATAACAAAAATTATTAGATAAAAATTAAAATACGTTGAGATAAGAGAAAATTTTTATAATTTTTCATTAAAATTAAATAAAAAATAAAAAAAAAATATTAGTTAAAAATTAAAAGACGTTGAGATAAGAGAAAATTTTGATAATTTTTCATCAAAATTAAATAAGAAATAACAAAAATTATTAGATAAAAATTAAAATACGTTGAGATAAGAGAAAATTTTTATAATTTTTCATTAAAATTAAATAAAAAATAAAAAAAAATATTAGTTAAAAATTAAAAGACGTTGAGATAAGAGAAAATGTTGATAATTTTTTATCAAAATTTTGTCGCAGAACATTTATTTTGAGTAGTTCTAAAAAATAATTTTTCTAAAAAAGTTCTTTTTAACTCAAAAAATGATTTTTTATAAAAATAATATTTTTGTTTTTTTTGGTCGTGTGATTTACAAAAAAAAAATTTAATTTATTTGGATTGGAATTTTAGGGCATTGTAGATAATAAGAACATTGATTTAGTAATGATTACAAAAAGTAATTTAAAAAAAAAATTTTATAGGTTACTAAATAATTCTTATAAAAAATTTTGAAAATAAAAAAAAATAGATTTTTTTTACTGAATATTTCCACGTCTTTTTTTAAGAATTGTTTATACTCGCAAATTCTTAGAGCAGGTGTTATAGCAAATAAATTGGAGCGATTGAACAAACATTTTTTAAAAATTATTGAATTGGAATTTAAAAACGTTGTTGTAAGAGAAAAATTTTATTGAAAATTGACGCCATTGAAAATACTAAGAACAATAATTTTTATTAGCAATAATTTCAAAAAGTCATTAATGAATCATTTATCTAAAAAAAAATCTCTTCAACTCAAAAAATGATTTTATAAGAATTTTTTTTTTCTTTTTTTTAGTCATTTGATTCAACAAAAATTAGTTTGTGTTAGAATTTGTGGGCATTGAAGATACTAACAATAGGAATATTGATATTAATTATGATTGTATTGATATTGATTTCGAAATTTTGAATTTTAATGCCAAAAAAATGATTAATTAATGAATTTAAAAAAAAGTTTAATAAATTTTAAGAAAAAATTTCGTGAATAAAAGAAAAAAAAACATAGATTATTTGAAAGAATATTTGTACGTTTTTTAAAAAGAATCGTTTACAGTTACGTTTTTTAATTCACGAGCCATTTTCAGTGTCATTCGAAAAAGCGCTGGCTTACTTGACATGGAATGTTTTATATACTATATATAAATATATATCCTCTGTCCGTATATCCACGTGGCAGTTTCGTCTGTTTAGACGAGCAGAGTGGAACAAGGAAGCTCGAAAATAAATGAGATCCACAAAGGTATATTTTTCCAGGCGTTGGTGCTGTTGAAAAAAGATATTTGTCAAAGGCTTTCGCTCCTATGACAAGTCGACTATTCAGTGAATTTTTTTTGCACTCATTCACAGTAGCGATAAAAAAATTTGCACTGTGACTCACTTTTCTCGGCTCTCGTTTCGAACCCATCGAAGGAATTTTTTATTTTTCCTTCTAAATTGACAGCAATAATAATATTGGCAAAGCGATTATTACTTTGTCAAAGGAGATGAAACGTAAAGTACAAGACAAGAAGTGGAAGTGCAAAAATAGGTGAAAGACCGATGAGGAAACGATTCTATAGAGAGAAAAAAAAAAAGAAAAGGAAAAGAAATAAAAAAGGAAAGAGCGAGTTAAAGATTAGTTTCGAAGCATCTGCTGCTCGGGGGTGAAAAAGTCTTTGATCGTCACTCGAGTCTTTGTTCCATTGTCGTTACTTTTTCTCCCGATTATTGACGGCTCTTTGATACTTTATGTATGTACAGACATACAGAAACACGTACAGTAGAATCTCTCACATCTTTTACTTATTTCAAGAAAACAAATTACTTAAGTGAATTAAATTTTTTAAATGGCCTTAACTTTTCATGCAATCAATAAAATAATTTTTAAAAAGAATTGTTAATTAATTTTTTTTCAGAATATGAAGATTGTCTTAAATTATGCAACACATGAAAAATATTAATTTTAATATTTTTACAAAATATTAATTTTAATATTTTTGCAAAATATTAATTTTAATATTTTTGCAAAATATTAATTTTAATATTTTTGCAAAATATTAATTTTAATATTTTTGCAAAATTATAAGTTTTTTTATTTTTCAATAGATATATATTGTTTACAAGTGTTTTATGGATAAAATTTTTTTGTGAAAACAAAGCTTCGCCTATGTAGAAGCAGTAAATAAATTTTACTTTTTATCATACAAAATTTACTAATTTTTCATTACAAAAAAATATAATATTGTATTACAAAAAACTTTAATTTCTCATTATAAAAAACTTTAATTTCTCATTATAAAAAATTTAAATTTTTCATTACAAAATTTTATTTTTTTTAATTATAAAAAATTTCAATTCTTCATTATAAAAAGTTTAAATTTTTCATAACAAAAAATTTTAATTCCTCATTACAAAAAACTTTAATTTTTCATAACGAAAAATTTTAATTTATCATTCATAATTTTGTTTTGTTTAAAACCTCCATAAATTTCCATTAATTTTGATTAAATTTAATACAGATTTAATGTTGGAGTAAATGTAAAATTGAAGAAATTCAGAGAACTAATAATGTAGAGTTATAGATGAAAAAGAGAGTACATAAGAATCGTCAGGTATACATAATGTGCTAGAGATGTTTCCGGGCCCCTATAGACTCGATAGGGACGACTACTCGACTCCCCAACTGTATACAACGCGATAGGTACAATGTCCACGTTGAAGGTGGAATGGGAACACTTGACGTCTACTACCAGCGTGATCGAATCCAATGAAAACTCTACCGTTTACCAAGCGAGCACAGAGAGCCAATACGCTTTGATAGTCCACGCTTCTCTCACTAGCAGATCGATTTCCGGTCGAGATTGGCGGAAATGTGAAAAGGAAGTCCAAATGACTTTCTAGCTCTCTTCCAATCTTCTCCTTTATCTTTTGAAACGTTTCTTAACAATGTCTACTGTCGACCATCTATTAATTTATTAAAATATTTGTCATTTTCCAAGTTCGATTAAAAATATCGAAAATTCTGTAATCAGCAGAAAATTTCCGATCAGATAGGCATTAATTTTTTTTTTCGAATATTTATATAAATCGAAATAATTATTTTTATAAATAAAAAATAATTATTACTATTACTCTATTATTACTATTTTTATTAATTATTATTATAATTAAAAAATAATTATTACTATTACTATATTATTACTATTTTTTATTAATTATTTTTATAATTAAAAAATAATTATTATAGCAAAATAACGAAGAATTTTGCCTCACTGAACAGAAATTTGCTATTCATTTTACTGAGAAAAAAAAATTAATATAAAGACACAAAAACCTGTTATTTTTCCGAAATTTTCGTATTTTCGTAAAAATTTGCGTCAACTAATCCGCATATGTAGATTTTTATTATTTTTATTTATAGTTTTAAATTCTCAATTTTTGTTATTATTTTTTATTAGTGAAACTATTCATAAAATTTCTACAGGTGTTTTTACAATTGTCTTTTCTGGAAAACATTCATTGCCTTGTGAAATTAGCATTGTACCGCTTGGTGGCGATTTCCATAATGTAAATAAAGGATGCGGAAAGTCCGAACTGAGAAAAGCCTGTTTGTGCAGTGCGCTTTACACTTCTTGACAAAGTTTTTGTGAATGAAAGTGTGGAGAGAGAGAAAGCGAGTTTTCTGAGGAAGCCACAGACAAAGCAAAGCGCCACTGAGAATAGAGCAAACGGACCATCGAGAGCGTATTTTCTATCCTTTTTTTAGACTTCTCATTGCTCCACTTTATTCTTCCTACATTCTTCCTGCGATCGCTTTTACCGACTTTCCACGATGTCACGAAGAACGAAAAGTTGTTTACTCTCTTTTTGATATTCACTTTAAAAGAAAAAAAATAAATTTTACTGTCGACATAAATATCGTATTCAGGTCTTATAGTATCGGAATTTTTGCGCCGATTATAAACATGGAGCAATTTTTATAAAAATTTTAATAAACTGTAATGAAAATACTTTTTTTGGATTTGTAAATCATTTTTTCTTCGGTAAGTTCGTATTCAGAAGAAAAAATATGTCAGTATAGGACGTAAAAAAAAATCATAATTATTTAGACATTATGGAGAAAAATGTCGATATTTCCTAAAATGTCTCTTCGGCAAGCTCTTTTGAATGAAAAAAGAAAATTGAAAATCGGTCGACGCAAAAAAAAGTTACGGCCATTTGAAAATTACGAATTTTGGTAGGCCTGACTATCCAGGTGTGCCAAAGTCAAAAAAATAAAAATCGTTTTTTGGAAAAATTAAAAAGCCTATTTGATCGGAAATTTCCCGCTGATTTCAAAACTGCTAATATTTTTCACGATTACTGGAAAATTCATGGTGAAAATCACAAAGAACCATTTTTGACAAAGCCTTTCACGTTTTTCACGATTTCCCATTCCTCATTACATTCTCCGATGACTATCAAGTGAATTATCTCGTAAGAGAGTAAATATTGGTGAACACGGGAAGTCTGATGCATTGATAAAGAGGCAGCAGGTGCGAAAGGATCTCCGGCACTCTATTTCATACGGTAGCCAACGCTGTGGTTATAAAAGGTGTTCAGGGCGAAGGAAACCCGTTTACTCGTACTACACCTTGCGATCCTTGCGGATAGATCATAGTGTGTAATACACGTAACATGGCGATAGCATATGGCAGACGGATGAGTTGCAAATGACGGACGTCCTCATACCTTACGTAGTGAGAGTATTGCGCCGTCAGTCACTAGGGTGCGTTGACCTTGAGCATAATTCTAACCAGTTTCGCATTTTTCAACTTGCTATATTCGTTTCTTTATTAAATAAATATCATTAATTATTTTTTTAGAATCTTATTATCTTGATAATAAAATGTATAAACATTTTCTTGATAACAAAAAATATATGGGGCATTTCAAGCCAACTCGATAAATGTTTGAACCTACATATTTTTATTGATAGTATTTTTTTCTATCTATTAGATTTAATATTTTTTAGATATGGGGCATTCCAAGCCAAGTCGATAAATGTTTGAACCTACATATTTTTATTGATAGTATTTTTTTCTATATATTAGATTTAATATTTTTTAGATATGGGGCATTCCGAGCCAAGTCGATAAATGTTTGAACCTTCATATTTTAATTAATGGTATTTTTTTCTATCTATTAGATTTAATATTTTTTAGATAGTTTAAAAATTCTTTTGTTATGGTGTACTTTTTTTACTTTTAACATTGACAAAGCCCAATGGCAAGTTTTTTTTTTACATTCATTTTTGGCCGTTTTTGGGATGGTACAAGCCAGTGAAATAGGAATAAGTCAAATAAAAAATATGAGGCTTGGAATATATATTTTCCCCATATATATTTTCTAAGCTAATTCGTTTGAAATGCTGTAAACCTAATTTTGAATTTATGGTCATCATACATTATTTGATCGCTTTTAATAATTCTGAAGAAAATTATTTTTCCGTAGGATCTGACGTAAAATAAATAAAAAATGCCTCAAGAAGGGCACTTAAAATAATTAAGTGACTTTATTTTCCCCGTTTCCGCCTTTTTCGTGTTCTCATAGCGAATGATTTATCGAAATTTATTTTTCCATATATTTCGCCTCATTATGTCTTAGGAGGCGTTATTTTCAGACATAAAATTAAAGTGGGATGCTGTAGTCTTGGTGAACATTAATTTCTCGGTTAGTGCGTCAAGCACCGAGTACCGAGTGGCCGGAAGAGTTTTTCGGTGCGATGCAGGAGTACAAGGACTTTCAGCCGAGAAAAATAAGTGTTTCAAAAAAAAAAAAGAAAAAAAAAGAAATAACGAAAAGTTTGCAGCAAATTCTTCGCTGCGCTGGACTGCAGCGGCAAAGTCTCGGATTGCGGAACTCCGGCATGAAAATAATTGGGAAATAAATAAATTACGTACATTAGCATGAAAAAGTTTGGCCTGCAGCCCCTTTGCAATAAATATATACCATACAACGAGTTATATAATATATAGAGAAAACTAGGAGCCATGCAAGTGGCTGGTTGGTCACAATGGACCAGCAGCTTCCCCTCCCCTCCCATATATTGCCCATGAGTTGGAGAACTTTCTGTATTAAACAACTTTTCCGCTAATTTCGCTCTCAGTTTATCTTCTCTCTTTTGGTTTTTTTTTTTTTCTTTTTTTTTTCATCACCCAACATTTTTGCCCAGCTATACCATTTTTCTTTCTCCCTCGTTTCAACATTTCTCGCACCCTCTATTTCATCTCTTCGCCACTTCCTTCTTCATCTTTTCCTCTCGTAATTGCACATCTCCCGTTATCGTCTTGAAAAATCTCGTACGATGTTCTATTTTTGTATTGTAATCTCAGAAATATTCACTCACTCGTTACATTTCATATACTATAAAAAGTACTACGGGCTTGTTGCTAATTATTATTGCAAGACTTTCTACTTTTTGTTGTTAAAATATTTTTGTAAGCAGAGGAATCGATTTAAAAAATATTCACGGATCTAAATAATTAGCTAAATAATTTTTAAATATTGAACAATTATTCACTAATATATTATTTATCTACATGGATAAATTATTATGGACCCCATTAATGTAAAAAAACTCTTGTTAAAAATTATTGCAAGACATGCATAATATTTTGAATAATTTGTAAATAATGAAAAAAAACAGAAAATTCTGATTTTCCATCCACGTCGCTTTAAAAAAATTTTAAATATGGATAAATTATTTTTGCAACCATTAATGAAAAAATTCCTATTATTGTATTTCAGTCGATATCGACGATACGAAATAATTTTTTTTTTTAATTATTTTCCATCCGAATCACAAAATTTATGTAACTTGAAAGCGTATTTTTTGGAATCATTTTAAAATAAAAAAAAAACATGGAATAATTATTTTTGGAACCATTAATGAAAAAAATTCCTATTATTGTATTTCAGTCAATATCGACGATACGAAATAATTTTTTTTTTTAATTTTTTTCCATCCAAATCACAAAATTTATATAACTTCAAAGCGTATTTTTTGGAATCGTTTTAAAATTTTAAAAAATGGATAAATTATTTTAGGAACTATTAATGAAAAAATCAGTATTATTGCATTGGAATCAATATTGATAACTAAAAAATCGTTCCAAATTACGTAGTTATATGTAATTTAAACTATTTTTATGTCGATTGGTAAATAAAATAAAAACTAACCTGGCGTGACGAGAAGAACGATCCCGAGTAGCAAAGTCCTGGACGCCATTTCCGTGACTCGCCGGAAACCTCTGCAGTACCACCGGATCCGACGTCGCCTCTCGTCCACCTCGTCGTCTTGCTGGTCCTCATACTCTGCCTCAGCTACTCGTCTATCGAGACATCCGGTGGTGTGCCCAACGGGCCTCGTCCACTCGTGGATCTCGTCCTCGACGACAAGACCTGCATCCTGTCGCCTTCGTTTTCGCCCCCTCAGACTCTCCTCACTTCCACCCTCTTCGATACAGATATCGTCGACACTTTTCTGATTGCTGCGTCTCCTGCATGCGAGATTTCCGGTGCAGGTCGGTTGACCGGAAGTGAGACTCCTCGTCGCCACAATATCCATCCAACTGAAGAATCAAAAATAAAATTTTCAATAAACTTATCAAAACACTCCCTCAAGAAAAAAAAAATACAATAGTTACAAAAAAATGGATAAATTGTATTACGAACAAATATTGTGTACTAATTTCTACAAAAATGCGTTTGTTAATAATTTTTTCAATAAAAATCTAACAAAATCGTTAGAGTAAATAAAAAAAATTTAATGTAAATAATCAAATTAAATAAAAGAAAATAATTTTTTTGACGAAATTTAAATTTTCCATTATTAAAAAACTAATTAAATTGTGAGTAAACAAACCTTTGGACGTCATTCCTGACGTTAATGGCCTCTTGATCGGAGCGTAGACTCCCGGAATCATTTTTATCTAATGACTGAAGGCAGCTTGTTCTGGAATGATTTTTGGTACGTTGGGACGCGAGACGCCGCCGGAGGTCCGTGGCTTGTAGCCCTCCGCCGCCCCCCATACCCCCGCTCCCATAGTACCTGCAAAGACGCAATGATATAGAGACCATTCTCTTATTTTGAACAAGCTCTTTTGAACGAAAAAAGAAATTTGAAAATCGGTACACCGGAAAAAAAGTTACAGCAATTTGAAAATTGCGAATTTTGGTAGCCCTGACTTATCAGGTGTGCCAAAGTCAAAAAAATAAAAATCGTTATTTAGAAAAATTAAAAAGCCTATCTGATCGGAAATTTCCCGCTGATTACGAATCTGACAATGTTTTTGTCGATAATTGAAAATTTCCAAGTGAAAACCCCAAAAAAACCGCAAAATGATTCACTTTCCGGCAAGCTCTTTTGAACGAAAAAAGAAAATTGAAAATCGGTACATCCAAAATAAAGTTACGGCCATTTGAAAATTGCGAATTTTAGTAGCCCTGACTTTCCAGGTGTGCCAAAGTCAAAAAAATAAAAATCGTTATTTGGAAAAATTAAAAAGCCTATCTGATCGGAAATTTTCCGCTGATTACGAATCTGACAATGTTTTTGTCGATAATTGAAAATTTCCAAGTGAAAACCCCAAAAAAACCGCAAGATGATTCACTTTCCGGCAAGCTCTTTTGAACGAAAAAAGAAAATTGAAAATCGGTACATCCAAAATAAAGTTACGGCCATTTGAAAATTGCGAATTTTAGTAGCCCTGACTTTCCAGGTGTGCCAAAGTCAAAAAAATAAAAATCGTTATTTGGAAAAATTAAAAAGCCTATCTGATCGGAAATTTTCCGCTGATTACGAATCTGACAATGTTTTTGTCGATAATTGAAAATTTCCAAGTGAAAACCCCAAAAAAACCGCAAGATGATTCACTTTCCGGCAAGCTCTTTTGAACGAAAAAAGAAAATTGAAAATCGGTACATCCAAAATAAAGTTACGGCCATTTGAAAATTGCGAATTTTGGTAGCCCTGACTTTCCAGGTGTGCCAAAGTCAAAAAAATAAAAATCGTTATTTGGAAAAATTAAAAAGCCTATCTGATCGGAAATTTCCCGCTGATTACGAATCTGCCAATGTTTTTGTCGATAATTGAAAATTTCCAAGTGAAAATCACAAAAGATCCGGCAAATGATTCATTTTTCGACATTCTTATCAAATGACTTTAACGTTCTGGAATGATTTTTGGTACGTTGGAACATGAGACGTCGACGGAGATCCCATAGTATCTAAGAAGAGATACACAAAGCAGACGGAATACAAAGACTAGAAGTGACTTTAATCGACGATTCAAATCTTGCACTACGGCGCAGTCGATTATCCGTACTGAGCTCGTGGAATGGCTTAGCACTTTCTCGATAACAATTCGATTACGTACATCACCAATCAGTTTTCCGATTCTTAGAACTTTATCTGCACCCTCTTGCCTTTATTCAACCCTCGTGTCTACCAAGTGTAACATAATCGCTGAGAATCACGCAATCTAACGCTCTTAGCCTTATCGTTCGCGACGTTAAAATAGGTATAGATAAATGTCTGCGATAAATATAGCACATGCATGATAATAGAGAACGAATAAAAGCGAACACGCTTAAGAAAAAAAAGTCACACAATTCCATTTAAAAAATACTTTCCACATTAACCAAAAGGCCAAAGGAAAATTTGGTCACATGAGTTAATTAAAATTTTTAATTAATTCATCATATTCACAAAGGTAAATTTTTATATTAAAAAAAAATTGTAATCAAAATTTTTAACACAATAATAATGTGATATTAATTATTATTCATGAAATGTAAGCACAAATTTAAATATCATATTAAAAAGAAGTAAAAATGTTTTTCAGTAAAATTTAGAATGTCATAAAGATCAAAGTAATGGCCTTATTGTTTTTCCTATTAAGCTTTTTTTTTTTAAACTCGACAAAGACCGATAATTGAACATTTTACGCGAGGATGAAGTAAAATCGATCGAATGTGGAGAGGAATATGTAGGGCATGATAAAAAAAAATTGCAAAAAAAGTATAGGTATAAAAAATGCTCGGAAACTCACCCCTGCCGCTCCGCCGCCACTACCGCTGTCCGGCTCGTCTGCCTCCGACGCCGATTTTTCCGAGCGTCTCGCCACTTCCGTATCGTCGAGCTGCACTCGTGCACTAGTCTCTGCAAGGTGTCGTCTGTAGCATCACCTGCAACATGAAGGATATTACATTTTTTTAACGATGTCGAACAAAGACATATATTGCAATAAAAAAAAATTCTTTTGACACTTTCGTTCACGATTTGACATGGCGAAAAAAAATTTCAACATGAACATGTCACCGCAAAAACTTTCGGCACGATATTACTAACTTCCGGTTGTCGTTCCCTCAAGGAAATTAAAATACGTGACAATTATTAAATATATTGACCACAAAAATATTTTTTTTTTCTTTTGGATATAAATAAACAAATTAGCAAAGTACAATTTTGCAACTTGCCCTTTTATTGTCATACATAGTTTACTTCATTTCCATTCTTTATTAAAAAATAGAAATCTTTACAATAAATAAAGAAATATATTTTTTAAAAATGGAATTTAAGAATTTAAGATAAATAAATAAGAATATTTTTTGCTTGAATATAAATAAGTAAATTAGCAAAGTACAACTTTGCAACTTGTTCTTCTATTATCGTGAATTAACAAAAAAAATTGAATTAAAAATTTCTTTTTCTAAAAAATAAATATAAATTTTTATTTATTTTTATAAAAATATTTTTTTTTTAAATATAAATTTTTATTTTTTTTTAAAGTAGAAACCTTAAAAAAATCTTAAAAAATATTGAAAAGGAAAATCTATGAAAATTAAATAAGAACATTAATAAATGACATTTATATTTAAATTCTCATCCACGAACTTTAGCTTTCAATCTTATTTAAAAATTACATCACCAAAAATCAACGCAATCGCATCAATATTCAATTGCAAAATAAATTAAAAAATAATAATGCATAAAAAGGCCATAATTGGCATGGTATTTTTTTTGTGATGTCATCATTTAATTTTTGAAAAATGAAGAATTTTTCAGTTTTTGCCTGATTTGACGTGGAATGTCCGATGTATCGGAAACGCCGTATAGAATGAACTTTATGGAAGGGCTATAGGAGCGAGGGTTTGTGACCATTCCACCTGGTTTGCGCGAGAATTGAATCGATTAGTCCCTCCCCCTCGGCCCATGTCGTGCCTTTTTTTTCTATCCCAGTCAACCTCTCTAACGATGGGCAATTAAATCAATTTAGGGGTGAACCAGCACGCGCTCATCTGGTCAACGGATTAATGCTGACGCGTAACTGACATTTTACTATGATTTCCAACTGGCAGTAGAATCTCGACAAAACGTGATAGTACTTACAAATAAAATTGTTTTACATAGCATTGATTTCACTGTAAAAAAAAAAACAGCTGGAAATTTAATATTCAAGTACCAGAATTTTATTGCATAAACTGGTGGACTAACTTTAATCTACAAGTGCGATATAAAATTGTAAAAAATGGTAGTGTAATTTTAATTTAACTATAAAAGTCATTTTTTAAAAAATAATTTACTTTAATTTTAGTATAAATGTAAATTAATTTTATATCACAATTGTTCAATAAATTTAATTGACGATTTTATGCTTACAAATTTCTGGTCTTTTTTAACAGTGTAAATATTCATTTTTTTATTTATAATAAATGCTCCTAAATATTATTTACAGTCAATAATATTATGCATTAATTTATGCCATTCACAATTTAATAAATAATATAAGAACGCATAAAAAAAAAGTTTTCCATAAATTTATTTATACATTTTTTTTTTCATGCTATTTTTAAACTAATCTATGACAAGAATTCTTGTTTTTTATTTACCATAAAATTGATCCAAATTTACTCACAAAAATATTATTGCATATATTAAATAATATATAACACACATCAAGAAAATACTACAGGATATTAATTTTTTTTCTGACCTCTTTCACCTCAATAACAAATGTATATAAACAAAATGCTAGAATATGCTCAATTTGTAATTGGCTAGTGAATGGTTCGTTAATAAATGGCATGACAATCGTTTTCATAATTAATATCGTATCATTGCGCAGCTAAATTTAATTGTGAATGACGTGACGTTAATTAAGCGAATCTAATTGTCGAATTAGCCAATTCGTAGAATATTATTGTAACTATGCGTTGCCATTGTCTTGAAATCCGTTACACGGATGGACAGACAGCAAAAGAGGGGGGGGGGGGGGGAAAGCGTAGCCAATTAATTCAATGCTACATAACCAGGGAAATCGTTGATTAAATAATAATAGACCAAGAGAGTGAGATAGAAAATTACACTGAACTATGCCATTCGAATGCCAAGTTGCATCTCCGACACATTTGATCAGTCCGGTAATGGAAATGGGATGTGCATAAGCCTGAGGATACAACTGGCTCTTCCAGTAACAGAACTGCATTCACCACGTATATACACCTACGAATACCTGCTACGTTCTACCTGAAGAGGGGGGAGAGGGGCATGAAGTACCTGTTTCAATTAGTATTCGATTCTCCTAGATTATGAATGCACGACTACGTTCTAAATCACAGCAAATGGCGCTAAATCCAGTCATGCACACGTGGACGTGTTAGTCAATTTGACAGATAATTATTGCTAGAAAAAAAAAAAAATTGAAATGTTGAATTCAATTTTTTTTACCTATTAATTATAGTGCGAGCAACAAATTTTATTCACGTGATCATTTTTATTCAATTATGAAATATATAAGTGATTTTTTTAATAAAAAATAGAAATTGATAAATATTGAAAATTATTATAAACATTGATAACTATTAAAAAATTGAAATCATATTTGAAAAAAAGTATAAGGTTTTCCATAAGAATTCAAAATAGCACGAAAATTGGAGTCGATTTGACAGATAATTATTGTGAGATAGAAAAAAAATTGAAATGTCGAATTTAATTTCTTTTCACCTGTTAATTATAGTGCGAGCACCAGATTTTATTAACGTGATCATTTTTATTCAACTACGAAATATATAAATGATTTTTTTAATAAAAGTTAGTAATTGATAAATATTGAAAATTATTGTAAACATTGATAACTACAAAAAATTAAAATCATATTTGAAAAAAAGAATAAGGTTTTCCATAAGAATTCAAAACAGCCTGAAAATCAGAGTCGATTTGACAGATAATTATTGTGAGATAGAAAAAAAATTGAAATGTCGAATTTAATTTTTTTTTACCTGTTAATTATAGTGCGAGCACCAGATTTTAATAACGTGATCATTTTTATTCAATTACGAAATATATAAATAATTTTTTTTTATAAAAAGTAGTAATTGATAAATATTGAAAATTATTATAAACATTGATGACTATTAAAAAACTGAAATCATATTTGAAAAAAAGAATCAGGTTTTCCATAAGAATTCAAAACAGCACGAAAATCAGAGTCGATTTGACAGATAATTATTGTGAGATAGAAAAAAAAAATTGAAATGTCGAATTTAATTTTTTTTTACCTGTTAATTATAGTGCGAGCACCAAATTTTATTCACGTGATCATTTTTATTCAATTATGAAATATATAAGTGATTTTTTTAATAAAAAATAGAAATTGATAAATATTGAAAATTATTATAAACATTGATAACTATAAAAAATTTGAAATCATATTTGAAAAAAAGAATAAGGTTTTCCATAAGAATTCAAAACAGCACGAAAATCAGAGTCGATTTGACAGATAATTATTGTGAGATAGAAAAAAAATTGAAATGTCGAATTTAATTTTTTTTACCTGTTAATTATAGTGCGAGCACCAAATTTTATTCACGTGATCATTTTTATTCAAGTACGAAATATATAAATGATTTTTTTTTAATAAAAAATAGAAATTGATAAATATTGAAAATTATTATAAACATTGATAGATACAAAATTGACTTCTGAACTACAAAAAATTAGAAATCATATTTGAAAAAAAAAAGAAAAGATTTTCCATAAGAATTCAAAACAGCACGAAAATCAGTGTAATGAGCCATTTTATTTTTTCAATTACTTTAATTTATTATTTATGCCAAAAATTATTACTTTTTTATTTTCAATAAAATGTTTCCAAATTTACCGAGAAATATGGCAAATGAATGGAGCCAAAAATATAATATATTTCATATTGTTATACATATTTAATAAATATACAAATAATATTCGAAAAAAAAAATTATTTTAACACTGAAAATATTTATTACGATTGCACAACAGCCTTCCCCAAATACTCACAGTGCATCGAGCTTAATCCATTCATCCACAACTAAATGTGTTAGTCGATTTGGCAAATAATTATTGTCTCGATATAGAAAAGAAAAAAATAAAAATGTCCAATTTTATTTTTTCACCTGTCAATCACTGCACAAGCACAAAATTTCATTCACTTAATCTCTTATATTTAACCTCAACCTCACATACGAGATGTAAATAATTTTTTAAATAAAAAAAACTGACACCTCAAAAAATTATTTTAACACTTTTTTTTTAAATATTAATTTTGTATGTCTACTCAAATTTTGAAAAAATTGTGTTGAATAAATATTTAATTTTTATTCAATATCAAGATGTAAATAATTTTTTTAATAAAAAAAACTGACACCTCAAAAAAAATTATTTAAACACTTTTTTTTAAATATTAATTTTGTATATCTGTTCAAATTTAAAAAACTTCTGTTCAATATATATTTTATTTTTATTCAATATCAATTAAACAATTTTTTTCATCACTGTAACACAACACAAACACCGAATTTTATTCACTTGATATTAAAAAAAATTAATAACCACAATTACAACAAAAATTAACAGAAGAGCAACTGTGATACTTTTTTAAATAAGTCAACACTGGACGGAAGACTGTGAGAGACTAAACTGTTCTGAACCCTCCACCTGACTCCTGACTAGGAATGCCATGGTCAGTTTATTCTATTGGAAAGAAAAATGACCATAAACATTGGAGGGTACGTCTCAAGTCCAGCGATGGTGGCAGGTGCAAGACGTACGAACAGCAGGACGTAAGGTGAACGTAAGGTAACAAGTGACGAAGACTCCGAGGGACTGCGAGTACGATACGTCTACTACAATTTCGCCAGAAAGAGAGAAAGCCACAGGGGCGTGACAAGGCTTCGACTATGGTCATTGGGGGAGGAACACCCTTCGACTGGTTGTCCAATGTCATTCATTTTCCTGTCGGCCAAGTCATTGCTGAACAGCAAAGGTGCCGACAGTTTAGTCACTCAGCAGACACGGAAGATGCAGGAAGTGTTTCAAGGACAATATATAGGACATTCTATGTCATCCATTTTTTTTTAACCTCCAAAAAATTTATTTTGTTTTACCTTATAAAATAAAAATAAAAAAAAAAAATGTTTATTTTTGGTGGAATTTTTTTTCTACTATATAAAATATAATATATAATAATGATAATGTAATTTATATAAATTTCTGTTATTTTATATTATAAAATTAAAATAAAAGGGAAAATGTTTATTTTTGGTGGAGTTTTGTTTTATATAATATAAAATATAATATATAATAATGATGATATAATTTATATAATTTTATATAAATTTCTGTTATTTTATGTTATAAAATAAAAATCAAAGAGAAAATGTTTATTTTTGGTGGAGTTTCTTTTATACAATATAAAATATAATATATAATAATGATGATATAATTTATATAATTTATATAATTTTATATAAATTTCTGTCACTTTATATTATAAATTTAAAATAAAATTCTGTCGGTATTTGCTTTTAACAATTAAGTCTATTTGTTAAATATCGCAAAATAATAACAATTAATTTAACAAAGCGATAAATATTTACAAAATAAAATAATGAACATCAATATTCGTGGTACGATATAACATTGCTGTAAAATTCTGTCGGTATTTGCTTTTAACAATTAAGTCTACTTGTTAAATATTACAAAATAATAACAATTAATTTAACAAAGCGATAAATATTTGCAAAATAAAATAATGGATATGAATATTCGTGGTACGGTATAACATTGCTGTAAAATTCTGTCGGTATTTGCTTTTAACAATTAAGTCTATTTGTTAAATATTGCAAAATAATAACAATTAATTTAACAAAGCGATAAATATTTACAAAATAAAATAATGAATATCAATATTCGTGGTACGATATAACATTGCTGTAAAATTCTGTCGGTATTTGCATTCAACAATTAAGTCTATTTGTTAAATATTGCAAAATAATAACAATTAATTTAACAAAGCGAAAAATATTTACAAAATAAAATAATGCATATCAATATTCGTGGTACGGTATAACATTGCTGTAAAATTCTGTCGGTATTTGCTTTTAACAATTAAGTCTATTTGTTAAATATTGCAAAATAATAAAAATTAATTTAACAAAGCGATAAATATTTACGGTATAACATTGCTGTAAAATTCTGTCGGTATTTGCTTTTAACAATTAAGTATATTTGTTAAATATTGCATAATAATAACAATTAATTTAACAAATCGATAAATATTAACAAAATAAAATAATGGATATCAATATTCGTGGTACGGTATAACATTGATGCAAAATTCTGTTGGTATTTGCTTTTAACAATTAAGTCTATTTGTCTTTAACACATAAAAGGTTTAAAACAAGGAAAATGAATTGATGGCAATCCGCTTGAGTTTGCAGTAAAAATAAAACGAGAGCATCCCACTAACTCGCGTTAACCCACGAGCTGTAGTACCTCGGTGCAAAATTGGCCGCGAACTTCCGGCAAATTGGACTCTCCTCGAAATAGCAGTGATAAACTCAACGATGTAGTGAATAGCATAGAGCTAGGCTACTGTTAGATATATTCGTGTGCGTATAGGATGGGTTATTGTTCCAGGCAAAATGGAGTGAGCAATGAAGAGAAAAAAAAAGTACCGAGGGTTGGGAATTTGGGCTGTGGGACGAAAAGGACCAATGTGTGCTTCGGTGGCGCCGATGGACGAGTTTTTCGACCTCAACCCTCGTAGCTTCGCTTCGTCCCCTCCAAATATTCTCTCGGTTGGTCTGTTGCATGTTCGTCGACTCCCTTCGCGTCTGGTGCTTCAGTCTCCCATAGGGAAATGAACAACAGAAAAAAAAACAGCTCCAAAAAGCATGAAAAAAAATTCCACTCTATTTGTTTATTAATTTTATGAATAATTTGTACGCAATTAATATTTTGAATTTTTTTCATCATATAATAAGAAATAGAAAAATTTATAAACATTTTATTAAAGATTAACAAATGTTATGTTGTATAAAAATTAATGTAATTCTTTAAGAAAAAATTGTACTTTATTTGTTTATTAATTTTACGGATAATTTGTTGACAATTAATATTTTGATTTTTTTTCATCATATAATAAGAAATAGAAAAATTTATAAACATTTTATTAAAGATTAACAAATGTTATGTTGTATAAAAATTAATATAATTCATTAAGAAAAAATTGTACTCTATTTGTTTATTAATTTTATGGATAATTTGTTGACAATTAATATTTTGAATTTTTCATTATATTGTAAGAATAAGAAAAATTTAGAATTTTTTTTTGAAGATTAACAAATGTTATGGTCCAGAAACATTAATGTAATTCGTGAAAAAAAAATTGTACTCTATTTTGTTGCTAATTCTACGAATAATTTGTTAAAGATTAATAAAAATTATGTTTCATAAAAATAAATGTAATTCATGAAGAAATAAATTGTACTCTATTTGTTTATAAATTGTATGAATAATTTGTTGGCAATTAATCATTCAAATTTTTCATCATGTTGTAAGAAAAAGAAAAATTTATCCAAATTTTATTAAAGGTTCTATAAAAATGACTGTAAAAAAATCCACGAGAATGGAAAAAGTTGTGGGACACCAATTTCCCATTCGCAATTTTTCTTTGTCGCTTTTTAAATAAAATGATCTATATAGAAAAATATTTTTTATTTGTGTTTATAAAAATGTTATACATTTTAGTACAAAAATTTTCATTAAACATTAAGAAAAAATACTTTCCATAAAAAGAAATATAAAAAATCCACGAGATACAAAATAATGGAGTAAATTGTGGGACATAAATTTTCCATTGGCCATTTTTTCTCTAGCGATTAAAAAAAAATAATAATCTATATGAAAAAATATGGTTTATTTGTGTTTTTTTTTAAATATTTTATACATTTTCATATCAGAATGTAAATTACTTAACAAAAATAATGTACAATTTTTTATAGCATAAATAAAAAGAATATTTTTTTTTCACATTACCAATCACCAGCCATACTTTTGTTATTTGTATTTTTTTAAATATTATACATTTTCATATCAAAATGTAAATTATTTAACAAAAATAATGTACAATTTTTTATACCATATATAAAAAGAATATTTTTTTTTCACATTACCAATCACTGGCAGTACTTTTGTACTCACCAGACCAGTCGAGGTATTGCAATCGTTGTTAAAGGGGTTGGGACGAGAATTCCGCCCGACACGTACCAATTAGTACGTCAGACTACACAGGCAACGTTTGTTCAGCTTTTCAGTATTTTTTTTTTTTTCGATTTTTTGCTCTTCCCTTGTTCCTCATTTATTTCGGGGACGTGAGAGAGGCCTTGTCGAGACACGAGACAAATTAATATATACGCGTGTGTCAATTTCAACAGAGATGTTGTGGTCGTTATTTTTACAACGCTCGTGGGACGAGAATCTACAAATGCAATTTTGGCTTAAGGACCTTCGGGTTCTACATTTTATTTTTATTTTATTTATGCATACTAGTCGAACAAGTGAACCAAATGATCCATTTTTTCATCAATCCTTGTTCATTTTTCAAAATATATAAAATATAAAATATAATTTAAAAAAATAAAAACAGCTATACATTTTTTTTACAACATTTCCTTCAAATCATGACATTAGAATTGGGAATTTTTTTAAACATTAATAATCAACGGAATGAAATTGCGAAAGTTATTTTATCCTCAATATAATTGTTATGAAAAGCTGTGAAATTTTTCATAAGAGAAAAATCATAGAAAAGTAGATAATGTGTGCCATGAAATTAATTATTATCAAAGTCTGTGGAATTTTTCACAAGAGAAAAATCATGGAAAAGTAGGTAAAATATGTAATGAAATTATTAGATTTTTAAAAAAATATTGATAATATAAGAAAATAAAATCACAGAAATTATTTTCTGCTCAATATAATTATTATCAAAGAGTGTAGAATTTTTCAAAAGAGAAAAATCATGGAAAAGTAGGTAAAGTGTGTAATGAAACTATTAGAATTTTTTTAAACATTGATAATATAAGAAAATAAAATCACAGAAATTATTTTCTGCTCAATATAATTAATATCAAAGGCTGTGGAATTTTTCACAACAAAAAAAATCATGGAAAAGTAGGTAAAGTATGTAATGAAATTATTAGATTTTTTTAAATATTGATGAAATAAGAAAATAAAATCATACAAATTATTTTCTGGTCAATATAATTATTATCAAAGACTGTAGAATTTTTCACAAGAGAAAAATCATGGAAAAGTAGGTAGAATATGAAATGAAATTATTAGATTTTTTTTAATATTCATAATATAAGAAACTAAAATCACAGAAATTATTTTCTGCTCAGTATAATTATTATCAAAGACTGTAGAATTTTTCACAACAAAAAATTATGGAAAAGTAGGTAAAGTATGTAATGAAATTATTAGATTTTTTTTAATATTCATAATATATGAAAATAAAATCACAAAAATTATTTTCTGCTCAATATAATTATTATGAAAGACTGTAGAATTTTTCACAAGATAAAAATCATGGAAAAGTAGGTAACGTGTGTAATGAAACTATTAGATTTTTTTTTAAACATTGGTAATATAAGAAAATAAGATCACAGAAATTATTTCCTACTCAATATAATTATTATCAAAGACTGTAGAATTTTTCACAAGAGAAAAATCATGGAAAAGTAGGTAAAGTATGTAATGAAATTATTAGATTTTTTTTAATATTGATAAAATAAGAAAATAAAATCACAGAAATTATTTCCTGCTCAATATAATTATTATCAAAGACTGTAGAATTTTTCATAAGAAAAAAATCATGGAAAAGTAGGTAAAGTATGTAATGAAATTATTAGAATTTTTTCTAAACATTGATAAAATAAGAAAATAAAATCACAGAAATTATTTCCTGCTCAATATAATTATTATTAAGGGCTATGGAATTTTTCACAAGAGAAAATCATGGAAAAGTAGGTAAAGGGTGACTAGGTGGTTGTTTTTCTGTGTCGAAGTTGTTATCTTTGTTGTGTCGCGTGGTGGGTAATTTTCTACCCTGAATTGATGCTATCCAGAAGACGATCGATATATGTACTGCATATAGGGGTCCTACTGTACTAACTCGTCAAGAGAGGGGGTTCAAGGGGGTTAACATCATTTCTAATGTTTACTACCGAGGCCCGTGAGTGAGTGCGCTTCGCAGCAGGTGCTAATTATTGTATGCTCGGTGTACAATACTCAGGGCTTGCAAGTACTCTTGAACGTTCATGTATTCATGCAACCTTCGTGTACTGAGTGCTTATTCCCTTTGTCGCTGCTTTTACTCCTACTTTTAGAGTCACGAGGCAAATAAATAGAATTTTATCTCAAGATACATTGTATAGTGTTAAATATATGAGGAATTTCATTAGATCTTTGGGGTTCAGCAACCCTAAAAATAACCAAACCAAATTTTTTTTCTCATTTCCGTATATTCGAGTAAAATAATTTTTTTTGGGTATTAAAATTTTTTTTCTCGAATATATCGAATTTTTTTTTCTATTTCAAGATACAATGTAAGTGTATGGGGAATTTCTCTAGATCTTTAGGATTTAGCAACCCTAAAAATCAACAAACTAATTTTTTTTCTAATTTCCGTATATTCGAGTAAAATTATTTTTTTGGAGTATTAAAAATTTATTTCTCGAATATATCAAATTTTTTTTTTAGTTTCAAGATACAATGTAAGTATATGGGGAATTTCTCTAGATCTTTAGGGTTCAGCAACCCTAAAAATCACCGAACTAAATTTTGTTTCGAACATCCGTATAGTCGAGTAAAATCATTTTTTCGGAGCATTAAAAATATTTTTCTCGAATATATCGAATTTTTTTAAATCTCAACATGCAATGTAAGTATATGGGGAATTTCTCTAGATCTTTAGGGTTCAGCAACCCTAAAAATCACCAAAACAATTTTTTTTTCTAACTTCCATATATTTGAGCGAAATCATTTTTTTGGAGTATTAAACATTTTCTACTCGAATATATCGAATGTTTTTTTTTTATCTTAAGATACAATGTAAGTATATGGGGAATTTCTCTAGATCTTGAGGGTACAGCAACCCTAAAAATCACCGAACTAAATTTTTTTGCTAACATCCGTATAGTCGAGTAAAATCATTTTTTCGGAGTATTAAAAATTTTTTACTCGCATATATCGAATTTTTTTTATCTCAAGATACAATGTAAGTATATGGGGATTTCTCTAGATCTTTAGGGTTCAGCAACCCTAAAAACCACTAAACCAAATTTTTTTTCTGACTTCCGTATATTCGTGTAAAATCATTTTTTTTGAGTATTAAATTTTTTTTACTCGAATATACCGAAAGCAAAAGAAAAAATTGTAAATGTTTAAGGATTAATTATTGAAAATAATGTCTAAATGATGATACAAAAATGATATCCATAAAAAATTGAGGCTATTAAATTTTTTTTTAATTTAAAAATAATTTTGAAATTAATGATTTTTAATACTATTTTGACAGCAAAAACTATTCATTGGATCTTTTTTGAGAATCTGGCAGAGCTTTTTGAGTTGAGTTGTTTTCTTTTTTTCAAATTTTACAAGTCATAATCGAAGAATTTTCAATTGCTGAAAAAAATCCTTGGCTAGTCCGTTCCGTGTCTCTAATTCACGTAAGATAGTCAGCATCATGAATATAGAGCTGACGAGCTAAGGGAGATTGACTTTGCCAAACAATCGAGCAAATCCCTCGGCAAGTCAAACCGCAAGATTTAACGAGGGTTCAGGCGGGTATTCTCTCGGGTCACGTTGTCAATTCAGTTTATTGACCGGTTCTGGATTCACCAGGCAAGGTAATGGTCCAGTTATAGAAGAGCTTAATATCTATGAATCGGAGCGTATTTTGGCCGCTTGCTTACCAGACGGTGAACAAGTTTCTAATCTATTTGATCGTTAATCCTCTACTAAAATATTCATATGTTCCAATAGATATTGACGTAAATATGTAACAATCGATAAAAGTGTTTAAATATCACTTTTTTGGCTCTTTTCATGAGAAATTTTGATTTTTCGGTAAAATGTATAGCACATTCGTGTCCAGCGATTAAAACGATAAATTGCAATTTATAATGCATTTAATTAAAGATTTTTCTAAAGAAATTTTCTCCTTTTCCATTTTTAGCATTTTTTAAAAGAATTTTCAAAAATCAAAATATTTTAATGAAACAAGTGCCATTTTCTTTATTTTGATGAGCTTTTTTTAAAGAAAAAAGAAAAATTATGATTCAACAAAAAGTTATCGCCAATTAAAAATACGGAGTTATGGAAAATCTATTATTTTCATTTTTTTAATTCATCATTTGCACACTTTCTTACCAAACCGATAGAATACAGCAAACACAGAATACGATAGATTACAAATAATAAATATCGAATTATTTATGGAAATGTAATATTTTTTATTACGAGAAAATAATAAAAATCAAGTTATTTATGGAAATGAAATTTTTTTTATTACGCCAAAATAATAAAAATCAAATTATTTATGGAAATGTAATTTTTTTATTACGCCAAAATAATAAAAATCAAATTATTTATGGAAATGTAATTTTTTTATTACGACGAAATAATAAAAATCAAATTATTAATGGCAATATATTTTTTTTTACGCTCAAAATAATAAAAATCAAATTATTTATGGAATTGCATTTTTTTTATTACGAAAAAATAATAAAAATCAAATTATTTATGGAAATGTAATTTTTTTTATTACAATAAAATAATAAAATAGTTACAACTCTGAACCCTTAAACCCTTTAACGAGTCACGGCGGTTCGAAGTAAGGGATGGTTCGATGGAAGGAGAGAACGACCTCTGAGGGAGCAAGCCACCCACCCAGCGAGCCAGCCAGCCAAGCGATCGACCAACCGTTCGGTCAATCCCACCGGCGCGCTGCTAATAACCGAGAAACACGAAGACGGGTTATGACAGGCGGTGTCGTAGCCTGCCGTGGGGCGCAATTGCACGGACGACATGTGCCATTGTTCAAACACTGCACCCTCTCCGCCCTTATATTAGCTCTGAGCATCCCCCTACCCCCTTCCCCCCTCCTCCTACCCTTTACACCCTCGTCCCATGCTTGCTATGCTATCCTCTCTTCTTCTCAACCTCAGAATCCACCAACCATCCCTGCAATATACTATACGATATTATATATTATACTAGCAGTTATAGTAGCTCCCAAGACCTCGAAAAATTTTTTCGAATCTTTTTTTAAAATATTCTTGCCAGACGTCGAAAGATTTGTTCGAAGATCGAAAAAAGTGGATAAGTAATTTATCATATATGAGATTGACATTTTATTAGTTTAGAATTTTTATTGAAAACAAAATGAAGTAGGGGAACTTGATTGCTTTAGAATAATCCGGGCCTGAAGGGGGGAGCGGGGCCCTGAATAATCCGGGCCAGTGAGGGCCATTAATGGGGGGGGGGGGGGGGGGGCGTAGAATAATTTGCGCTAGGGGCACCATTCATGAGAGTACTCGGGCTACGTGGGCCATTTATGGGGGGACGTAGAATATTCCAAGCCAGAGGCGCCATTCATGAGGCTACCCAGAATAATCCGGGCTTGGGGGGGCCAATCGTGGGGGGACGTACAATATTCCGGGCCAGCAGGCCCAATTCGTGGAGGGAGTTAGAATAATCGGCACCACGGGGAGGCCATCATTGGGGGATTTTGAATAACCCGGACTTGGGAGGCCATTCTTGGGGGATTTCGAATAATCCGGACTTGGGGAGCCTATCTTGGGGGATTTCGAATAATCCGGACTTGGGGGGTCATTCTTGGGGGTTTTCGAATAATCCGGACTTGGGGGGCCATTCATGAGGGACGTAGAACATTCCGGGCCAGCAAGCCCAATTCATGGAGGGACTTAGAATAATCGGCACCACGGGGGCCATTCTTGGGGGATTCGAATAATCCGGACTTGGGGGGCCATTCTTGGGGGATTTCGAATAATGCGGACTTGGGAGGCCATTCTTGGGGGATTTCGAATAATCCGGACTTGGGGGGCCATTCTTGGGGGATTTCGAATAATTCGGACTTGGGAGGCCATTCTTGGGGGATTTCGAATAATCCGGACTTGGGGGGCCATTCTTGGTGAATTTCGAATAATCCGGACTTAGAGGGCCATTCTTGGGGGATTTCGAATAATCCGGACTTGGGGGGCCATTCCTGGGGGACGTAAAACGTTCCGGGCCAGCAAGCCCAATTCATGGAGGGACTTCGAATAATCGGCACCACGGGGGGCCATTCTTGGGGGTCTTCGAATAATCTGGGCTAGGGGACTACCCATGGGTGGACGTACAATATTCCGGGCCAGCCAAACTATTCATGGGGAAGATTTCCAATAATCCGGGCCGGAGGGCCATTAATGGGGGGATTTGGAATAATCCGGACCAAAGAACGTTACCCATCAAGTGACTCTACAGAATGACCGAATTATTTCGGCCGCATTATGTCCACGAAGAAAATGATATTGTCAAATCAGCAAATAATTTGTTAAAAATGTAACAACTTTATGTTACTTGCTGGGCTAAGCATTTTTTTTTTTTGTTCATCTAGTAAAAGATTTATTGATCCAACATTCACCGACCCTCGGTATATTTGACCATGTTACTGAGATAATGTGGCTATAGACATTTAATTAACACTTTAAAAAAATATATATTAACAAGAAATACAAATGTATATAACGGAGGACGATAAAAAAGTTAATTTGTCGTCACGCTACAGAAACACGAGTAGCTACATCACGGAACAGAAAAAAGCGAAATAAAACTGTATAATCTCGGATGAACGTGATCCCGACGTTTCGTTGCTATTCTTTTAAATCGTGACTGGCCTGACGTTTATGGCTTGTCGAGGGAAAGACAGAACGCGAGAGGAAAGTAAAGCACGGAGAAAAGATGTACTATTCGTTCGTCCCGTGTCGAATAAAAAAGGCTTATTACTATGCAAAGTTGAGTCGCGGTTCTCTTTTCTTTTTTTTCTTTCTTTTCTTCTACTCTTCTCGATGCTGTTGCTTGCAAGATCTCTTGGCATGCAACACGTTGCATCATGATCTCTATCAAGCTCTTGCTCTTCCTATTTCTATCTTCATTCTTTTTCCTCAGATTTTCTTGGCTTTTTTTTTTCATTCACGTCAATATTGATCGAATGCATTTTTTTATTCCAAAATAGAAAAATGTATAAATTGCAACTTATAAACCGATCACTTTGCAAAACTTTATCGAAAAAAAAAATGATTTTTTCAAATATACATAGACCGATAATTTTTATTATTATTTCAAGAAACTTTTTAAGTTACAATTTTTTTTAAGTCCTAGAATGACTTTTTAAAGACTTTAACAAGTAAATTAATTTTTTCATGCAAATGGACCGGTCATTTGGAGAATTGTTTCAAGTATTTTTTAAAGTTTAAAAAAAATTACAAAAAGTTGCAAAGTTCTACTTTGCAACTTTTTGAAAACCTTCTTGAAAACTTGAAAATCATGTAAAATCGAAACCGCTTTACCGATCACGACCAAATTTGGTAGGTAGCAGCGTTGAGTCTTATCTCTCATCTGTAAAAAAATTCAGTCGATTTGGTGAGATTTAACGTGAGTTAGAGCAAAACGAAATTTTTTTTGAAAACTTCAAAATCCCATAAAAACCGAACTTTTTTACAGATTTCTTCCAAATTCAATGCCGACCATCCTTTAACATAGCTTTATTCATAAAAAATTATTTACCTCAATAGCTAAAAATTTGCGGTTACTAGAGAGGGTCCAGACATTTTTCGAAAATTTCAAAGTCAAATAAAATTTGAGCATATTTATACATTTTTTTGAGAATTACTACAATCAAAGGCGTCGACCTACTTCACATGTATGCCAAATTTCAGCCCGATTGTTAAACCCGTTGTTGAGATATGCAAGTTTGAATTTTGAGTGTCACACACACACACACACACACACACACTTTAATCCATTTTTTCTAACCCACTTTTCTCGACATTTTAGACCATTTTGATTGTACTGACATAAAAAAAACTCGACATTTTTTTTTTCGATCGGAAACAAAGTTTTCTCTATGAGGAAGCAAAAATGTGTAGGGGGCGCCACTGTCGGACGTTTGAGGTACTTTCAGAAGCTCCCCCTGTCCGTTTAATGCAAATGTACATCCGGAATGGCTTTGGCCTGACGAGGCTTTACTTATCGGAATGAAAACTCGTCGTAAGTCTACAAGCACTCTAAGGGCTGAAGTAGACTATGGCTTTGAGCAGGCGCAAAAGGTTGTACATCTAAATCTGGCGTTGTTGCGTTTATCCTCCGTAAGAGGCAGGAGAGGATGAGAGACTTTCTTCTCTCACGCGCTTCCCAACAGTCACGGAACTTTTAGCTCTCTGCGTTGGGGCAGAGACATGTCTGGCCGCGACATTCGTAATCCCGCAGGTTCACGCCAGTCACCCAACGGTAGCAAAGCTTTAAGCAAAGTACCTCTAGCGTGTTATTCTTCAAAGCTTCTGCCGGTAACAGTCAGAGAGGGGATTTCCCTTCCCGTAATTTTCCCTCGCGTTCACTTAAGATATTTAAATGGCCAGGAATAATAGATGGCTTTTAAATTCGTTTTCCAAGTTATTGTGACTAGCACTCTGAGGTAATTACGAAATTCAATGGAAATCGAAAGTTACGACGGTGTCGATTTAACCATCCGTCAAAACTTGAGTCAAATTGGCTTCATTCATATTAAAATGGCTACCGTTTCTTATTCATTTTATTTAATAATCAGTCTTTTTATCATTGCACTATCGGTCCACTTTTTATCATTTTTATATACTTACATAAAAATTCTGTCCAAAATTACGAAATTTTTTAGACCCTATGCAGACTGGTTGGATTATTTTTCGAAAAGTTCTATGTAATTGAAGTTTTAAGCAAAAATTCGGGATATTAAAAAACTTCAATTAGGTAGAACTTCTTATTAAAAAATCGGCTCATTCTGGATAGGGTCTCAAAAATTTCGTAATTTCAGACAGAATTTTTCTGTAAATACATAAAAATGATAAAAACTGTCCCTTTTTTGCAAAACGATATATTGTCGTTTAACGTCATATAACAAAATTTTGAGAAAACTAAAACAACATTTTTAATATACATTATGTAGTTCTTAGTAAACTGAACAAATTTCATCTTGGACATTTTTCGATAGGACTGTTAATTTCCAAGATATTAACGATTAAAAATATATAAAACCAGAAAAATTTAAATTTTTCGAAAAATTCGTGTGTCGAAAATATTGGTCGTAGGACCAAACAAAAAAATACGTGTCTTTTCTTTTTTAAAATACTATTTGATAAAAAATTGTCAAAATTATTTAAGGCGGTCAGGGTCGAAGCATGACAAATTTAGCTGAACTGAAATGTCCTATATGTTTTTTTTTGTTTGGAATCAAAAGTGGAAATATTATGCCGCCTTTTGTCGGTCGATTCGTAGGAGACAATGTCCGTTTTGGCTGAGAGAATTTAGTCTGACGGCGTAGCTCAGTCAGCATCCTCTTGGCTGCAAATTTGCACGTCCTTAGTCGTGACATTTCTGCCACAGAATAGTTCAGGGGTGTATTACTAGCAGGTACACGGTGGCTGATGCGGTTCTCGGTTTTCCCATCGTTGAATATTCCGAGTAACTCGCTTTACATGGTGTGCAGGGTGTGTTACTGGACTTGTGATGCAATCATAATAATAATATTTGCACGACGAGCAACTACGGCTAGCATCAGCGTGTTCATCCTCGTGTGTAACTGGACCGCAGAATACCGTGTACATTGTACGAATTCCTCGACTCAAATTCGACCAATCAACTGTATTACTACAGTTAATGAACGTGTTAATGTTATTAACACTTTGCACGACGTCACACGGCCTTAACAGACAAGTTATGCATTACTAGGATTAATTATTGACATCTTCTATTAATGTCAGAAAATTTTCAAAATTTTCCAATTCAAAATATGTGACGAAAAAAAAAAATATATTTTTTTCATACGCACTTTTATAAATATTTCGAAGATTTTTATTTAATTTAAAAAAAAATTCATTTGGCAATAATTTGGACCACTTTTTGGGGCGATCATAGTTTTTATCAATTTGTTTGATGTTATTATTTTTGTGACAAAAGTGGAAAAAAAATTCTGAGATGAACTGAGATGAAGGAGAAATTTTTTTCGGAAAATTTTTGTCTTTTTATTGCATTTTTTTTCATCCAGCCATCGACCAATCACTTTTTGGAAGAAATTAGATTTTTGTTGAATTTTGTGTCAATTTTTTTAGATCTTATTGTTTTTGTAACAAAAATGGTAAAAAAATTCCGAGATAACTTGAGAAAGAGAAAAACTTTTTCCAGAGCCTCTAAAAGGCTATAAAAGATACTTCCAACATTCCATAATTTTCTTGTTACGAGAGCAATGAACATAACAGTATTTCCAGCTAGATCTTAGCTCTGTTTCACATTTTGTAATATCCCAAACATTCTCTTCCAAAAGGAGCAAGACAAAAGTCATACAATTTCTGTATTATTTCTCTTATATGAATCCAAGATGGCGCTTCCCGACGGCAAACCGCATTCGCAAGTGCAAAATTCTCTTAGAGGGCCAGTCGTTTAGCTAATCTCCACCACATTGGTACTCAAAAACATAACCATCACGAATTCTCTATACAGTTATACACAAGAACTGGAAGTAACGTGTACATAACTATAAGCCATTATATAGCAAGGAGGTTATCACAATAATAGGATACTCGTATCTAAAAACGCACTTGCAAGTGCGGCGAAACAGTGGAAAGCCGAATGCAGTCAACTTTCCATATAATGGAAATCGAAGCTCCCAGCAATGTCAATTTTTGATGATGGATGGTCAATCCATCGTCAAAATTCGAATCAAATTAGCCCAATTGATCCTAAAATGGCAGCCATTTTTAACCTACTAGGAATTAACACAAAGAAACAAAAATGGCAGCGATAATCCAGTCCGTCAAGAGATTGCAATACTCAAATATGGTCTTAATGTATTTATTCATATTTTCATGGAAAAGTCTTTTTAGAACGTTTTAGAATCACTTTTTGATGATAAATGGTCAATCCATCGTCAAAATTCGAATCAAACTAGCCCAATTGATCCGAAAATGGCAGCCATTTTTAACCTACTAGGAATTAACACAAAGAAACAAAAATGGCAGCGATAACCCAGTCAGTCAAAAGATTGCAATCCTCAAATATGGCCTTAATGTATTTATTCATATTTTCATGGAAAAGTCTTTTTAGAACGTTTTAGAATCAGTTTTTGATGATGGATGGTCAATCCATCGTCAAAATTCGAATCAAATTAGCCTAATTGATCCTAAAATGGCAGCCATTTTTAACCTACTAGGAATTAACACAAACAAACAAAAATGGCAGCGATAACCCAGTCAGTGAAAAGATTGCAATCCTCAAATATGGCCTTAATGTATTTATTCATATTTTCATGGAAAAGTCTTTTTAGAACGTTTTAGAATCAGTTTTTGATGATAGATGGTCAATCCATCGCCAAAATTCGAATCAAATTAGTCCACTTGATCCTAAAATGGCAACCATTTTTAACCTATCAGGAATTAACACAAAGAAACAAAAATGGCAGCGATAACCCAGTCAGTCAAAAGATTGCAATCCTCAAATATGGCCTTAATGTATTTATTCATATTTTCATGGAAAAGTCTTTTCAGAACGTTTTAGAATCAGATTTTGATGATAAATGGTCAATCCATCGCCAAAATTCAAATCAAATTAGCCCAATTGATCCTAAAATGGCAGCCATTTTTAACCTACTAGGAATTAATACAAAGAAACAAAAATGGCAGCGATAACCCAGTCAATCAAAAGATTGCAATCCTCAAATATGGCTTTGACGTATTTATTCATATTTTCATGGAAAAGTCTTTTTAGAACGTTTTAGAATCAGTTTTTGATGATGGATGGTCAATCCATTGCCAAAATTCGGATCAAATTAGCCCAATTGATCCTAAAATGGCAGCCATTTTTAACCTACCAGGAATTAACACAAACAAACAAAAATGGCAGCGATAACCCAGTCAGTCAAAAGATTGCAATCCTCAAATATGGCCTTAATGTATTTATTCATATTTTCATGGAAAAGTCTTTTTAGAACGTTTTAGAATCAGTTTTTGATGATGGATGGTCAATCCATCGCCAAAATTCGAATCAAATTAGCCCAATTGATCCTAAAATGGCAGCCATTTTAAACCTACTAGAAATTAACACAAAGAAACAAAAATGGCAGCGATAACCCAGTCAGTCAAAAGATTGCAATCCTCAAATATGGCCTTAATGTATTTATTCATATTTTCATGGTAAAGTCTTTTTAGAACGTTTTAGAATCAGTTTTTGATGATGGATGGTCAATCCAGCGTCAAAATTCGAATCAAATTAGCCCAATTGATCCTAAAATGGCAGCCATTTTTAACCTACTAGGAATTAACACAAACAAACAAAAATGGCAGCGATAACCCAGTCAGTCAAAAGATTGCAATCCTCAAATATGGCCTTAATGTATTTATTCATATTTTCATGGAAAAGTCTTTTTAGAATGTTTTAGAGTCAGTTTTTGATGATGGATGGTCAATCCATCGTCAAAATTCGAATCAAATTAGTCCACTTGATCCTAAAATGGCAGCCATTTTTAACCTACTAGGAATTAACACAAAGAAACAAAAATGGCAGCGATACCCCAGTCAGTCAAAAGATTGCAATCCTCAAATATGACCTTAATATATTTATTCATATTTTCATGGAAAAGTTTTTTTAGAACGTTTTAGAATCAGTTTTTGATGATAGATGGTCGAACCATCGCCAAAATTCGAATCAAATTAGCCCAATTGATCCTAAAATGGAAGCCATTTTTAACCTATCAGGAATTAACACAAAGAAACAAAAATGGCAGCGATAACCCAGTCAGTCAAAAGATTGCAATCCTCAAATATGGCCTTAATGTATTTATCCATATTTTCATGGAAAAGTCTTTTTAGAATGTGAATATTAGCCTCAAACATACAAAATATCATATTTTCCGGAAAATTATAGATTTTCCAGTCTGGGATCGAGTAGTTCCACCAGATGTAACGATAATTTTTGTAATTTCCCAATACCTCCCAATTTGTCAAAATAATTGCATTCCAAACAACCAGAACTGAAAAAATTTCCATTTTGACACCAATTTGCAAAGATTACCAATTTGAGGGAAAAAAATATTTGACAAATTCTCTGTAAATAACTATGAGGCATTATATTGCGAAGAGATTATCACAATAATAGAATCCACTATGCTTGTACCTAGAAACACACTTGCATGTGCGGCGAAACAGTGGAAAGCCGAATGCAGTCAACTTTCCATGCTGCAGCACTGCTAACCCTGCGAAACCCGCAGTTCTATAGCTTCACAAGTTTGAACCACGTACATTCGCGGTTATACATGCATAGACACACATAGAACCTAGAATATCTCCTCTATATTGCACGAAACAAGGATTGTAAATGGAATTCAGAGGCTTTTGGACCTCCTTCGGGCGTTCGAGGAAGCAGCTTCTGGATTGGTGCTTTGCCGTGCAGCGAAAACACTTGGTGAAGCGCTTTCTCACCCCGTTCATATTCACAGCCAACCCTGAGCCACGATATTGTGGCTGCCTCGATATTCGACCAAGTTTCCTCATCGTAGACCCACGGTGAATTGTTGGTGGGATCCTCTCGTTCCGCAAGCTCACACTAAGGAGAAACGATGCTCTACATCTCGAACCCGATTGTACGATTTGTTCGCTTTTGGTTGTATACTAGTTTAGTGGAGTACTGTTGTACCTTCACTGTTGTCTTGTTCTTGCGTCGCATTTCTACCTCGCTTTTCCTTTATCACGATTATCAACTCTCAGAATTAACTCGGGACAAACGGACTACTTCGTCTTCATGGTAGTCTATTTTAAACGGGTTGGTTGTCTTCTGGATACCAATACTATCGTGCATTTCCAGTTTATGTCATTTCAGCGGGACAGTATGAAACTTCTGGGTACCATTTATGTTCATTGTAAATGCAACTATACATAACTTTTGTATTGTCTATAAAACTTTGGCTAGTTATTTGAATAGTGTTCTCTGAATATGGTTCGATTATGAATTGATTTATTAACAAAATATTTTTACTTAAAAATTGAAAATATATGTTTTTTAATGATAGTTTTGTGGTGGTGTCTTGATGGATTGATGAATTTTCGGAGACGGAAGAATTTTTAAGTCCCCACGCATCGGCCGATCATTTGGCACAAATTAACGAATTTAGAAGTTCTCATACTCGGACCGATGACTTTTGAAAAATGAACGAAAAAAATTGATTCTTGTCATACGCGTAAACTGATCATTTTTGTGAATGTTTCGCGATTTTTTGAAATTTTTTTGAAATTTCGACCAATGACCGATGACTTTTGAAAAATGAACGAAAAAAATTGATTTTTGTGATACGCATAAACTGATCATTTTTGTGAATGTTTCGCGATTTTTTGAAATATTTTCTTCATTTTTTGAAATTTCGTCCGATGACCGATGACTTTTGAAAAATGAATGAAAAAAATTGATTTTTATCATAAGCATAAACTGATCACATTTATGAATGTTTCGCGATTTTTAAAAAAATTTTCTTCATTTTTTGAAATTTCGTTCAATGACCGATGACTTTTGAAAAATGAATTTAAAAAATTGATTTTTGTCATGAGCATATACTGATAATTTTTGTGAATGTTTCGCGATTTTTTGAAATTTTTTCTTCATTTTTTTTAATTTCGTCCAATGACCGATGACTTTTGAAAAATGAACGAAAAAAATTGATTTTTCTCATAAGCGTAAACTGATAATTTTTGTGAATGTCTGGCGATTTTTTGAAATTTTTTCGTTATTTTTTTAAATTTCGTCCAATGACCGATGACTTTTGAAAAATGAATGAAAAAAATTGATTTTTGTCATGAGCATAAACTGATTATTTTTGTGAATGTTTCGCGATTTTTTGAAATTTTTTCTTCATTTTTTATTCCGTCCAATGACCGATGACTTTTCGGCAACTTGACATTTTTGTTAAATTTTCAGTGGATTTTGCCCACAAACTTCATTTCATATTACGATCCATCTTATCTACTGAATTCATAATGTCTTTCGAAATTCCATAGACAAAAGTTGCGCATGAATACCGGAAATGTAAATAAAATAAAAGCGCAAAACGATATATATTCAAAGGACGTCAAGGGACCCGTAAAGGCATACGGCATAATAGTTTGCGGCATTTCTGCATTCACGAGAGGTCACGGCAATACGAGAAATATCCTTGGCAAGGAGTTGAGTGGTATATGGGTGATATGCCACTGCAACGCGTATTGTAACGCTACTCTATTGCTCGGGACGATCGCGTGTCTCGATACGACACTCGCGTGTTACAGGAGAAAGCTAGAAGGTTTAGTCAGAAGGTATGGAACGATGTGCGGTAGACGTACGAAGGAAGTCTCATGCATGTATATTTTCATACCGTATATGTGTGTCTATATGTATAACAGTGTATATGGGAAATTCCAAGCCAACTCGATGAATACATATTTTTAATTAGTCTTACTTCTATTTCACTAATTTGTCCCACCCCAAAACTAGTCAAGAATAAATTTAATAATAGTATATATAATAATAATTTTATTTAAATATAATAAAAATAATAATAATAAATATCAATATTAAAAGTTTTAAAAAAATCACAATTCGTTTTTCGATTTTTTT
Organism: Ephialtes manifestator; assembly: GCA_963970395.1. Classification (NCBI taxonomy): domain Eukaryota; kingdom Metazoa; phylum Arthropoda; class Insecta; order Hymenoptera; family Ichneumonidae; genus Ephialtes; species Ephialtes manifestator. Next base: position 37,791,144 of record OZ019972.1, read on the forward strand.
TTGTTCGCTTTTATTTTACTGTTAGTCACTAGCTTGTGCCACCCCAAAATTATTTAAAAATAAATTTAACTCTGTCAATGATAAGAGTAAAAAAAATTCTCAATTTTTTTTTTTTTTTTTTTTTTTTTTTTTTTTTTTTTTTTTTTTTTTTTTTTCAATCCGATAAATCATAAAATCAAAGTAGTATTTTTGAGGGAACCTGACGACAAGGTATTAAAAAATTTATTTAATTCGTGGTCATTTTTGGATCAGTGAAATCGGAACAAGTCCAATTAAAAATAGAAATATCGGACATTCATCGAGTTGAATTGAAATTTCCCATATGCATAGGTATAAGAGGTATAGAACCCTACAGCAACGTAGTGAAAAAGAGGGATCGAAGTGCAAAACGCAAAGGTGCGGCTTATGCATTTATGGAAAAGTGACGACGTTTATCGCACGTTCGTTGCGAGGCCGAAAGATCGAGTAAGAGGCGTTATATTTGCGGTACCCGCCTCGAGCTATAAAGCGGCATTTGCCGCACACACGACTTTGCGGACGGAATATAACCGCACCGCGGAATGTCGCAAACATGTTAAGAGGTGCGAGAATACGTTGGAAAAGAAGAAAAAAAAAATGGAAAAGTGGAAACGGCTGAAGGAGGAAAAGACATCATCGTTGGACCTCGCGTTGTTGTAATAGTCGAGAGCAAACCGCTAAATTCCTCGAGGAAAAAAAGTAAAATGGCTCTCTTTTAGGAGACTTTTGGCTCTGCTAGAACTTTTATCATATAAAATACTACCTCGTTTCTCTTCATTGCCGCGATATGATGCTACTCTTGCGGTACACTCAACCATTTTATTGGGAAAAATAAAAATACTTGAAAGAAAAATTATTCTACTTGATTCAAACAAATCCTATTAGGCAGCTATTTGAAAATTTCATTTGATTACACTCATTTTTTCCAACTATTCTAATAAACTTTCCAGATAATAATGGAATGAAAATTTTGGTTAAGAACCTGTAGAAAATCCTATAATACTTGATTGATTGCCAGAATCTCCAATTTGTTGACAAACTATGATTTTGTGAGCGCAAAAGTGTTTTTCATCTCTTTATTATTTTTTTTTTAACACGTCGCCATTTTATTTCTTATAAATACTTTTTTCGCACATCATCTAGAAAGTTTAAAGTATGTTCCGTAATTTTTTAAACCACTTCGGATGTATAGTTTGGTCATAATACATGTTTGAAAACTGACGGGGTACAATCGTCCCAGTGTAACCACCGTGATTGAATTTGGAAGTGTCACCACGATATATTTCACAGATTATAAGAATCTTTTTTAGGTAAAACAAGAACAAATTTTAGGTTAAAATATTGAAAATTCACGGAGCTATGATTATTTTATCGCAAAAGTGTTTTCTCACCTCTTTATGATTTTTTTAAACACGTCGCCATTGTAATTCTTATAAACACATTTTTCGTACATCATCTGAAATGTTCAAAGCATGTTTCGTAATTTTTTAAACCACCTCGGACGTATAATTTGTTCACAATACATTTTTGAAAAGCTACGTGGTATAATAGAGCCAGTGTGACCAAACGAAAAAAAAGTCTTGGTTAGAACAACCAAGCGCTTGGGTAAATATGCGTCAGCCGATTTCTTGGTTAGACCAATCAGATTGTTGATTATGCCAATCAAGTTATTGGTTGTATTACAATGCGATTGGTGGCGCTGACCAATAACTTGGTTGGTCTAACCAATTAATCGGCCAGCGTATATATAACCAAGGGGTTGGTTGTTCTAACCAAGCATTTCTTTCCGTGCACCATGATTGAATTTGGACGTGTGACCAGCATATATTTGACAGATTGTAACAATCTCCAATTTATTTATGTGATTTAGTCGACTGAAGCCGATTTAATGGCAAGACTGAGTCCAGTTTGTGTCTGAGAATAATACAGGTTTACCGAAGTAAGGGAAGAGAACGTAGAGAGAGAAATGGAAGGGGCAAAAGGCATCCCCATGGTTTGAGTATCAGACGACCAACGAGGGATGCACATCGAGGAATGATTGGACTTTGTGCGGCTTTCGTCAGTGTTCGTCGCCTGTGAACTCGTCGCAGTAGTCGTCACAAGCCGTTTCGTCGTCGAGGTTTCTCAGTTGCGGGTGGTCGAGGATTTCACGGGTGACCCGTTCGGTACCGAGGGATTTCGCGGTCCATACGATCCTCTCGTTCGTCTCCTCGTCCATTCGCATCCTCTCTTGTCCTTTCGCTGTCTGAGAATCGGTAGAGAAGTGGTCACCGTTGGTCCACCGATTGGATTTCACCTCATTCCGCCACTTGGATTCGTTCTACTCTCTCTCTGTTCACCTTCGAAGCTTGACCAACACTATCCGTTGTCCACGTCGTCCAGTTCCCAAGTACGTGCCAATCGGATTTACAGTCGTACGGATTGAGAATTTCCGAATCGTTCACGAAGAACCGAAGGTTCTCTTATACCACGTGAATGAACCGTTCCACTCGCATATCCAGGATTTTTTTCACGGTTGTAGAAAGTACGTTTTTTATATGTACTATGTATCGTCAGAAAGGAAAAATGGATATAGAAATTCTTGTACAACCAGACGCTTCAAAATCATCAGGAATTCATAGGAATTGCTGCCGCAGCAAAGTGAAGAACCGACATAAAGATGCGATGTATCACAAGACTTGAAACTTGAACTTCCTAACCGAGTGTCAAGTCTTGGGTTATATTTTTTTATCTTGGCATTTGGAATTTGACATATTGAACATGAACTTTTACAGCGACGTATGTTGTCCAAAAAAGATCCAGTTCTCGATCTTTTTGATCGATCGAAAATCAAGGGAAGTGACAAAAATGTAAAGAAGGTAATTTCACACATCCAGGATTTTTTCACGGTTGTAGAAAGCACGTTTTTTATACGTACTATGTATCGTCAGAAAGGAAAAATGGATATAGATATTCTTGTACAACCAGACGCTTCGAAATCATCAGGAATTCATAGGAATTGCTGCCGCAGCAAAGTGAAGAACCGACATAAAGATGCGATGTATCACAAGACTTGAAACTTGAACTTCCTAACTGAGTGTCAAGTCTTGGGTTATATTTTTTTATCTTGGCATTTGGAATTTGACATATTTAACATGAAATTTTACAGCGACGTATGTTGTCCAAAAATGATCCAGTTCTCGATCTTTTTGATCGATCGAAAATCAAGGGAAGTGACAAAAATGTAAAGAAGGTAATTTCATACCAGTTATCATATCACCATGGAATTTGCTTCAAGTCGTGGATTTTTGCCTGGAAGAGAAGGGAACAGTAGAGACTCGCAGTAGTAGAAGTCAGCATTTAGTCAGACCGACTTTTCCTTGTGGGAAAAAAGCCACCATACGATTAAAATTTAACTTTTTATGGGAGACTTGATACAGGAATTAATAGCATCGAACTAATTTATCAATTTCCATATTCCTATATGGTAAAAATTATCTGAAAAACTCAAGAATGATGCGAATTTTCCTTTTCGAAAAAAAAAAAACAATTATACGATTAAAATTTAACTTTTTATAGTATTTTTGAAACAGGAATTAATACGCTCTTCAATATTTATCAATGACCTTCACCTCCTATTATTCGTCAAGTCCATTTTATGGCTTTTTCCAATATGTTCCACGTATCATATAAATTTTTCAAGTAATAAAGAAAAAAAAATTGGCTTCACTTTATTCAGAGAACAAAATTCAATGCTTCTGACAAGTGCATAAAGTTACGAAATAGCTTTAAAGTGGGAGAACGAGACGACTGGGAAGCCGAAGAAAAATACTCTGACAAAGTCGTGAGTTTCCTCTCGAGAATTCGCCACGAGTTATCGCTAGGAAGGAGAACTGTAGCTTGGGCTCTGCGAGTTGAGTGCAGCAGTCGAAGAGGTGCATCTTGGAAAAGGGCTTCGCGCTTGTCTGCTCGCGAGTGTTGGTGAGCTCAGCAGCTCGTACACTGCCACCAAGACGAGACAAGCTAGACGGCTAAGTGCACTTCCATCCTGCTCGTGTTCGATTCAATTGCAGCCGCAGTCGACTGACCGACTCAATAGAAACTAGCTTCCGTTTTCTGTCTCACTCTCACTCTCTCTCTCTCTCCTCTCTCTCAATGTACTCAGCCACTACTTTCCTAAAAAGAATAGGCTACAGACGAAGAAACTGTGGTTTCTCAACGGCACTACTGTCTCCTGATTCGCTTTACGATACCTTTTCGTGACATCAATGACTTAACATTTGTTTGAGGTGCATTTGTTCAATTACCAACACTAAAATAGCACTAAACTTCTATTTTGCCTTTAAATGAATGTAAATTTTCAAATATTTCATCAGGTGTAAGTTCAAATCCCGAGTAAATAAATCTGGACTTCAAAGTCAAGTTGATTTGTAGAGATTTGGTCTTATTTTGCTTCCTCATAGAGGAAACTTTGTTTTCGTACCAAATTCTTTTTTTTTCGATCTTTCATGTTAGTACACTCAAAATGGTATAAAACGTCGAGAAAAAGGGTTTAGGAAAAATTTATGGATGGATGTGCGTGTGTGTGTGGCAGTTACGGAAAATTCAAACTCACATATCTCAAGAACTGCTTTAACTATCGGACTGAAATTTAGCAAACATGTGAAGCAGGTCGACGCCTTTGTTTGTGGTAATTTTCAAAAACGTTCAAAAATATGTTCAAATTTTATTTGACTTTGGAATTTTCGAAAAATGTCTGGACGCTCTCTAACATCTGCAAATTTTTAGCTAATGAGATAAATATTTCTTTATTAACAAAGCTATATTAAAGGAGGATCGGTACTGAGTTTGGAATGAATCTGTAAAAAAGTTCGGTTTTTATGGGATTTTGAATTTTTCAAAAAATTTTCGTTTTGCTCTAATTCAGGTACAATTTTGACAAATCGACTGAAATTTTCTACAGAGAATAAATAATATTCAGCGCTGCTACCTATCAAATTTGGTCGTGATCGGTAAAGAGGTTCGGTTTTTATGAGATTTTGAATTTTTCAAAAAATTTTCGTTTTGCTCTAATTCAGGTACAATTTTGACAAATCGACTGAAATTTTCTACACAGAATAAATAATATTCAGCGCTGCTACCTATCAAATTTGGTCGTGATCGGTAAAGCGGTTCGGTTTTTATGAGATTTTTAATTTTTCGAAAAAATTTCGTTTTGCTCTAATTCAGGTACAATTTTTCCAAATCGACTGAAATTTTCTACACAGAATAAATAACATTCAGCGCTGCTGCCTACCAAATTTGGTCGTGATCGGTAAAGTGATTCAGTTTTTATGAGATTTTGAATTTTTCGAAAAATTTTCGTTTTGCTCTAATTCAGGTACAATTTTGACAAATCGACTGACATTTTCTACACAAAATAAATAACATTCAGCGCTGCTACCTACCGAATTTGGTCGTGATCGTTAAAGTGATTCAGTTTTTATGAGATTTTGAATTTTTCGAAAAATTTTCGTTTTACTCTAATTCAGATAAAATTTTGACAAACCGACTGAAATTTTCTACACATGAAATCTAACATTCAGCCCTGCTACGTACCAAATTTGATGACGATCGATGCAGCGGTTCGTACTTTACATGATTTTGATCTTTTTTTTATTGAAGTTGATGTATTTTTTCATTTTACAACAATAATTTATTTTTGGCATGATACATAATTAAAACTATGTATTGACTTTTCATTTTACTTTCTCTTTTCGACAATCTGTTACCAAATTTTATTTCTCGATGCCTCAAATTTCTATAAATCTGAAATTTTACAATATGTATTTAAAATAAGCAATGTGCAAAGTTCTACTTTCTACCCTTATCATTTTTCTTCCTTTCACACATTAATCTACCTGATTTATAGCTTCAAAACGTTAACCCTTATGTATCTTCGTATTCCAACAGCAAAATAAATCTCGAACAGTGCGAATTGAAGAGCCAGTTGAGTAACAAAAGTGAGAAAGGAAGTCAACGTGGCTCTTCAAACGTAGCGAGATGTTTACTGTAAGAACTAATCGCGTCGGCGTTGCTGCTGCTATGAAAGTGGCAGGACTCTTGAACGTCGGTATCCCGCACGGTCACGCGAAGAATGACAAATCTGTTTACCCTCACAATATTTGCCAGAGACTCCGGTGCCTCCATCGCTACGTGGGGGATGATTATTTGTCAGCGTCAACGCGCAAGTTGTTGAGTATCGGCCACAATGTACCCTATACCTACAGTTACCGGCCTTGAGGCCAGTAAACGCAAGGGAACATGTAGAAAACCGACTACAACGTCGCTATGACCAACGAGGTGATGTCCATCGCTCTTGTCGTTGTCGTCGTCGTATTTCTTCTGTCAAAACCCAACAAAAAAAAAAAACACAGGCCGAGATATCAAACGGGAAGACTCGATATATTGTGTGGAATCTTGTGTCGGGTGTCGGAAACTAGGACAAATTGTACAGATTTATCGACTATGAATATTATTAAATACACTATGCGAGAGATATGAATGAATCTGAGACAAAAAAATAACCTATGATGTAGGTATCGGATCTGTCATGTTAAAATGAGGTTATTTGAATGAAATTTTAGATCTATTTGAAATTTATCGCATTTTAATTGGTTGGGATAAATTTGATTTTAAATTAATACGATTTTGTTTTGAGGATATAAATTCTGTTTGATAGAAATCAAATACTGTTAGGCAGGCTATTAAATACATTTTTTTAATAAATAGCCAGGATAATAGAATATTACTTTTGTAGACTGGAATTTATTTCAATTTGAAAAATTGTATTTGTTTTGAATAAAATGTGTTGATTACTAATAAAATTTTGTTTCTTTCAAATGGACGCCATATTTGATCACAAAACATTAGAAAACTGGACAATCTGAAATCTACTAAAATTTGTAAATTTCCTGGAAATTTTTAAGATCGAATATAAAGTTCCTAGTTTGAACTTGATTATAAAAAAATATGTAAAATTCGATCTTAATTTTAAACTATAAATTCGGATCATTCGGACAATTAGGATTCGTTGAATTTTAGCATCTATCAAAGATTAATGTTTTCATAGAAAATATATATCCATTTTACACCTTTTTTTATCGTTAAGAGAAATGAAGAACAGTTAATGACATTTTGTTTTACAGAACACAACAAGTAATTTATCAATTAAAGTGACAATAAAACGTCATACAATTTGTATGCACATTGCATCAACTCAGGGAAAATTGTCGCTTCAACATAAATTGTTATGTCACTGGACAGCGTAATAAAGTAGTTTTTTTAGAAGGTTGGGGTAGGTACATTAGCTGAGGCTACTTTTCTCACAAAGATTGTCGTTATAACGTTCAACGCTTGTTTGATCTGACAATATTTACTGCCCTCTTTGAGAATACAATTTTTATCATACTTTGCGGTGCTTGTATTGCTGCTTCTGGTGTTGACTTTATTTGCTGGAGGTTTAATCGCAGCAATCGATGGTCGTTAGGTGAGAGCGACAGTCCAATGGAAAATATTTATATTCACTTCAATCTGCATTTTATAAGAAAAATAAAATTAATTCTTCTCTAAGTTCAATAATATAATAATAATTAATAGTTTAATTTAATTTTAATTAAACTGTCAAATTAACTAGTTTCTTTATTTTTAAGGCCTTAATAACGTTTTGTCTATTAATATTATTATTTTTAGTATTTCCAATGACGATATTTTTTTTTAATCATATTTACGAAAATTAATTTATGATATTCAATACTAAAAATAGTGAAATTACAAACTTGGTTCTTTTTTCTTTTTCTATTTTTTTCAAGTAGGACTTTAAAATCGTTATTATAAAAATGTAAAATCCAAAACCTCGACGAATAAACATCTAAATAATTTCTAACGTTTCAATAATTATTTTGCAAATGAAAAGTCTAAAGTTGGAAGAAAAAGAAATTAAGGGTGCTAACAATTATTTTAATTCTGAATCAGAGCTCCAATAAAATTGTAAATTTTCAACACCAACATTTTATCTCGTTGCATATTTTATAATCCACAACAATTATTTTTTTATAAGTATCCAAGGTGATGGAATAGGAAAATCTCTCGACGTGTTGGCTCCGTCGATATTTTATGTAATCGAAAACTGATCGACAGGATTAATGGAGCGAAAAGAACGGAAATATATCAAAGTGAAGAAAAAAAAATAGAGTGACGTGCTTGTGAACCGTATGAGTAACTCTTTCACTTTAACTCTTGGGGAAAAAAAAGTAAGGCTGGAATATAATTCATAGCTGAAAAACGTCCGGAGTGCCAGTGACGCCTGCAGCTCTGCCAAAGGATGCGAAAATATGATCACGTGCGTCCTGTTCTGATGGGCATGCATACGCAACGACGATATTGATAATGAATATTCACGAGGATCCACAGGCCGAGGCTCGTTATAGTATATCATGAGACTGGTAAAAGGGCTCCCAGGAATCTAGCTGGGAAACGAGACCGAAAATTGGGATGACAAAATCGAACCATACGACAAAAAATTTACCCTCTAGGTTATTTTTTTTAAATAAAATATTTTTATGAACTTATTGCCTTTATAGAAATTTTAGTCGAAGAAATTATGGTCATTTTGACAAGTAATAATTGTAACTAACAGCTGACCAAAATTTCACCCTTTGGAATTTTTTTTTTTAGTAAATATTATATTTCTACAAATAATTTTGACAAGTATTAATTTTGAGTAAATGCAACGATTTTTGAAGCTACATTATATGTAATTAAATATATATATATATACGTTTTATTTAAATTTGTGTAACGAAAATCGAACCATACGACAAAAAATTTACCCTCTGGGTTATTTTTTTTAAATAAAATATTTTTATGAACTTATTGCCTTTATAGAAATTTTAGTCGAAGAAATTATGGTCATTTTGACAAGTAATAATTGTAACTAACAGCTGACCAAAATTTCACCCTTTGGAATTTTTTTTTTTTTAGTAAATATAATATTTCTACAAATAATTTTGACAAGTTTTATTTAAATTTCTGTAACGAAATTAATTTTTCAATGCATATATGTGAATTTCGTTGTCATTTATTTTCACATAAAAATCTATTTTAATTAAAGTTTTGTTTAACAATGAACACGTAAAAAACACTGACAGGTTTCGAAAACTCCACTGAAACGCACAAACCGCTTATTTTGCCCAGCGGGCGGCTAGGAGTAAAAAACGTGAAATTACATCAACGAACTCATACCTCACCCGTATGTTCTCTCTGTATCAACTATACCCGCAAGCTGCGCCTCTGGGCAGTACACAGAATTTTTTCATCATTTTATTCATCGGAAAAAAGGTAAATCCGAAGAATAGGAGATTGAACATTTTTTTTTTAATATTTGAGGAATCGCTTTTTTCTTTTTTTTTGTACAATTGTCCGACCGAAAGCCGGATATGTGAATTCTGAAACCGGAAATGGAAAAACGTGGCTTTTTTCAAAATCACAGTATAAAAGGTTTGAAACCGGTGTTTTCTGTGATAGAATATGCAACTTGAGAACGATAGTGCAGACCAAAATTCGATATCTTGAAGAAAAAAAATTTAGGTTGGATTTTCCGACCGAAAGTCGGATCTGTGAATTCTGAAATCAGAATCGGAAAAGTGACTTTTTTTTAAATCACATTAAAAAGGGTTGAAACGGGTGTTTTCAGGGGCAGAATATACGACTTGAGAATAATAGTGAAGTCCAAAATTCGATAACTTAAAGAAAAAAAATTTAGGTTGGATTTTCCGACCTCTAGGCATAAGTTACTATGATGTATATAATTGTGTTATTTTTTATTTTTATTTTTATTTTTTTTGTTTTCTTTATTGTAATGTGCCATTATTATCATTGTTTTTTCAAGGGACTTGTCCCGTTCACTGCAAAATAAATAAATAAATAAATAAATAAATAAATAAATAAAAGTCGGTTCTGTGAATTCTGAAATCAGAAACGGAAAAAAGTGACTGTTTTTTAAAAGCACACTAAAAAGGGTTGAAACGGGTGTTTTCAGGGGTAGAATATGCGACTTGAGAATGATAGTGAAGACCAAAATTCGATATCTTAAAAAAAAATTTAGGTTGGATTTTCCGACCAAAAGTCGGATCTGCGAATTCTAAAATCAGAATCGGAAAAAAGTGACTTTTTTTAAAATCACATTAAAAAGGGTTGAAGCGGGTGATTTCAGGGGTAGAATATACGACTTGAGAATGATAGAGAAGATCAAAATTCGATATCTTGAAGAAAAAAAATTTAGGTTGGATTTTCCGACCGAAAGTCGGATCTGTGAATTCTGAAATCAGAATCGGAAAAGTGACTTTTTTTAAAAATCACATTAAAAACGGTTGAAACGGGTGTTTTCAGGGGTAGAATATGCGACTTGAGAATGATAGTAAAGACCAAAATTCGATATCTTGAAAAAAAAAAAATTTAGTTTGGATTTTCCGACCAAAAGTCGGATCTGCGAATTCTAAAATCAGAAACGGAAAAAAGTGACTGTTTTTTAAAATCACACTAAAAAGGGTTGAAACGGATGTTTTCAGGGGTAGAATATGCGACTTGAGAATGATAGTGAAGACCAAAATACGATTTCTTAAAAAAAAAATTTAGGTTGGATTTTCCGACCGAAAGTCGGATCTGCAAATTCTAAAATCAGAATCGGAAAAAAGTGACTTTTTTTTTTTAATCACATTAAAAAGGGTTGAAACGGGTGTTTTCAGGGGTAGAATATGCGACTTGAGAATGACAGTGAAGTCCAAAATTCGATAACTTAAACAAAAAAAATTTGGGTTGGATTTTCCGACCAAAAGTCGGATCTGTGAATTCTGAAATCAGAAACGGAAAAAAGTGACTTTTTTTTAAATCACATTAAAAAGGGTTGAAACGGGTGTTTTCAGGGGTAGAATATGCGACCTGAGAATGATAGTGAAGACCAAAATTCGATATCTTAAAAAAAAATTTAGTTTGGATTTTCCGACCAAAAGTCGGATCTGTGAATTCTGAAATCAGAATCGGAAAAAAGTGACTTTTTTAAAAATCACATTAAAAAGGGTTGAAACGGGTGTTTTCAGGAGTAGAATATGCGACTTGAGAATGGTAGAGAAGTTCAAAATTTGATATCTTCAATAAAAAATGGCGCCTTCGTATTTTTACAATTTTTCACCGCGTAAATCCCCAAATCCCCACAAACAAAAATCTCAAACATCCCTCATTTTCAGGTGCCCAATAAATTTTCACAACTAACCCCACAAACCAATTATGTATACCTCAATACTTAATAAAAAGAAAAACAGAGAGAGAGCGAGAGAGATGGAAATAGAGATGGAAATGTAGCTGACGCTAATGTTTTATTCCAGGCAGTATGGTGGTGCATAAGGGATGTTCGGTTGCTGCAAAGCGTACGTCAGGTGCATGCAACCGAGTTGCTTCCGGTTTTATGTGTAAGGGTTGCACATAAATATTGCATTCCCGGGGTAAGATGGGTGGTCGGTTAGAATTCTAGAGAAACTGCAAGAGAATAGGCGCATCGTACATACGGTGTATCGAACGGAAGACATAGAAGCCGTGAATAAAGGGAGAGAGGGGAAAATAGAAAAGCAGGGAAAGCTGGCATCGATTTAGGCGATCGGCTCAGCGCAACGAACCGTAAAAACCTCCAATGTATTTCTCAGAGCACATCAAAGAAGTAATAAAACCGAAGCCCAGCATCAACGAATCCCCCACTCGATATAATTCACAAACCCATCGTACGTTTTTACTCCAGTAGCACCACTATTAAATCCAAAAAAAAAAAAAACTTTAGTTAACGTAACTAAATTCATATATTTAATTCGTCTTTATTTGTACCATATATATAAATTTCATTGAAATGTGCAATATATTGATTTCGGCCATATTTATTTATTTTAATCAATCTTCATAAAAGATCACTGAAGAAAAATTGTATTGGTTGCTACTAAATTCTTTATTAATCCGATAAAAACATCTTATTAAATTGTCGAAATTTTTGTTTGCAATTCTTCTTATTTAATCGAACGGAAATTTTATTTCAATCCAATATATATTTATTTGCTTTAATTACATATGTCCGAAACTTATTCGATAACATTTACCTTTGTTTTGTCTAATATCAATAAAATAATATTATTAATATTGTTGCATAATGTCCCAATGTAATAGATAGTCCTGTAATTAATTATTAATTTCTACGTTGTTTATACTGAATATGATAAAAAAAATTATTTAAATCAAAAACATATTTATTTCATGTTAATTACTCAAATAAAATAAAATAATTAACTTAAAATAAATACAGGCCGACATTTAAATAAGAAAATTTATTAACGTTAACTAAAATCCAGTTCGGTCTACTAGATATTGTTTCTGGGTTTTTTTTTGTCTAACATCAATAAAATAATATTATTAATATTATTGCATTGTAAAATATAGTCCTGTAATTAATTATTAATTTCCGCATTGCATGATAAAAAAAATGTATTTAAATCGAAAACATATTTATTTCATGTTAATTACTAAAATAAAATAAAATAATTAACGTAAAATAAATACAGGCCGACATTCAAATAAAAAACATTATTAACATTAACTAAAATCCAGTTCGGTCTACTAGATATTTTTTCTGGGTGTTTTTTGTCTAACATCAATAAAATAATATTATTAATATTATTGCATTGTAAAATATAGTCCTGTAATTAATTATTAATTTTCGCATTGTATGATAAAAAAAATGTATCTAAATCGAAAACATATTTATTTCATGTTAATTACTAAAATTAAATTAAATAATTAACGTAAAATAAATACAGGCTGACATTCAAATATAAAAATTTATTTATGTTAACTAAAATCCAGTTCAGTCTACTAGATATTTTTTTCTGGGTGTAGAATCACTACTACCCTTTTCACATTGTTTTTACTGAGCATAATAAAAAATTATTTAAATCGAAAACATATTTATTTCATGTTAATTACTAATTACTAAAATTAAATAAAATAATTAACGTAAAATAAATACAGGCCGACATTCAAATATGAAAAATTTATTAACGTTAACTAAAATCCAGTTCGATCTACTAGATATTTTTTCTGACCTCCAACGACTAAAGGTACCATGAAACAGAGTGATTCCGAACGATCGAGTTGTAGACACGAAGCGTGAGCTCGCGTTTCAAAGGTCTAGATGAGAATACGATAGTGGAAACTCGCAGTAGTTCGCTATTCGTAACAGCAACAGAAGCAGGACCAGCACCAATTTATATTGCCAGTAGTAATGGTAGTGATGGTGGTAGAGTGGGTAGAGAGAGTAGCCTTTACGCCCGCACGACTCTCGGTACGGTTTAATTTTCCGAGCAATAAATATTACATGAAGATTGAAGGGGTCAAAGACGAAGCGTTGGGCTTTCTCTCTCTCTCTCTCTGCCGTTTCGTTTGTTCGTTCCTGTTGCCTGCAGCTGTACTTTGCGAAGCGGCTCTGAATCAACATCAGCAGGGATCTCGTAATTGAATTAAATTTGCACAGAAGCAGCGGAAAATTTTATTTTTTTATTTTTTATTTTGTATATTAATTAGTGAAATTATTGTTTCTTTTAATAGTTATCCACGAGCTTGAGGACATGATTTTTTGGAATAAACCTTTGATTCCATTTATTTTTCTATATTGAATTAAATTCGCTGTAGACTGAAAAACAAATGGGGTTGATTTAATTATTTGTTTGCTGGCTGCCAGAAATATATGTCGTCAATTTAATTTAATTTCTAATTTCTATAATTTCATATAATAGGCAAAACAATATTTTGCCTATTAGTAGGCATACTAATAGGCAAAACAATATTTTGCCTATTAGTATGAATAAGAAAAAAATTATCTGTAGCAGTGATCTCGTAATTGAATTAAATTTGTATAGAGGCAGCGGGAGATTTTATTTTTTTATTTTTTATTTTGTATATTAATTAATGAAATTATTGTTTCTTTGAATAGTTATCCACGAGTTTGAGGATATGATTTTTTGGAATAAACCTTTGATTCCATTTATTTTTCTATATTGAATTAAATTTGCTGTAGACTGAAAAACAAATGGGGTTGATTTAATTATTTTTTTGTCACTGCCAAAAATATATGTCGTCAATTTAATTTAATTTCTAATTTCTATAATTTCATATAATAGGCAAAACAATATTTTGCCTATTAGTATGAAAAAGAAAAAAATTATCTGTAGCAGTAATCTCGTAATTGAATTAAATTTGTATAGATGCAGCGAAAGATTTTATTTTTAATTTTTTATTTTGTATATTAATTAATCAAATTATTGTTTCTTTGAATAGTTATCCACGAGCTTGTGGACATGATTTTTTGGAATAAACCTTTGATTTCATTTATTTTTCTATAATGAATTAAATTTGCTGTAGACTGAAAAACAAATGGGGTTGATTTAATTATTTGTTTGCTGGCTGCCAGAAATATATGTCGTCAATTTAATTTAATTTCTAATTTCTATAATTTCATATAATAGGCAAAACAATATTTTGCCTATTATTATGAATAAGAAAAAAATTATCTGTAGCAGTAATCTCGTAATTGAATTAAATTTGTATGGAGGCAGCGGAAAATTTTATTTTTTTATTTTTTATTTTGTATATTAATTAGTGAAATTATTGTTTCTTTGAATAGTTATCCACGAGCTTGAGGACATGATTTTTTGGAATAAACATTTGACTCCATTTATTTTTCTATAATGAATTAAATTTGCTGTAGACTGAAAAAAAATGAGGTTGATTTAATTATTTGTTTGCTGGCTGCCAAAAATATATATCATCTTAATTTCTTTTCTCATTTCTACAATTTTATCTGTAATTTCTGTAGTTTCATATAATCGACAAAACAATATTTTGCCTATTTGTGTGAATAAGAAAAAAATTATCTCTAGCAGTGATCTCGTAATTGAATTAAATTTGTATAGAGGCAGCGGGAGATTTTATTTTTTTATTTTTTATTTTGTATATTAATTAATGAAATTATTGTTTCTTTGAATAGTTATCCACGAGCTTGAGGACATGATTTTTTGGAATAAACATTTGATTCCATTTATTTTTCTATATTAAATTGAATTTGCTGTACACTGAAAAAATGGGGTTGATTTAATTATTTGTTTGCTGGCTCCCAAAAATAAATATTGTCACCTTAATTTTATTTCTAATTTCTATAATTTCCTACTAATCGGCAAAATATTATTTTGTCTATTAGTATGAAATAATATAAATTAGAAATGAAATTAAGTTAATAAAATAATAGGCAAAATAATATTTTGCCTATTACTATGAATAAGATAATTTTTTTATTTATATCTAGCAGTGATCTCGTAATTGAATTAAATATGTATACAGGAAGCAGGAATTTTTATTTCGTATATTAATTAATTAAATTATTGTGTCATTGAACATTTATCTATTTATTTTTTTATAAATAAATAACAATAAATAGGCAAAACAATATTTTATTGCTTCAATATTAAATGGTATTGTAATATATTCCATTTCGTATATAAATTCATGAAATTATTGACATTTTGTGTGAATTATTAATAAGGATTATAAGGGTGTCTTCAATTGAGCGTTTGATTCAACGTGTTTTGATATATTTTTAATTAAATTTGTTTCGGTAGCAAAGGACTTTATTTCATATATTAATTAATGAAATTATTACCGTTTTATTTTGTTGGGTTGATTGTTATTAACGGGTTTAACGTTACCACTTTTCTATTGAGCCTTTGATTTAACTCGTTCTCATATATATGTGTGTGTGTAAACTTTGCACGTTCGTTCAACCCATCTGACCCTCCCCTCCCCTCCTCCTCCTCCTCCTCCCGGTACATTAATCACGAAGCCGAAGCCTTCCTCTCCTTCTCTCAGAAATCCCCGAGGGATTACATCGTCATAGTGAAACGTTGAGTACGTGTGACTGGCATACATAAATTTTCCTGGACTCTACGTCCACGCGAAAACCTCTTTTAAAGCACGTTCAGTCCTAGATTATGATTATGCGGTGGATATAGAGGGGCTTAAATCGTTGGGTTCAATAAGTTGATATTCGCCAAAAGCTCAAAAGCTTTTTGAATATTTGAAAATTTTTGTTAAATTATTAAAACTTATTTTTAATTAATTAACATATTACTTTATTTATTTTGTTGATTGTTTGTATATTTAATTACAACAAAACTATAAATTGTTAGACTACACGATTATTATTTATAATTATATAAACAATCGTTTTTTTGTCGAATCGAAATTAAATTAGTATGGTTGGAAAAAATCAAAATTTAAAAAATTATACTAAGAAAAAATTGGCATCAATAATTATCAAAAATCAGCTATTTTATTTTTAATCCATGAGACTTGTTCTTCATAGCTGTGGTAACGAGAAAATAATTTTCGTTTGGTAACTACAGAATAGTTGAAAGAATATTTTTATAGTTACGAAAAGTATTTTATAGTTACCACAGCTGGAAAAAATAGTCACAACTAGAAAATTCTTTCAATGAGCTTATGCATTCATTTTGGCTTCCTCATAGAGGAAGCTTTGTAAAAAATAAAAGTGAATGAGGAAACAATGTGAAAAGTTCTATTTTGTAACTTTTTTTTGCTACCTATATAGTTTTTGAAAAATTCAAAATCACGTAAAATCCAAACCGCTATACCGATCCCGACCAAATTTGGTATGTAGCAAAGCTGAATGTTATTTTTCATCTGTAGAAAATTTCAGTTGTTTTGGTGAGATTTGACGTGAGTTACAGCAAAACGAAAATTTTTAAAAAAAATTCAAAATTCCATAAAAACCGATTTTTTTTACAGATTCATTCCAAATTCAATACCGATTCTCATTTAGCATAGCTTTATTCATAAAAAATTATTTAGCTCAATAGCTAAAAATTTGCGGATGTTAGAGAACGTACAGACATTTTTCAAAAATTGCAAAGTCAAATAAAATTTGAACGTATTTTTAAATTTTTTTGAAAATTACCACAAACAACGGCATCGACCTGCTTCACATATATGCTAAATTTCAGCCCGATTGTTAAAGCAGTTCTTGAGATATGTAAGTTTGAATTTTACACGTCCATCCATACATTTTTACTAAACCTTTTTCCTCAAAAAAAAATTGAAAAAAAAAATTTCCCACGTAAACAAATCTTCCTCTTACGAGGAAGCAAAAAAATAGTCGTCATATTTATCAGGGTCTCCTCAATTTCTCTGATTATATTCATCATAACAATTTGATCCTTGGAAAAAAATGAATGTAACCATGTGAATATTGGCATGGAGGAATTGTCAGGCTTTCACGATTTTTCGTCGACTAAAATGACCAATAAACAAAACAAAACATGAAATACAAAAAAGCGCACTTTTCAATGATCGTTTAAAAGGTTTATTCGCGAATCCATTGCCCGTGAGAAATCCTATATTCCTGCCCACTGCTGCTGCTATTGCTTCTGGTTGCAGAGAGTGAAGAAGGGGGTGAGAAAGGGGGTGCAACCCCGCACCTCAAGTTTCTGACAAGCGCGCGAGAGGGTGGCTCGCGCATCGGTAGCCCAACCTAACCCGCAATACCGCGTCGTTGCAACCTACAAACAGCACAGCGTGCCAACGGGAACGAGGCCATGTGCAGCGGTCGTGCATCAACCACGTTGTTCAATGCTATTTTCCCTTCCTTCATACCATATCCATAACGTTTTATTTCCCTCCCGCAAAGATTCACCAATAACAGAATTTCCATCAAAAGACAATAACAAATTTTCCCATTGAAATAGACCTTACAATAAAACAAAAATAATAACAAATGTCTTCTAATATCATTGGAAACTAATCCAAAACTTGATCCTCAAAAGATTTTCTCCAAATGCTGGTAAATATAAATTTGCCATTGTTTTGTACTATTTACAAACCTCATACGATGGTCAAGCAGTTTCTTCGTTAAGCCAACAGCAGTCAGTTGACGTCTGGGGTGTGGTTCCCTTGGATTGACTGGCCGAGCAAACGGGCAGAAGGTTTCCAGGATCACCCAACGGGATTAAGGACTTCTGGACTTTGGCTACTTGGATATGGGAACAACGATGGTTGTTCAAAGTTTAGTCTTTTGTACATCCGATGTACGTTTTATTCCTATTCTCGTCAATCCTTTTGCATGTCTCAGTAAAAATGTCTTAATCCTTGATTAGTTTGTCAAAATTGGAAAAGCTTAAATGTTGATGCAAGGTGTAAAGGTGGACCACCAAATTTGGTGAATTTCCCAAGCATTGTTTAGGTTGGTTGATAAATTGTTGGGAAATCTTTGATCAATGGTAAAGAGGAGGTTGGTGAGAGCTTTTCAAGGGTGGGTCCAGTTGGTTCGGTCAGGTGGGTTCTGTTAGGTTGTGTGTGTATGTGTATTCACTTGCGGGAGGGTGGGAATTTTCAGGGGTACAAGGTGAAACGGAACAGAGGACAAGGGGAACGCCTAGCCAAGTTCCTGCCTTCGCTAGGACATTGTGACTCTTGATTTCACTGTATTTAGAATCCTGCGACACTTGAGCCTTCCCCGTGCTCCTCTAATACCTATTTTTGCCAATTTCGCGGGCTCCACCTATTTCGTTTGATCAACGAAACAAAAATGTCCCGTAGGACGATTCCTTGTTCTTTATCAAAATTCAAAACTTGCCCAACAATGTTGAGTCACATAAACCGGTGTAACTTGTTTTTATCCGACTATCGATGACACATAACACATCAATCAAGTATCAATCAAAGTATCACTTCATAACACAAAAGTAACAATCACTTGTCTTGTGTCAACTTTCATTGATGGAGATTCCAACAAGAAGGTTTTTGGATACTCTGCAAGATTGATCGATTTCACTGTTGCCAATATATCCTTAAGTAAAATCACTCACTTGATCACTGAATCCCAAGTCTATTGAGAGATTAACTTGCACAAAGAAAATCTATCAATGAAGACAATGTTTCGTTGGATTGTCGTTTGAATTTCGCACTCGAAACAAGGAACATCAACTCGATTATATTACGCCACTTGTAATGATTATTTACGCACTCATTGATGGAAGCAATATTTCAACCACATGCTTCAGACACTTATGTTCCTCTATTTGAATTCTCGTTGGACGCTCCAAGAATCCACATATGATGCTGCAGATATCTCTGCGCGTATCCTCGTAGCACGAATGACTCCGTAACGAAGGTTAGGGCGTAGACAGCGTGGAGCTACTGCTGGATAGATGGAAGGGGATGATATTTTCTACAGGGGTAGTTTTCTCTGCCGGCGGTCCAAAAATCTTTTCTATCCTCAACATTCACTAATTTCCAACTGAACCGTTAAAAATGCTGCCTCTTTTAGTTTCTCCCCTTAACCGTAAACGGTCAATTCACTTCTGCACCGCCAAAAATTCACCATCCCTTAAAACGTCACAAAACTAAGACTTGATTCCTGTCAATCTCTCATCTCAATAACGCGCACTGTAACCCCCTTTCACTTTGGCACTTTTTTCGAACCGGTAAGTCGATGACATCACCGACAATAATGAAAGCAAAAATGTTCTTTGCGATTTTGTGTTTTTTGATAAATATCCGGGATTGTCGAGCAGGTGGAGCAGAAGCAAAACGGAGCTAGTAACAGGAGCAAGTAGCAGGAGCAGCACAACGTGACAGTGATTCGCGAGGCGTCAAGGCCTTCCGGCCGCTTCCCTGGCGGTGGTGCGCGGCGCCATGACAGTGTGGGCCGCCGTTGCTTCATGGCGGGGCAGCCCCCACCATTTCGTGACCGAGTCGTGACCCCCACCCTCGAGGCAAGCACGGGGATGCCTGCCTGTCTTGCCTGCCAGCTTTCCAACCCCCGACCCCTTGGTATCTACCCTAGCTCGGCTACCCCACCAACGTAATATTGATCGGGCGGAAGGGCGGCAGCGGCCAGGATCGTATCGGACGGTTTGAGGGCCCCCGGGCGAAACTGGCAAGCCATTCCCCACTCACCTTCCAAACTCGCGCACACGTACCCTCGTCGTCCCTCCTGGCAGTGCCTATACAGGGGCGAGAGAGGGTTCACTCGGGCAAAAGCCACCCCCGTGAGACTACACGGCTATATCCTTGCGCTTTTCCCTCGCTCCCTCGCATTTTTCCCTCGGCGTGAGACTTATCCTTCCTTGGAGGTTGAAGGCCAGTCGGTAGAAGTGTCCATGTCAAAATTTAAACTCTACGTTTGCTGGGTTTGTTCTATCAAGGATGTTGACTCAAAGGAGGTCCTGAGTTACTTTTTGGGGGCGGATTAGGAGTAAATGAAGAAGTAGGGTCGTTCTTCCGACGCCCTTCATCCAGAACCCTTTTCCTCCGTCTCTACCTTTACCCGCAGCATTCCCCTGTTTATTTTTAACGAATGCTCGTGCGCAAGGAAAATGCAGTAACGGAATTCCGGCCAAGACTAAATAGACCGTTTTTGTCATCCCTTACACATCATCTGATTGCAACTCCTCATGCGCTAGAAGTCTGCGTAAACTATAAGGATACCTGCGAAAAGAATTCTAACCTGGCAGTGAATATACAGGGGTGAGAAAGGGTTCATTTAGGAAAAAGCTCTCCCCCGAACCCACGTTTGGGTACACGGTAATATCCTTGTGCATTTGTTGCGCTTCCTCGCACTCAGCGCGAGACATGTCCTTCTTTGGAGATTGAAGGATGGTGGGTAAAAGGGCCAATGTAAAAATCCAAATTCTACATTTGCCAAGTTAGGAGTATCAAAAATGTTGAATGGGGTAAATGATGAAACAGGATTCTTTCCAGTAACTTCTCTGAAACCCTTCTTCTCCTTCCCTAGCCTTTCCCGCGTCTTCCCCCTGTTTATTTTTTCCGAATGCTCGTGCTTATGGAAAAAGCAGCCAGGGAATTCCGGGCGCCGGTAAATAGGTCCGTTTTTTCATCCCTTACACATCATCCAATTGCACCTCCTCACGCGCAAACATTCAGCATCCTCGCAGGCTATACGGAAAATACCCGCGGAAAGAACTCGCCGAGTGCTCGCATTAATTCCAACGGGAATTTCTGATTCCTTCCATTCGTCCTCCCGCTACGTTCGCTAACCCTCCGAAGGGAGAAAAAAAAACTGAGGAGAGGGAAGTGACTTTCATTTCGAAGTGAGCCTCGTTTTTTCTCCATGGTTTTTGTTAAACACAAAGACAAGGATGAATAAGATGGTGAGGGGATGTTGGATATTTGTATTTAAGCCTCAAAACGTCCCTTTCAGTTTTAGTAGAACGTAATTGCTGATTTCTTTCATCGAACTCATAACAAACAAAACCTTGGCACTACTCTTTCTGATTGTAGAGAAAGGAGAAAAAAACAGACAATGATGTAAACCAAGAAAGTTGACCTCTAAGGTCAAGATTGCCTGGAGGTAAAATCGTTCTGCCCTTTACCCTGTATTTCCTCACTCACTTTTCCAAGGGCGCGCACCGCAGAAATGTATAGGCTTCTAAGTGAAAGAGAAGAGGAACAGAAGCTGGTAGAAAAGCTCGAGGAAAACGCGTGCGAAGGCAAAACGTATAGGTACTCTCTCGCCCTTTCACTCCGTGAGGGTTCTCGCTGTGAAAAGCCACGATGGTTAAGTGGATCGTTATTTCGTGCCTCGGGCATACACCAATGCAGCTCCATCTCACTCTTCCCCACTTCTTCTCTTCATTCCACTGCCACTTCCTCTATCTCCCTGCTTATTTTACCTCCCTCTATCTCCCTTACCACTTCCTCCCTTGCCTTCTCTTCGTCTCCCTCATCTCTCTGCCCGTTAATTTCGTCGTGCCAAATTAATTTCGACACCCGAAGTACACAGCAACGGGATGAGGTGAGGCAGGAGTTAGGCTAACCTCAGCTTTGCGTGGGACAGGGACGGAGTAAGTAAAGCAGCTACCGGATAGAGACTCCCCTACACTTACACACATATTACCATGACATGTTATACGTTATACACATTCGCGTACGTATGGGGCGTGCATAGGTACGCGTAAACGGTTCAACTCTCGTCGGGTTGGCGGATGAGCGACGCTGAGAAGGAGGAAAGGTGAGGGGAAGGAAAAGAGGGACGTGGGTGAAGGGGTGCCCGACGCAGAAAGCGGTGGCGGCAGTGCATGCCGCACATGAACACACACAATACATGCATGATCTATTCGGTTTTCCTGTGGGTTTGGCTGCCTACTGATCATGTAGTGGTGAAATCTCGGCGTACCGAAGTGAGTTGGAGAGTCACCGGGGCTTGTTGAAACACTTTTGGTTTATTTTATTTTTATTTTATTATTTGACATTTTGCACTGAGAGAAAATTATGGTATTGGTAACTATGAAATGACAATTATTCATTTATTAGTTTGTACGTGCCAAATTTTTTAATAGTTGCCACAAATAGTTACTATAACTGCCAAATAGTTGTTATAAAAATTAATAGTTGTCTCTTTATAGTTGACTGTACTACTACGATTTATATGAGAGTGCAATACGAATGCTGGGATTGTGTTCGAGAATTTATTGTTTATATTGTGTAAAATTTTACAGATTTTATATGACCTTCTGATCATGTAGTGGTGAACTCTTGGCGTACGGAAGGGAGTAGGAGAGACCGGGGCTTATTGAAACACTTTTTTTTTTAACTTGACGTTTTGCAATACAAATGCTGGGATTGTGTTCTACAATTTATTGTTTATATTGTGTACAATTTTGAATATTTTCCCCGATCTAATTTTATTTTAAACAAAATAACCCATCATTCCAAAAGATTGAAATAAAACAATATATTTCCTACATTAAAAAAATGCATAAAAAAATTTGTATTTTATTTTATAAAATGTCATATATTTTTTCTATATTAAGTAGGACTTTTTTAAAATAAAAAAGAACGTTTTTCCAAATTGAGTCACTACGAATGTCTAATTAACCATTACCTTAAAAGTTACGTATGGAAAATTCGAATTTTCACGTGAAAGTTTCAAATCGCCCCGTGTTCCATTTAGCCCCGGTCTCCACTACCATGAAAGCTCCATCCAACGATCCTCGAAGCAGAATCGGGGTTATACGATTCTATACAGCGAAGGAAATAGCGATGGAGAAGAGTTGCATTGCCATCCAACCTAAAGGCTATATACTTCTCTTCTGCCTACCGGAATTTCCGTATACGTTGGTTCGCTTTAGTACGCCATCTATGGCCATGTATACGTAAGGACACGCATACTCGAACGTGCGTGAAGTATACCATAGTATAGCTCGTATATGGTAACGCTCGAGAGTTTCATCGCAGTGATCCTTGAATTTACTTAACGCAGTGCCGAGAGGCACGACGAAAGCTATAGGCTGACTTCGAAACGCTATAGGCTGACTTCGCGTACCAAACATCTCGTTGTAATTACTCAGTCTTCTCATTAGGCTCCGTCACGATGAGGACTATTAGGTTCAAGCACTTTTGCATTTACAACTGTTTCCACTATTTTATGGCTTCAGAAGATTCGTTCGCTCTTCTTTATTCTATGAAGGACGAAAAAACAAGTGTTTATGCATTTTCTAAATGCATTCTTTTGGTTCCAAAGAAATGAGTGAGAAAAAAACTTTTGATATGGGGTAAAAATTGATTTATGTTTTTTTTTTTTTTTTTGTAACGTTCCCAGTATTTTATGGCTTTAGAAGATTCGTTTGCTCTTTTTGATTCTCTGAAGGACGAAATAAAAGTGTTAATGCATTTTCTAAATGCATTCTTTTGGTTCCAAAGAAATGAGAAAAAAAAACTTTTGATATGGGGCAAAAAAATTGTTTTATGTTAATTTTTTTTTTGTAACGTTCTCACTATTTTATGGCTTTAGAAGATTCGATCGCTTTCTTTGATTCTCTGAAGGACGAAAAAACAAGTGTTTATGCAATTTCTAAATGCATTCCGTTGGTTCCAAAGAAATGAGAAAAAAATTTTGATTTGGGGAGAAAAATAGTTTTATGTTAATTTTTTGCAAAATTTTCACGATTTTATGGCTTCAGAAGATTCGATCGCTTTTTTTGATTCACTGAAGGACGAAAAACAAGTGTTTATGCATTTTCTAAATGCATTTTTTTGCTTCCACAGGATGGAGTGAAAAAAAAAAGTTATATGGGGAAAAAAATTGTTTTATGTTAATTTTTTTTTCAACGTCCAGACAAAAATAATTAATTTTTTAAGTGTGTGGTGAACAAAATTTGTGAAATTGTTTAAAGTTGATTGCAACTCAATTTATGAATAACTAAGTGAGTGACTGAGCGAAAAAAATTCTTTTGATATGGGAAAAAAATTGTTTTCTGAAATTTTGACATTATGTTAATAGTTTTTTTTTTAATCTTCCAGTCACTTATCTTTTCTTTAAAAGAGAAGACCTTCGTGTTTGATAAATAGAAATCGTCACATTATTTAAAGTTGAATGCAACAAAAGGTATTAAAAAATTAACGAAATTTATCGCTGTCATCTTTCAATCCATTTAACACCGTAATTTTATGGGTATTTTATGGCTTCAGAAGATTCGTTCACACTTTTTAATCTACAGAAGGATGAAAAAAACAATGCATTTTTTAACTCATTATTTTGACTCTGAAAAACTAAGTGAAAAATCACTTTTTTGACACGTTAAATTTTTTTTTGCCAAATTCTGACATTACTTTAATATATATATATTTTTTTTTTAGGTCCTTCATTTTAAATTTCCAAAATTTTCAAAATTTCCAAAATTTAAAAAATTTTCACAATTTCCAAAATTTTTTAGATTTCCAAAATTTTAAAAATTTTCAAACTTTCCAAAATTTCCAAAATTTTGATTCTTGACACGGCGGCGGCGGCGAGATCATTTTATAATATAGAGAGAATATAGAGAGATATTTTTTAAAATCTTCCAGTCACTTTTCTTTTTTGCAAACGGCAAGACCTTCTTGTGTAATGTATAAACGTGGTGACATTATTTAAAGTTGAATGTAACAAAAGTTATAAAAAAATTAGGCAAGTTTATAAGCCAATTTTTGCCGTAGTAGTTTATCGCATAACTAAAATCAAGCCATTGACACACCACTAGAATTGTTCCGACCACTTTGCGGGAATTGCAAAGTTGTCGGGTGGCGATGGGAATCTGCTACAGTTGCATATGAGACTGCAAAAGCAGGATAAGCAGAAGCAAATACATTTTCCTACTACGGCGCTTTGCGGTCTCCCTCACCGCGATGTACTTCTTGCTTACTTTGATATATTTCCAACTACGTGAAACTTTCCATCCCCGTTAACATGCGTAAAAAGATATGTACCAACAAACGCATAAACGTATATTGCAATTTTAGAGGTTATGCAGACTTTACTTCTATCAACACATACTTTGTATTGTCAAAGATTTAAAAAAAACTTTATAACTTTCAAGCTAATCAAATTTTACAGTAATCAAATAAATACAACGTTTTTTTATTTAATTATCGTATTATATAATTTTTTTAAATTAATGAAAGTTGCTCCAAAAATTCACTATACAAATTTTTTAAAATCTTTAGCGTTTGCATAAAATATTTTGAAAAAATGTATTATAGATAAAATAATTTGCAAATAAATGAACAAATCAAGTGAGATTTTATGACAAAATCGTGAAGTCTTTCACGTTAATAAAAAAAAATGTAATTTTTTTTCGTGTCATATAATAAAAAACCACTTTGTTTCGAATTATATAATTTAAAAAAAACTACAAGTATTTTTTCGTATTCTATAATAAAAAAAAATACACTTTTTTTCGAATTATATAATTTTAAAAAAATATACGTTTTTTTTCGAATTATATAATTTAAAAAAAATACAACTTTTTTTCGCATTATATAATTTAAAAAAAATACAACTTTTTTTCGTATTATATAATTTAAAAAAAATATACCTTGTTTCACAAAATCGAAATATGGATTTTAAAAAAGCTTAAGCCAATGATAAAAATATTCTAAAAATTGTATTAGAAATAAAATAACTTGCGAATAAATGAACAAATCACGTGAGTTTAAATGTAATGGATCGTTACGACAGACTGTGATTAGCTACCTCAAGGAAAAAAAAAACGTAAATCGGGATGCAACTAGTCGAGTAGTTTGCGTACAGCCAATTAGTATTTCGAGAACAGAGAAACAGGGAGAGAATGTAGCACGCGTCAAGCCGCAAATTTACAGGGAGGATCGATAGGCAAGCGCGTGATCCACACGACCGTGAAATTGAACGAAATTCTAACGAGCGGACGAGCGAGTAGCCGACCAACCAGTATTGCCACGCCAAACTCAGGCTGAGCTAACTTTTGACACACGATCCGCGTTCTTGTCCGATTCCGCATGGTCGTTAGTCCCTGGAGGACCATTTCACACTGCCTTATGCTCTAACCACAACTAAACTTCTGCCTAAAACTATTGAACCCTACCATAGCTCTGCCTAATTTATAATTGATTGTCTAAATATTTTCTCAAATTAAAATTAACATTTCACCTAATTTCTATTATTCGTAATAATACACAATATTAATCTTCAAAAATCATCGAATGGAAAAGAATTTTAAAAACAT
Organism: Ephialtes manifestator; assembly: GCA_963970395.1. Taxonomy (NCBI): domain Eukaryota; kingdom Metazoa; phylum Arthropoda; class Insecta; order Hymenoptera; family Ichneumonidae; genus Ephialtes; species Ephialtes manifestator. The sequence goes on from OZ019972.1 coordinate 37,817,819, forward strand.
TTAACAAAAAAAAAAGACTTGAATTATTATTAATTATAATATTGTAAAAGTGATAAAAATAACTTTACACTTTGAAATATAACGAAAATAGCATTAATGTTCTTTAACAGTAATTTTATTATTATTATTTTTACAATTTTTTTTATCATATATTTAAAAAAAATATAATTTATACTAAATAATATTAAAAACATTAAAACAAAAAGTAATTTGATATATTATTAATTACAATATTAGAATAGTGATAAAAATAAATGTACATTTTGAAATAACATAAATTTTCTACAATTGTATCATTATTATACCGATTTTTTTAAAATTCTGTTACGACAATATTTGATATGTACATGAATTCTATCAGGGAAAAAGTTACTTCATTTAACCGCAGATGAAAAAGTTGGTGATAAAGGTTTTTTTTTTTTTTTTTAAAGTAATTTCGATCAACTTACCTCTGGTGGCAGAGCAGCTCAGTTGGCTTTTCAAAGTCCTTTAGGATCTGAAACAGAGAAAGGAGGTCGAGACCACATGTTAGAAACGAGCCATACCGAAACGTGTTAGAACTTTTGCAATTTACAGCTTGGAAAATCCCCTCGACCGCTCGCGCAAGAAGAATCGCGTGACCGTGGGGCTTGAGAGCAAAGACTACAGGGAAATAGTCGGAAAGAGAGTAAGAATAGGTGGAAATTTGAAAGAGGAAAACAAGTTTTTAAATAAGAAATAAAACAAACGAGGCAATAATAATTATAAAAATTAAAAAATTATCGAACAGTAAATAAATAAAACAAAATTTTTTGGCAGATGTATCTAATAATAATCCTAAAAAACCAAGTTTTTATACATTTTTTATTTTTATTTTATTTTACTTTTTTTTTTAACTTTCGTGTTTTTTTTATTATTAAGAATAATAATGTAGGCAGTTTATTGAAATAGTAAATCTTAATCATATTGAACAATAAAATTTTTATTCATATTCCTTGACATATATATTAATTTTTTTCTTTTTTTATCTTTCGTGTATAAAATTTTTTTTTTAAGAATAATAATGTAGGCGTTTCATTGAAATAGTAAATCTTAATCATATCGAATAAAATTTTTATTCATATTTATATATATATATATATGTATATATATATATATATATATTAATTTTACCAATTTTTTTTATTATTAATAAAAAATCGATGATTATTTTTTTTAAATCTATATTTATAGGTGAATCAAAGTGGCGATTGATATATAATTGAGTTGAAACTTTGTCTGGATGATTGAACAAATGGTTGGAAGGCATGTAGACGAAAAGCTGCGTTTATCACGTACAAGTATGCAAAGAGACATCGTTAGTCGTTTCACACAAATTCCAGTCGAGCCTCAAGGAACTTGAATTCACGTGTGTGGCGTAATAACTATAGCTAAAAGTCTTGCATGACGACGAAGATAACGAAGATATGCGCGAATAACGAGCGAGAGAAGTGAGCTGCGTTTAGAAAAAGGAGATTGGAAGAACGAACGTGATCGAAGAGGAACGTAACTTGAAACAAGATACCCAGCCAATTTAGTATGCTCGTCAGGAAAGATTTGCCCGTAGGATAGTCGCTCGTTAGAAAGAAGAATAACGTGCCACCTGCCACATGAAAATGAACGGGCCATTTCACCTATAACAGACACGTGAATCACGTGAACACGAGCTCAAAAGACATATGAGTCATTATGTGTCAGTTCAGCCACTTTTTTTTTCCAAACCTCCTAAATATTTCTTATAATATTCCCTGATTTTGCTCCTATTTAAGAAAAAAATGGTGTGTATTTTATTTTCATTTATTCTAATTATACAAATTTAGGAAGTGCATTAAAAAAGAAAAAAATTCTATTTTGGAAGCTAAAAATAAAATGAGTATATATTTTTTTAAAACCTCTTAAATATTTCTTATAATATCCCCTGATTTTGCTCCTATTTAAAAAAAAATGGTCCGTTTTTTTTTTCATTTATTCTGATTATACAAATTTAGGAAGTACATTAAAAAAAAAAAATTTCTATTTTGGAAGGTAAAAATAAAATGAGTATATTTTTTTTTAAACCTCTTAAATATTTCTTATAATATCCCCTGATTTTGCTCCTATTAAAAAAAATGGTGTGTATTTTATTTTCATTTATTCTGATTATACAAATTTAGGAAGTGCATTAAAAAAAAATGTCTATTTTGGAAAGTGAAAATAAAATGAGTATATTTTTTTTTAAACCTCTTAAATATTTCTTATAATATCCCCTGATTTTGCTCCTATTTTTAAAAAAATGGTGTGTATTTTATTTTCATTTATTCTAATATACAAATTTAGGAAGTGCATTTAAAAAGAAATGTCTATTTTGGAAGGTAAAAATAAAATGAGTATATTTTTTTTAAACCTCTTAAATATTTCTTATAATATCCCCTGATTTTGCTCCTATTAAAAAAAATGGTGTGTATTTTATTTTCATTTATTCTGATTATACAAATTTAGGAAGTGCATTTTTTTGTAAGTATTTCTATTTTGGAAGATAAAAATAAGATTAGCATATTACGAAGTTAAAAAATTGTTTATTTTTGGTGAAATTTTGAAATTTTATATAATTACATTTTTTGAATGAAATAATATTGATTTTCTTAACGAAATAATTAAATTATTTTGATTTTTGCTTGATCGTCCATTTTATATTTATCTTGAAATTTTACATTTTTATATTAAAAAAAAAAAATTCTGTTCAGATAAAATTGTCAGAGTTGTCGAATATTACAGCAGTCAAAAAATTGTCTGAAGACTCAGAATATTTCAGATTTTTGGTTACTTAAATATTCGATGTGGTGACTTTTTTTTTCACGATTCCACAGCAATTGGTAGCGAAGCAGGTACTGGTAATATGCATCGACGACGTGTTCCATCGTTTCCGATTTGATTATCGACTTTTGGGTAGTGAGCACGATTCCTTCTTCCGACGTCGTTGACGTCTCGATATCACCAACATTGAACACGAAAAAATTCACTTTTTCTCTCGGCCTCGACCTCAAACTTTTTTTTTTCGTTCGGTTGTTTCCATCAAAAATTTTGTCACTTCCGTTCAACATACCGCGAAGATTTAATCATACATAATTCATGTCCTTGTCTTTCATTTTGCAATTTTTTATTTCTTCTTCTATTTTAACACTTAACTCCAAATTTTAGTCACTTTAATAATAAAGAATAAACGATTATTTCTGACAATGATTAATCATATCGTACAATAAAATTTTTATTACAATTTTATCACATTTTGTATTTATTTATATTATTAAAAAACAATCAAATTTTTATTGCAATTTTATCACGATTTGTATTTATTTATATTATTAAAAAACAAACAAATTTTTATTACAATTCTATCACATTTTGTACTTATTTATATTATTAAAAAACAATAATTTTTTTATAAAAATTTTATCAAATTATGTATATTTTAAACTATTTAAAAACAATCAAGATTTTATTACAATTTTATCACATTTTGTATTTATTTATATTATTAAATAACAATAAATTTTGTATTAAAATTTTATCAAATTGTGTATTTTTTTAACAATTTAAAAACAATCAAATTTTTATTACAATTTTATATGATTTTTTATTTTTTTATTATTTACAAACAAATAACTTTTAATTATTCTTTTGTAAAATCTACATTTGTAGATGAGTTAAATTTGTTTTCGTTCATTATTCGATTCCTCAGTCGTAATTCCTCAACTTTTAATTTCCTCTTCTATTTCAACACTTAACTCATGTTTTCATTCACTTTTAGCTCGATCAGGATCATTGAACTTGGCTCCTACGACGAATTGGTATAATAAACGATTATTCCCGACAATCATTGGGGGCGAAGACGCGTCAGCAATGTTAGCGGTAGTATAATCTCGCAGAAACGAGAAATCGTCGTCCGAAGGACAGACTCTTAAGACTGGAATAAGGTTATGGAGAAAATACGAATAAGAGCCGCTTGAACGACACTTGGAAACTCGAACGAGAATTGAATGAAAGACTCAGAGGGCGAAAGCTGCGTGAGTTGTGGTGTTAGAACTTTCATCGCCATCCCCAACATCTACTCGCAAAATATTCAAGAATCTTCTTCTCTACGGTCTTCAACTTGATGTCAAAAAATACACAGAGTTGTAAAAACTTCGTTAAACAAACTTCATAACACTATTCAACATCAGTTCGTTAAAATGACACAAGACGTTCCATGCTTAGACCAGATATTGTGAATCTGCGTTCATCAAAATTTTATCAAAACAAGACCTTAAAGAAGTTCAAGCGCATCCCTTAAAATCTGCGCTGCAACGTTCTCAGTCATTTTGGGGATGAAATAAATGCTTTTTTTAAACTTCATGTGATATAAAATACTGAATTTTTCACCAAACCGAAAAAAAAATTATATAAAAAAAAAATATATTTTCTCGTCCTTCATATGCCTCATTGAATTCGCTACTCTATTATTACTGCTATTGCTATTATAAAACTTAACAAACAAAACCAAAAAAAAATTCTTTTTCCACTTAATTAAATTTATATTATTAAATAATTAATATTTATATTTAAAAAAATTCAGAATCATAATCTGCAGAAAATTTCCTACTATAAAGTCTTATATAGTAGGAAATTCTTTTTCCACTTAATTAAATTTACATTATTAATTAATTAATATTTATATTTAAAAAAATTCAGAATCATAATCTGCAGAAAATTTCCTACTATAAAGTCTTATATAGTAGGAAATTTTCTGCTGATTATGATTCTGAATTTTTTTAAATATAAATATTAATTATTTAATAATGTAAATTTGATTAAGTGGAAAAACAATTTTTTTTTGGTTATGTTTGTAAAGTTTTATAATAGCAATAGCAGTAATAATAGAATAGCGAATTCAATTAGGCAAAATATGAAGGACGAGCGAATATTTTTTTTTTAATTTAATTTTTCTTTTTTCGGTTTGGTGAAAAATTCAGTATTTTACTAAAATGGCTACAAATTTAAAAGCCCATGGGGTGATTTCGACTTAGGTTTGGTTTTTCTTTAGTTAATCGAGTTTTCAAATGCTACTTGGCTATTTAGGATACGTTGAAATTAGAAATTTTTTCAAATTAAAAAATTTGTTTCACGAAAATTGTGCCAATTTTTTTTTTTTGCTGTTTTTCGTTCTATACAGTTTAAAAATTAATTAATTAATTTTTTTTTTGCAATTTTTCGTTCCATACAGTTTAAAAATTAATTAATTAATTTTTTTTTCAATTTTTCGTTCTATACAGCTTAAAAATTAATTTAGTGACATTGGTACCATTATCTTCGTTTTTACGAGTTTTTTCTAAACGCGAACATATTTTAGTCGAAAACTAAAAAATTTTAAGTGAAAGTAAAAAAAAAAAAAAATTTTAACTTTCCACGTGTTCCCATGAAAATTTCAATATTTCCATTCGGTCCACCGCGAAAAGTCACAATGCCAAAAATTCGGGATATTCAACAGGCCATAATTTTTTTTTTAAACCATTTTTAACCATTTTTAACGATATTCCAGATTATTAAAAATATCCTAAGATGAACTTCGAAATTTTTTTAAAATTCACTAAAGCTTCCATCTTTGTTTTGAATAAAGAAAAAATTACCAAATTTTCTGACGTTATATTTGCAAGATAATTGTAGAAATAAATAATGTTCGATTTTTTTTTTAGTTTTCTCGGTATAGCGAAAAAACAAAATTCTTTGTGAGTGAAAATTAATTTAAAATTCACTCAAACGAACCGCTGAGATACTCGAGTTAGATTGGAATCTCGAGTATCACAAGCTCCCTGTATACTCAGACTAATTGTAAGACGGCATTACACGTCAAATAGGAGACATTTCCACCCTCGAACGACTACGGTATCACATCCCCTAGCTGGTGTCGTCTCCCTAGACCAATTTCCACGTGCCGTTGAGAGCTCTTTGGGATGAGAGCGGACGATATGGAAGGGGCGAGGGAGAACAGCTCGGTAAAATTGCGGCACACTGGAGAGTCGAGGGCAGATGGAAACCAAGTGAGAGGGGGCTAATGGTCGGACAAGGTAGTTTTTTTCACGACGATTTGTAATTCGAGGGAGGGATACAAGAAGAGGATGGAGGATTAGACACGTCGGTGAGTTGCGGCCGAACCAACTGGTAAAATGTAAAAGCGCGTTAAACGCCCCCTGTCACAGGGGAAGATTATGTTTTCAACTTATCGTCGCTTATAACGATAACTAATGTATTCAAGAAGAAAAAAAATCCAACTAGTGGATAATCAGACGTGGAGATAAAAACAAATATGATTGTGAACATTTTGTGAATCGGTATCACGCAAATATTGAATTAATCGCAGTTGAGTTTGATCGAATAATAGCATTCGAATAGCATATTTGGAAAAATGGATCAATCGAATAGAATATGCTGTTGGAATAGAATATTTCGTAGAATGTATAATTGCAATACAATATTCGGTAGAATAAAATATTTTGTCGAATAGAATATTCGGTAGAATAGAATATTCGGTAGAATAGAATATTCGATAGAATAGAATATTCGGTAGAATAGAATATTCGGTAGAATAGAATATTCGGTAGAATAGAATATTCGGTAGAATAGAATATTCGGTAGAATAGAATATTCGGTAGAATAGAATATTCGATAGTATAGAATATTCGGTAGAATAGAATATTCGGTAGAATAGAATATTCGGTAGTATAGAATATTCGGTAGAATAAAATATTCGATAGTATAGAATATTCGGTAGAATAGAATATTCGGTAGAATAGAATATTCGGCAGAATAGAATATTCGGTGGAATAGAATATTCGGTAGAATAGAATATTCGGTAGAATAGAATATTCGGCAGAATAGAATATTCGGTGGAATAGAATATTCGGTAGAATAGAATATTCGGTAGAATAGAATATTCGGTAGAATAGAATATTCGGTAGAATAGAATTTCGGTAGAATTGAATATTCGGTGGAATAGAATATTCGGTAGAATAGAATATTCGGTAGAATAGAATATTCGGTAGAATTGGATATTCGGTAGAATTGAAAATTCGGTAGAATTAAAAATTCGGTAGAATTGAAAATTCGGTAGAATCGAATATTCGGGATTCGGAATCGAATATTCTCTGGAATTGAATATTCGGTGTTCGGAATCGAATATTCTCTAGAATTGAATATCCGGTATTCGGAATCGAATATTCTCTAGAATTTAATATTCTCTATTCGGTAGAATATACCATTCGAATAGAATATTCGGTTGAATAGTCCACTCGAATACAATATTCGATAGAATACTCCACTCGAATACAATATTCGGTAGAATATTCCACTCGAATAAAATATTCTTTAAAATATACGTAATTTCATCTGCCACGTTTTAGTTAGATTAATTTAACTGCTTTCTCATACTTGTCAAGGATAATCCACTCTGCCTGTAATACACAGGTAACACATCTATATTGTATTAGTATAGTTTCATAGCCTTCGTGGATGATGTAAACCTGGATGCATGGGCTTGGCGAACAGTAACACCCCCCTCCCCACCCCCCTGCCGCCCCTCCCCGACCTCTTCCAGGTACAACTACTCCTATTCCGGTATACCTCTCTACCGTAAACTGCATACTACATATATATATATAGATTGACGTGTACGTGCATCAAATTGCTTCTCGAGAAATCGATGTCTTAGCCGCCGCAGCCCCCCAGGTCCTGCATGCTGCCCCGCAGCCTGACAACGGCACACGTCGTACCAAGCACCGGAGGCCATCACCTCAAACGCTTTGGGTCATGGCTTGCTGTAAAAAAAAAAACGTCTCTGGTATGACGCTTTTCTGCTGAGGGTTTTCCGTCACAAGGCGACCAAAAACATGCGCTTATAAAAAGTACATTCTTGTTTCAAGATTCTATTATAGGCTACGATCATAATATTCTTCATATCCATTTTAAATTTCTAACGCCATACAATCAAAAAAATAAATAAACAAGTAATAAATAAATAATAAATAAATAATAAATAAATAATAAATAAATAATAAATAAATAATAAATAAATAATAAATAAATAATAAATAAATAATAAATAAATAATAAATAAATAATAAATAAATAATAAATAAATAATAAATAAATAATAAATAAATAATAAATAAATAATAAATAAATAATAAATAAATAATAAATAAATAATAAATAAATAATAAATAAATAATAAATAAATAATAAATAAATAATAAATAAATAATAAATAAATAATAAATAAATAATAAATAATAAATAATAAATAAATAATAAATAAATAATAAATAAATAATAAATAAATAAATAATAAATAAATAATAAATAAATAATAAATAAATAAATAATAAATAAATAATAAATAAATAATAAATAAATAATACATAAATAATAAATAAATAATAAAATATTTCAGAATAAAAATTTGTAAGACTAACTATTTTTATGTAATGTTTTTTTTAACTTTTATTAATTATATTGTATGCAAATTCAACACAATGTTGCAAGAGGAGAAATAGCTTTCGAATCAAAATCAGAGAATGAAAATTTCGAATGCGTGAAATGTCGACATTGACGTTGTAAAGCAGTTTTGAGAGTCGAAGAGTAAACGTAAAGGGGTTGGGGGGACCAGTATGGGCGCTTTGACGCAGATTCTCTGCGCTTATCAAACTCTAAAGCACCGCAACCCCAAGTGAAGCATGGACTAACGAAACTATTGAAATGCAAATATCAATCCGACTCTTGTTCTGCGCGGGACAGTTAGCAAAACCGCATGGAACGTTTGAATTAGCAACCGTCTCTCGCACTCTATATACGCAATGTACCTGAATGATTTTCACATTTGGAACGCGTGATGCAGAAAAGCAAACACGATTTACTTAAAGTTATCATCTGCTTCTCATCCACTTATCAAATTTTGATGATTCAATTTTAAATCCTCTTTACAAAAAAAAAAAAAATTGGTTCATTTATTAAAATATATTTATTAAATAAATTTCCGGTAATGAAAATAATAAATTGTTATTACTCGAAATTATCGAAATTTATTATATAGTTTGTTACAGCAAATTAAATAATTGCAAATATATATATTTTTTTTTCGTAGGCGAAAAATAAAAAAAATTTTAGAAGACTTTTTTAACATTTATAACAGAATTGAGATTACATTTTTTTTCTCTTTAATCACTCGTTGAAGATAAAAAATTTAAAAGTTTTTTTTATTAATTATCTTTTAAAATAATCGATACAAAATATAGTTTGAAGATTTTGGTTTTCCACACCGTTTAAAATGACTCACTTATTTATAAACTCTTGCATTCACTTCTACAATCATTCATGGTGGAGATCTAGAGTACGATGTATTTTGGATGCAGCCAAGAATTTGAATCGAGTCTGAGGATTGCGTAGGTGGAAAATTCATTCAGAATATTCTATATTCGCCATCTGGAGCACGATTCATGCCAAGATTTTTGGGGAAACATTAAGGAGGAAATTTCTGTTCTATTTGTCACTTCTGTCTCCTCGTTTAATAATTTAAACCACAACATCTCTTCGAAAATATATTTTAGTCAAAATCTAATAAAATTAATGTCAAGTAAATTAATATTAAAATTAATAAATAATAATAAATAAATAATTACGTTTTTACTTAATAGTATTTTCAGAGTTGATAAAAATAAAGCCAACTGTATTATTTATGTTACAATCAACATAATTATTTAGATATTGATCAAATCAATCACAACCAGAAAAATAATAATCGTCTGAAGTACCAATTAACGTCACTCAAGAATTGCACGATTTTTCCGTGAGGGATAAAATTGATTGAAGACTTATGGCAAAATCGATATATTTAATTGAATATGGTATAAGATCCTTCAATCCTAGTCACGAAATTGGCTAATATATGTGGGGTATTCCGAATCAATTTTTGATAAACGTTTAAGCTTCCATTTTTTTTTCTTAAGCTTATTTCTATTTTATTGGCTTTTTCCATCACAAAAATGGGCACGAATTAATTAATTTAAAAAAATTCCATATCATCGAGCAAAGTATAAAATGATTATTCTACTATTTACCAAGAATAAAACCTTCTATAAAAAAAATATATATTAACGTATTTTTTAATTGAAATCGCCGAAAAAAAAAACATCGAAGAGTACCATTTTAATTTTTTTTTTATTTTTAGCATCAGGAATTCTTTTTATATAGTATTTTTTCACTTAAAAAATTAACAAAGCCCGACATTAGAATATTTAAAAAAAAGAATTAACTTTTCGCCATTTTTAGGGTGATGGAAGCTAATAAAAATTGGAACAAGTCCAATAAAAAAAAAAATGTGAATTGTCAAACATTTATCGAGTTGAATTAAAATGCCCGATATAGAGAAGAAAGGGAAAAAAAACTCGAAGCTGCCACCTTAATTACTCGCTAATGGAGACGAAGGCGCCCACAGAGGAAACGGTAGAAAGAGAGAAGAAGAGGTGTTCTTTCTGCGAGTCGAAGTAGCAGAGTGGAGAGTCCGCTCTGAGAAAATTCGCAACAGCAGCGAAGGAGCAAACCCGCCCCAATGTGCACAAACGTGTAGAAGGAACGATCGGTGCAGGCCGTTGCCTCGCCCGACGTCGACTAAAGCCCGGGCTTTTCTTTCCGACAAACTGTTTTCCAGACAACGTACCAATCCAATTATCTGGTTAACCGCCCGCTCGCCAACTCCCACAGCTTCCCCTTCACCGACGTCATCACACATACACACACACATACACATATACATACATATCCACTTACATGGACGTACATCGCATATATATGACTTTTCGCAGACCTGGAAAGGAGCTGCCTCGTTTTTCCAACTGAAACAGGAAGAAGGAATCAACGAGTTTCCTCCTCTTTTTTTTTCTGTGTCCTTTTCGTCCACGGATTTTCAACGAGAAATATAGAAATCGACATCAATGAATACTGCAAATAATAGATAAATTCGGAAAAATTGATCTATAGTTTGTTAATTGATTTACAATTGTTTGGAGGGGCTTGGACAATTTTTACATACATAATTATTCTACTCTAGCATTATGTTTAGAATGGTAAAAAAATAATAATTCGATTTTGTAAAAAAAAAAGAAAATTTATTCTTTTTTTTGGTTAAGACAAATGCCTCGTTTTTTCAACTAAAACAGGAAGAAGGAATGAACGAGTTCCCTCCTCTTGTTTTTCTGTGTCCCTTTCATCCACGGATTTTCAACGAGAAATATAGAAATCGACATCAATGAATACTGCAAATAATAGATAAATTCGCAAAAACTGATCTATAGTTTGTTAATTGATTTACAATTGTTTGGAGGGGCTTGGACAATTTTTACATACATAATTATTCTACTCTAGCATTATGTTTAGAATGGTAAAAAAATAATAATTCGATTTTGTAAAAAAAAAGAAAATTTATTCTTTTTTTTGGTTAAGACAAATGCCTCGTTTTTTCAACTAAAACAGGAAGAAGGAATGAACGAGTTCCCTCCTCTTGTTTTTCTGTGTCCCTTTCATCCACGGATTTTCAACGAGAAATATAGAAATCGACATCAATGAATACTGCAAATAATAGATAAATTCGCAAAAACTGATCTATAGTTTATTAATTGATTTACAATTGTTTGGATTGGCTTGGACAATTTTTACATACATAATTATTCTACTCTAGCATTATGTTTATAATGCTAGAAAAAAAAAAATTAATCGATTTTGTAAAAAAAATAAAACATTATTTTTTTTTGATTAAGAAAAATGCCTAGTTTTTTTCAAGTGAAACAGGAAGAAGGAATGAACGAGTTCCCTCCTCTTTTTTTTCTGTGTCCCTTTCGTCCACGGATTTTCAACGAGAAATATAGAAACCGACATCAATGAATACTGCAAATAATAGATAAATTCGGAAAAATTGATCTATAGTTTGTTAATTGATTTACAATTGTTTGGATTGGCTTGGACAATTTTTACATACATAATTATTCTACTCTAGCATTATGTTTAGAATGGTAAAAAAATAATAATTCGATTTCGTAAAAAAAAAAGAAAATTTATTCTTTTTTTTGGTTAAGACAAATGCCTCGTTTTTTCAACTAAAACAGGAAGAAGGAATGAACGAGTTCCCTCCTCTTGTTTTTCTGTGTCCGTTTCGTCCATGGATTTTCAACGAGAAATATAGAAATCGACATCAATGATTACTGCAAATAATAGATAAATTCGGAAAAATTGATCTATAGTTTAATTGATTTACAATTGTTTGGATGAGCTTGGACAATTTTTATATACATAATTATTCTATTCTAGCATTATGTTTGTAATGGTAGAACAAAAAAATTATTCAATTTTGTTAAAAAAATAAAAAATAATTTTGGAAATTTTTTTTTTTGTTCACGAAAAATGCGTAGTTTTTTCAGCTGAAACAGGAAGAAGGAATTAACGAGTTTCCTCCTCTTGTTTTTTTTTTTTCCAACGAGAAATATAGAAACCGACATCAATGAATACTGCAAATACGCGATAAATTCGGAAAATCGATCTATAGTTTAATAAACTACATAAACTATTGTAAATCAATTACAATAGTTTGGATGGGCTTGGACCATTTTTAGATTAATTTATAATACTTGAAAAAAGATTTATTCAATTTTGTAAAAAACATAAAAAATTTCTTTGTGGATTTTTTTTTTTATTATGAAAAATAAAAAGTTCATTAATTGGCTTACAAAAGTGTGTCTGTGCTTGGAGTATGACCATTTTTACATAAATTTAGAAAAAAGATAAATTTAATTTTGTAAAAAAATCAAAAATAATTTTTGAGAATTTTTTTGCTCTGGAAAAATAAAGAGGTTCATAATAGTTCATGTTTATTTTTTTTTAATTTTTAAAGTTTTTTACAATTTTTTGTGGTTTTATTTAGTGGTTAAATTCTAAAACTAAAAAACATGATAAATTCAATTTTGTATAAAAATAAGAAATAATTTTTTATTGCTCAAGGAAAATAAAGAGATTTATAACAGTTCAAGTTTATTTTTTATTTTTTATTTTTAAAGTTTCTACAATTTTTTGTGATTTAGCAGTATATTTCCATAACATGGAGAAAAAAATGCATAGCTGTGTTATTAAACTAAAAATGGCGAAAAAGTGAACAACAAAAAATTTAGTAAAGTTTCTTTTGAATATTAAAAAAAAATTTAATGAAATAATCGTTTTTACAGATTTTACTAATGTACAGCTGTTGTTAAAAAAATACCAATTTTAATTCTTGTATTTTTAAAATTATTCGGGTAAATGAGATTTATAAATATGACGCATATGACGGTTTTTTGTGATAAAATCACTAAACCCTGAGATGAATTATTCGTGTTCCTCGTAATATCTGTTAACGAATACCCGAGACTCATACATAGCACATGCATATGTATGTTAGCTAAATACGCTGTTTCGAGGAGCTGCTGTACTCAGGGATTAAAAATATAAATACGTTCTCACTAGCAGGATTTTTAATTAAATAGGATTAAATAGTATGAGATATTATGGATATACGTACACACACACAGGGGTGAAGGGGAGGGGGGGGAGGGGTGCAGAATGAGCTCATCAGAAATTTCAGAGTTAAATATGCTTTCTGTACATTGTCGAGAGTAAATTCTGTGCAATGTATGAAAGCTTTTGTTATAATCTGGGGAAACATCGAACTGCATATTTTAACCCCTTAGATACCGTGAATTTCCAGTTGCTTTTCAATGTACAAAAGGATACATTATATTACTTCCTCATTATTTTTCATTTTTACAAAGCCATAAACATGACATATTACTTTGATCATTTTTAACTTCCTCAATGAGGTAAAAAAAATCAGACAGGAGTAAAAAAAAATTCCTTTGTATTAACGAATAAATTTCAGTTAAAATATTAATAAGATAATTAGTATAAAATAATTCTCATTTCTTTTCTTTCTTCAGACTAAAATTGAAGACTCGATTTTTCCCGAAAATTTGTTCAATTTTGTTCAGAATTATTCAAATTTGTTCAAAATTAATAATAATAATGATTCGGGTAATATTTTTTTTTTATTTAAAAAATAAATTGGAAAAATCATTTTATTTTCAGCCCTTAAGGGGTTCAGTGCAGCAAAGTCCAGTAAATAAAAAAAAATACCAGACCTTATCAACGTTTAAGTACTTTTTTTTTTTAATTACCAGAACCGTTATTATTATACCAACCTTTTGACAATATTTATTGAGGCTGAGAGTCTAGCATCGGCATTAACGCGTTGTGGAAACGTTGTAATATAAAGTCTGTAATAAATCTGGATTATTAATAATACCATCCGCCCCGACAGCACCACAACCAGGGAGGAGAGTTCAGCATCCTCAACATTGCTGGGTCGCTGTACCTTTTCTCTTGCTATTTGACGTTTTTTTTTACACTTTTATCGTTTTATCATTTTGTAAATATAAAAAAATTATCAAATTGCACTTTACAGGAATATTAAATTAATCCTAATTACGAGCAAAATCCGTGAACTTTAAAAATATAATAATTACAACATTTGTCATTTGAAAAAAAAATTGAAAAAATTTTTTTTGACCTGTAATTTTTCTTCAGTCCATGAATGATTTTTTTTGAACTTATAATTTTACAATTTTTTAAATAATTAAGAAATTAGCAAAAATCTCTTTCAAGGAATATTAAAATAAACCTAATTATGATCAAAATCCGATAGAAAAAAAACAATGACAACTTTTTTTTTATTTCTCATTTAAAAAAAAAAAAAAAATAATAATATAAAAAAATCAAAATAATGGATGATTTTTTTAAAACTTGTGATTTTACAATTTTTTAAATAATACAAAAATTAGCAAAAAACCCTTTCAAGGAATATTAAAATAAACGTAATTATGAGCAAAATCTGTGAGCGTTAAAAAAAATAGAATAAAAAAATTAAAATAATTTTTTTTAACTGTCGTCATTTTATCAGTTTTTAAATATTATATAATATTTAATAAAGGAATATTAAAATAAACCTAATTATGAGCAAAATCCGATAGAAAAAAATACGACAACATTTTTTATGAAAAAAAATAATAATAATGATATTAAAAAATCAAAATAATTAATTTTTCCATGTGGTTTTTCTTCAGCCCATGGACGATTTTTTCCATCAGTCTTTTATTTTCGTGTATCTATGATTTTCTTGATAAAAATTGAAAAAATTGATTTGTTGAATTTTCAAAGTTTAAGACTTGTACATATGCGGTTTGTATAAATGAGATAAAACACAGTATAGCAGTATCCAGAACAAGAAGTGCCACAAGAAAATCGAGGCGAAGCCCCGCAGATCCAGACGCTAACGGCGGTTGGTGGTTGGTGCACCGAGTTTGTTTCTAAGTCGAGAGAAATGCCGCTGGCATTAATTTATCTTAGTCCTCTTAACCAGGCACCAGTCTTCTTTTTCTCCGCTTCTTTTATCTCAGCCATAGAGAGAAAGTGAAGCAAAACAGGTAAACTACCAAGCAAGCCAAAAGCTCCAAGGGATTTTCCACAAACCTACACAATCAGACCATCGATCAATGCACCACCTTAAAAGGTAACATTTTTACAGTCTTCCACACATCCACCACATTATTTTACACTTTGTATTATATTTTCCAAATTAAATTTTCCAATCGTTTGTCTTGATATTTTCATCTGATTTATTTTGAATTTGTTTGTTTTATTAATTTCCAAAATTTTTTTTTTTTTAATTTTCAATTAAGTCAATTATTCTTTAAGATTTTTTTCGAGTTTAATTTTTTTTTATTATAAAATACTCAGAGTGAAAATAAATTTGTAGTTCGGATAAGAATGATTTAACAATGATTATTTTTCAAATTAAATCTTCCAATCATTTGTCTTGATATTTTTCTCTAATTTATTTACAATTTGGTTGCTTTATTATTTTCCAAAATCTATGTTTTTTTTTAAATATTTTCAATGAAGTAAATTATCGTTCAAGATTTTTTTTCGTGTTAATAATGTGTGATGATTGATGTCATCTTTTTGTTTTCAAATAATTTTGAAAAGTTGAGGTTGAAATATTGACATTGTGAAAATAAATTTGTAGTTCGGGTAACAATGATTGAAAAAAACGTCACTCAAACCTTAGATCAATTTGATTTGTCTGGCAAGACGTCAGTTTTCTTGTACTTGTCACTCGAACTATTTTCTTGTCTTCCAAGACTTTTTGAAATATGTTATTCACACACGTTTTACGAATATTCACATACGAATGCTTTGACGTGTACATTCCATGTTTTTCGAATGTAATGCCACGCAGTATGCTGCAATATCAAATATGTACATCTCCCAAGAGGTACAGAAATACCATCAAAGTACAATACACATATTCTCAGTAAAAATTTTTACCATCTTTTGTGAATACACTGAAATTCTGGAACTTATTCAACTGAACATTTTAGTTACTTATTTTTAATAACGTTAACTTAAAATTCTGATATAATTACATATAATTCCATATTTAAAATAAATCAATTAAATTTTCATATTTGTATCAATATTTTTTCCTACTACCATAAAATCATTTAATTAGTTATATTAATAATTATTTATTAATATTAATTGTATATATTACTTAATAATTAATATTAATATTATTAGTTAATAATTTTCGTTTGATGATGAAAAGACTCCTACAAATTCATTGAAATTACTACATTTTTTTCTCAGTGTGGTACGACTGGAATAACCATCAATGTCTGGGTTTCCATGTACGGACTGTCCCTATATTTTTTTTTTTTCGCCTTTTGCGTTTTTTTTTTTCTGTCTCGTCGTGCTAGCCTTGTCATATTTTTGTGCTCACGTGCGGTATACACAGAATAATATTGTATGGTTCAATTGTATTCAGGTTCGTCCGTAACAGTCACGACTGTTTCACCGGGAAAACGCAATACGCCTCTGCGCCCTTCTGTCTCTCACTCTCACTGCCACGTGTATTATACTCGCGACCACGAGCTGTGATACTGACGATATTAATATAAGCGCTGTTGGTTTTGCCGCAGAATTTCCTAGCATTTACTATAGATGCTCGGTCAGCTTCACCGAAAATATGCCGAGCTCATCGCATACGCGAATACGCTTCTCCCCTCGGCCACTGTACGCAGAATTTCCGCGTTCACGCTCGTCGGCTTGCAGGAGTTTGCTCATGCTCGACAACACAACGTTGTAGGGTTGTAGAGTCGGCCGCAGTCGAGAATACCCACGATTAATTTCCATTTCGCGATTCCCATGAATTCATGACGCTGCGGCAACATCGGACGCACGGTGGTTTTGTAGAAGAGAACAGGAGGCTCTACTTTATGCAGCAACGCTCGACAATGGTATGGTAAACCGTATAGACGACCACTACTCTTGTTGCGACGTTATATGCGCGGAATCTTCGTTCCGTACTACTATGTACTTGTTCTTTTTAGCCGCATGAGGAAGAAGAATAGTCTGGTGTGTTTGTAGAAAATCCATTCCACATTTTCTAGCGATTCTTTGCTGAAAGTCTTATGGTTGGATCGTGTATGATTTATATTCCTGCAATACTAACAGGTCTGATGCAATAAGAACCGGTTGGGATTTGTTCGAACTGGTTTGACGATACTGATTTTGTTGTTCGAATGGGGACTAAAAATGCAGAAGTTTCTTGAAGAGAATGTTGGCTGCATTTCCTATGGATCGTGGATGAGTTTTATACAATACTAATAGGTTTGATGCAATTAGCACCGGTTAGGATTTGTTCAAACTGGTTCGACATTACTGGTTTTGTTATTCGAATGGGGACCAAAAATGTAGAAGTTCCTTAAAGAGAATCTTGGCCACATTTCCTATGGATCGCGGATGAGTTATATATGATACTAATAGGTTTGATGCAATAAGAACCGGTTGGGATTTGTTCGAACTGGTTCGACAATACCGATTTAGTTGTTCGAATGGGGATTAAAAATATAGAAGTTCCTTGAAGAGAATCTTGGCCACATTTCATATGGATCGCGGATGAGTTATATATGATGCTAATAGGTTTGATGCAATAAGAACCGGTTGGGATTTGTTCGAACTGGTTTGACAATACTGATTTAGTTGTTCGAATGGGGACTAAAAATGTAGAGATTCCTTGAAGAGAATCTTCGCTACATTTCCTATGGTTCGTGGATGAGTTGTACACAATACTAACAGGTTCGATGCAGTAAGAACCGGTTGGGATTTGTTCAAACTGGTTCGACTGACTTTTTTTTGTGCGTATCGGGACCAGAAATGTAGAGATTCCTTGAAGAGAATCTTTTCTGCATTTTTTATGGATTGCGGATGAGTTATACACAACACTAATAGATTTGATGCAATAAGAACCGGTTCGGATCTATTCAAACTGGTAAGACAATACAGAACTTTGTTTGTTTTGGTCCGAATGGTGACCAAAACATTTCTTATGATTCGTGGATAATCTACACACAACGATAACAGGTTTCGTGCAATAAGAACTGATTCGGATCTGTTCCAACTGGTTTGACAATACTGATTTTTTGTCGATTTCGGTTCGAGTGGGAACCAAAAATAGCGGTTCTTGGTATAGAATTATCTGATGGTTCGTAGATGATTTATACGTAACACTAACAAGTTCGATGGAATCCGAACCTGTTCGAATTTGTTCGAACTGGACAGAAAACACAGATTTTTGTTCTGTTTTGGTTTGACCGAGGCAAAATTTAATCAGAATTTCACCGAGTGAGTTGCGCGGAATATTCTGTCACTGAATATTCCGGAATAAAAATTATGCGAGGTTTAACTGCAGCAAATATGAATGAGTCAGGAAAAACGTTGGACTTGTTCTTCCAGTTATCTGTGTTTTTTTTCTCGCACGGTGCAATGAAGATATTTCCCTCATACACCTAAGTAACCACTTCCTTCCCCGCGACTTCTTTTTTATTCCTCATGCGGTCACGAAAGTATTTTCATATTACTCCAAGCTTGAATTTCACGTAGATATGCCAAGCAGCAGCGGAGAGAATAAGTCCTTGAATTTTTTATTTTCTGTTTTCTTTTATCTCAGTGAATATTCTGGTTTACGAGGTGCGACGTGAACTTCGAGGGATATTAATTCACATTCCTTTTCATTTTCCGTTTCCCCCGAGGAATTTGTTACTTGACGGTAAACGCGAGAACGGAAAGAAACAGAGAAATGATGAGAAAAAACGTGTGCGATGGAAAAAGAGGGACGAGATGAGAAAGACTGGAAAATCGGCGAGTGACGTTTCGCTTCTCTCTGTTTCGCCCGCGGGCTTTTCTTTCTTCTTTCCACGACATTCCAGCAAAAAAAAATGTACCCAACGACGGACTGCTTCTGCTGTTCCTGACGACTACACAACACTCCATCGTCATTTTTGTTTCTCCATCCCTTACACGTTCTCCAGACATCCATAGTACAATGCACTGTATATAACGTCTATATACATGCTGTATTCCCTTCCGGCGAAGTGGAAAAGGATGACGCGCTTCCTTCGTGTATTTTCTTCAGCTTTTTTTTTCATCCCAAGTTCTCTGCCTCCGCACGTGTACGAAGAAACCAGACCAAGTCGCATCAAATTCCCTTAAACATTGCCGTGAAAAACCTTTAAAAAAAGAAACGTCTTTTTTTGTAACTATCACTTGAAACTTTTAAGTTATTGGAAAAAGATTGCAATTTTTGTAATCAGCGAGAAAATTAGATTGTCCTTAAAAGTTTAATTAAAAGTCGATTTTTTTTGTCGGGGTTATCAATTAAAATTTTTTTTTTAAATATATGGAAAAATTTTCCATTTTCGATGTTTCATGTTTAAAAATTGGTAAAAAATTGAAATCTCAACGAATATTAATATGCCATATGTCATTTTAAACCTTGTTTAATTACGAAGATACCAAGTACAAACTGGAGTCGCTACGGTATTTTTTAAGGAAGTTATAGCCATTATAGTAAAATTAAGTATTTTAATAAAAAAAGTAAAATTTTTATTTTTTATTTTTAGATGCTCTCCAAGTTTTGTGTCCCACCGAACATAAACTTGCTATTTATTTTATCGAGAAATAAAAGGTTTTCATAAAAATACCCACAAAAATTTATTTTCCGATTTTTCTGCATTTCTATCATGGTTTATTACAATTGTAATAAAATTGATTCCACAATCTTAGTAGGAGAAAAATTCCGATAATATAAATAAAATAAAATATTAATATAACATAACATGGAGTAAAAAATGCTTTAATTTTATCGATAAAAGCCAAAGGTCGATGAAAACAATTTTAATAAATTATTAATTATTTTATTTTTATAAGAAATTTGTATATTATTATTATTTTGTTAAAAAATAAATCGCCTTGTCCTGATCTCTGCTATACAAGATGCATCATTCACGTATGAATAGATATTCTCACATCAACGGTAGAGCAGCAACGTCGTCATCGTCGTCGCTGTCGTGCATAAGGATAATATGGGATACTTCCGCATATCCTCGTTTTTATGCCCACCCGTCTATGTGCTCTCGGTGTCATCGTGCACACATTGAACCTCGTCAACCTCATACGATTTGCGTCAGCGATACGTCACGTCTACGCTTTTAACGTCATAAAACGCCTCTCGAAGATGCTTTTACCGTCCATTTTATTCTTATATAGAAAATCTTGATATCTTTCCAATATCTGGTCTCATTTTGCTTTTATGTCTCACTAACGACATTTTTCCCAAGCTCTATTAATTCATCGGTCTCATACGTTATTTCAATGCTTTAAATAAATAAAAACAAATAAAAATAAATAAAATAAATAAAATAAATAAAATAAATAAAATAAATAAAGTAAATAAAATAAATGAAATAAATAAAATAAATAAAATAAATAAAATAAATAAAATAAATAAAATAAATAAAATAAATAAAATAAATAAAATAAATAAAATAAATAAAATAAATAAAATAAATAAAATAAATAAAATAAATAAAATAAATAAAATAAATAAAATAAATAAAATAAATAAAATAAAATAAAATAAAATAAAATAAAATAAAATAAATAAAATAAATAAAATAAATAAAATAAATAAAATAAATAAAATAAATAAAATAAATTAAATAAATTAAATAAATTAAATAAATTAAATAAATAAAATAAGATGCACATTAATCGTAAAATAGGAAAATTGAGTTAATTGAAAAATTAGAGGTTTGCAATTCTGCTTTAAAAATACTGAATAGAAATATTTGAATTTAACCTGCTTTTAATTTTGGTTAATTAATGTTCTTCGTTCGTGCCTTTCGCCGAAAATTTCAAAGGCTCATACGGGCCAGTTGAATCACTCGGACAGGGACGAATGTCCTGGAAGGACATTTGCCTTAGTCACTTTCGTAGTTCTGACATGTTCCAGCGACTACCAGCATAGTTAAGTACTTTGGGGATACTTCAGCGATGAACTAATGTCCTCCGATTTGCCACGTCGACAGCACACTTTGGTGGTACATATATGTACCATGTATTATACCGATATATATGGCTAAGTATCCTCCAGTTATCCTCGAGGGTGTCTAAGGAGATATCGTCAACCTCAGCCCTACACGTGGAGATGATTGTCTCATGCAATTAATTGACTCGATCACTCTCATGTGTCACCTTATATTGCATTCTCTTAATCTCCCTATTTGCTTTGTTCACATTCACTTATGACCTGCTAAGTATTGATACAATCCATTAAATCAAATATGACTTTAAAAAAAATTAACCCTACACCAAAAGAAAAATTTTGCATTTGTAAAATAAATTCTAGACGCCAATAAATCATAACCAAAATATTTTCAATCACATAGTTATCTACCCTAATTATCCGATGGTTAGAATTATTTTTTTACACAATAACAAAAATAGTCATGCAGTCAAAAAAGTTGTAGGATCGAGCCCTTCATATTTATTCTTAATTATTTTCCATCTTCCACAAAAACGACCTTATATTAGAAACAATTTCTCTGACAGAGTTTATTAATTGTCCAAACAGAAGACAATAAGACCATGAAGAATAGTCTCAGACCATAAACGAGTATAATGTATCCAGAAAAAGGGTTTTCTTGACTCTGTAACATAGCATTACAATGAGTCAACAATGTTTCAAGCTCAACAGAAATAGAGAGAGAGTGGGTCTGATAAAAAGTGCAGCGAAGAGAATTGCATTAGTATACCGATCGAGAGCCCTCGGCAAATATTATCAGAATGTCAGGACGAGAGGGAGACTGTGAGTGAAGGCGGCTCTAGAAAAATAAAGCAACGAACAGGTTTTTCTCTCCCGGCTCTTCCTCCTCTTCTCTTCGTACTTGGTTGCTTTGGTGGATAGGTGGCGGAGCGATTTCTCGGATGGAATTGGACGAACGCGTCTCGCAAGGTATCGAGACTGTTCGAAGTGGCGCGGGTCGAGAGCACATTGAACGGACGAGGGTGAGAAAAGGAATAGGAGGGAGGGAAAGCGAAGAGGGTTGCTCCGGTGAACCACCTTAAACAACCCCTCGCTCGCGAAAAGTCGATGCGAACGGCATTCAGGTTCCTACGGTAATAAAGCGACTGGAAGCCTCGAGCTCCGCAGCTCCGTTCACTTCTCTTCAAGCTTTTCCAACTTCGCACATGGGATTTTCTATCGGCCTTAGTGCAATGCCGTCATCGCTCTCCAGTTCCAGCTGCTTGTTTCTGCGTAACGAACCCAATAGTTCTTTACTGAAGAACATCAACGTCTCCGGCAACAATGTGCAGTCGTTCGTAAGACGTACGCTACGAAAATGTTCATTGAAATAGGCGTGCAGGATATATTTCCCAACCCACCGTTAAATTCAATGGATACATTGATGAACTACGTTGAGGAGAATGTAAAAATGAACACGAACGTGAAATTCAATAGATACATTCATCAACTTTGTAAAGGAGAACATGAATCTAAAATTCAAAAGACACATTGATGAACTACATTGAGGGAAACAAGTAAATGAACATGAACGTGAAATTCAATAGGAACATTGATGAACTACATTGAGGGAAACATGTAAATGAACATGAACGTGAAATTCAATAGGAACATTGATGAACTACGTTGAGCATAACATAAAAATGAACATGATCGTGAAATTCAATAGGCACATTGATGAACTACGTTGAGGATAACATAAAAATAAACATGATCGTAAAATTCAATAGACACATTGATGAACTACGTTGAGAAATATGCACATGAACGTGAAATTCAATGGGCACATTGATGAACTACGTTGAGGAAAATGGACATGAACGTGAAATTCAATGGGCACATTGATGAACTACATTGAGGAGAACATAAAAATGAACATGAACGTGAAATTCAATAGACACATTGATGAACTACGTTGAGGAGAACATAAAAATGAACATGGACGTGAAATGTAATAGACACATTGATGTACTACGTTGAGGAGAACATAAAAATGTACATAAACGTGAAATTCAATAGACACATTGATGAGCTACGTTGAGGAGAACATAAAAATGAACATGAACGTGAAATTCAATGACACATTGATGAACTACGTTGAGGAGAACATAAAATTAAACATGAACGTGAAATTCAAGAGACACATTGATGTACTACGTTGAGGAGAACATAAAACTGAACATGAACGTGAAATTCAATAGACACATTGATGAACTATGTTGAGGAGAACATAAAAATGTACATAAACGTGAAATTCAATAGACACATTGATGAACTACGTTGAGGAGAACATAAAATTAAACATGAACGTGAAATTCAAGAGACACATTGATGTACTACGTTGAGGAGAACATAAAATTGAACATGAACGTGAAATTCAATAGACACATTGATGTACTACGTTAAGGAGAACATAAAAATGAACATGAAAGTGAAATTCAATAGACACATTGATGAACTATGTTGAGGAGAACATAAAAATGAACATGAACGTGAAGTTCAATAGACACATTGATGTACTACGTTGAGGAGATTATAAAAATTAATATGAACGTGAAATTCAATAGACACATTGATGAACTACGTTGAGGAGAACATAAAAATGAACATGAACGTGAAATTTAATAGACACATTGATGTACTACGTTGAGGAGAACATAAAAATGTACATAAACGTGAAATTCAATAGACACATTGATGAGCTACGTTGAGGAGAACATAAAATTAAACATGAACGTGAAATTCAAGAGACACATTGATGAACTACGTTGAGGAGAACATAAAATTGAACATGAACGTGAAATTCAATAGACACATTGATGTACTACGTTAAGGAGAACATAAAAATGAACATGAAAGTGAAATTCAATAGACACATTGATGAACTACGTTGAGGAGAACATAAAAATGTACATAAACGGGAAATACAATAGATACATTGATGAACAACATAGAGGAGAACATGACTTGATAGCGACGGAATGATGTTTTTAAGAATTGAATGGTAAGGTCAAAAAAAGGATGCATTTGTCTTGTTATGTGCTTCAAAATACAAAGAATTTGGCTTTTTCATTGCAGCTGGTGTGGAATACCGTTTAGGGTCGCATTTTTAGTCGTAAGTTCGATCTTGCGTTTTATCTTAAAATCGAGCTTAAGCCTAAATCTAAGATCGGACTGACGGACAGAATTCGATACGAGGTTAAATTTTAAGATAGAAATTACGATGGAAAATTCAACCCTTATAACGAATTAAAAATTTTCCCTAGTTTTCATACAACTTCGTGAGCCGTTGCAGCGCAGGTTTATAAATAATACATGGCGGATATCCGTCGCGTTGATATAAATAGAACGATATTGAAATCATGCTCCCCAATTATCTCATTGTTAAATAAGAGGACTAGCTTTGTTCGCTGTATCAATTTCGTGCTGTGATGAAATATTAGTGTACTCAAATTGAAAGGAAGATAAAGTCAACGACGAGTCAAGTATCTCTCGAGTTTCTTTAATTCTTTTTATCCAAGTATCTTCTTCAACGTCGTTCGCTCTATTTCGCTTTAAATCTTTCATTAATGCTTGAATCAAGTCGTAATTGCGTGGGACGGAATTTCTTTTTTCCTCAATTTCATTGCATCCTCGGGCGACGAGTAGTCTGGTGGAGAGAGAAAGAGAGTGAAAGGAAAAAGAAACGGAAGGGTGAAAGGGGGAGGTGAGCGCAGTGAAGTCTTCTGAAAAACGGTAGGTATCAAGACGGGGACCCGAGAGTGGATCGATTAACAACTACGAATAAATCCTTTATACCGACTCATTGACTTTTCGTGCTAGAAAAAAGTGGACGGAGCCTGAGGAAGTGTGGAATTGGGGGAAAAAAAGGGTAAACTGTGGAAGTGGAAGAAGGAAAGCGTTTACTACGGCTCAGATGGAATAGAGAAGAAAAATAATAAAAAAATCGTATCCGGGATGGATTTAAAGCGTGATTGCTGCATCGATCGCTCCTGTAAAAGAGAAAAGAGAGAAGAAGGAAAGAGACAAGCAGCCGCAAGGCTTGGCCTAGGTGAAATCGCTGAATTCGTTAAAATCAAAGAAGAGTGAAAACGTAATGGACTCGAGGGGATATAACGGACGCGAACAGAACGAACCGTGCGGTTCTACCTCTGAACTAGTGGAAACGAGTGGAAAACTAGCGAGGCTCAACGGGAGCTCGCGGAGTTGCGCACGATCTATCAAAGTTACCGACACTCTACCCCCTTTGAGACGCATGAAAAATGTTCATTACTACAAACTCCCCGCGGCTATGCACCAGACAAATTTTCACCAACCGAGCTCCGCCTATTCTGGATCGCATCCCCAAGCTTTGTGTGCATCTCTTCCATATACTCCGCAATGCATCTATCCACTACTCTCGAGAAATTTACGAACGTGCCCTCGTGTTGATCAAAGCAGACCTAGATTCTAAACCTATTTTAACGATTTTACCAAGATCAGACATTTTATAATCTTCATGTCAGCCTGTTTATCTCTACTCGTTCTTGTTTGAAGACGTTGACGTTGATTGGTTTCATGAACATTTCTGCATCTTTTGCCCAGAATATTTGACACAAGATATTGATGATAAGTCGATCAAGACAACATGAACTTTAAGATATCTGCATCTTCAAAATGAAACTTGGGTAGGTTATAAGTTTCGAATTATGATGAAAAAAAGAAACGGGAAAGAAACAAATGTTCCTTGTCAAATTGTTTTTGCCCAAAATATTTGATACAAGATCTTGATGATGATGAGTCAATCAAGTGAACTGGCGAATTTTACATGTGAGCCTGACTTTTGGAAGTTTTGTAGTGTAACAAAGCCAAGATCATATCTTTGATCCTGTTGATGCCAGCTTCGACAATCACAACTCTATCAGTTCTTGTTTGAAGTCGTCGACTTTGATTGGATTCGTGAAAATGAAACTTGAATGGTTCTCCACGGGATATTTGACATCAGATCTAGATCCCAATGACTCTATCAAGAGAATTGGAGAATTCTATATATGAATCTGATTGTTGGAAGGCTTTTAGTGGATCAAAGCAAGATCGGAACTTTGATACTGTTGATGCCAGCTCGATAAATACAACACCAATGCCTGTCTGTGTTTCAAGTTTAGTCGAATTCGCGGAAATTGAACTGGAATGATGAAAACCCTTCTCCAGGATATTTGGCTGAATCCTTAAATCGTTCAGTCAATAAAACGGAAAAATTGGAAAATGATTTCATCAACATCGCCTAAATTAAATTACTTTCACTCATTGTTCTTTGCTTTTTATAAAGCTACGTCTTTTATGCCATTCTAAGTATCCTGACATAAAAATCTCAATTGTTTTTTTCATGAAAACAAAGCTTTTTCTATGAGAAAGAAAACAGGAAGATAATTGGGAAGATAATTTGAAACGTCTTAGAAATTTGAACAAATGTTAAAAATTCATTTCCGCCCTTTCAAACACTTTAGTGACTGAAACGTAGTTGCACTTCATTTATAATCCAAATATAGATAGTCTAGAATGGCGGTTATGACACGGATGGTCGTATTTAGCGAAGCGGACGCCTATAGAATTATTGTATGTAGGTAGAGGTAAAGCGATCGCTCTTGGACGATAGCGACGTGGGTGACGACGTACCTATGTTCCGGCCCGGTTAAGCTCTTCCACCCGGGATCTATTATCGTCCCAAATTACCCGAAGCGCTTCCGGGCCTGCCGCTTGCCAAACTGAGATCCAATCCGCGACTTCCGGCGTTCAACGGGACCATCGTAGCAGCATCAGCAGAGCTGCTGCTCGCTCAGCATCGCAGAGAGCACTACATAGATAGACAGAGGTACATACCTCACTCCGGACGTCATATTTAGTGGAGGAACTGGTACAGACCCTTTGAATAATCATGTCGAATCCTAGACGCTAACTTGCTCGACCCTAAATCTTAATTTTCCCTACTTCCTTAAGCCGATTCCACAGCATTAAGTATCCTGACGCCTGGTTAATTTCTGATCCACAAACCTTGTATTCATCACTATATAAAGTTATTTGAGTCAGGAGAACATAAAAAATGTTGCAAAGTGGAACTTTGCACATTGCACATTTTTTCTTCCTCATAGAGGAAGCTTTGTAAAAAAAGAAAATGAATGAGAAAACAATGTGCAAAGTACAACTTTTTTCGTTATCTATATAGTTCTTGAAAATTTCAAAATCACGTAAAATCCAAACCGCTTTACCGATCACCACCAAATTTGGTAGGTAACAGCGCTAAATGTTATTTTTCATCTGTGGAAAATTTCAGTTGATTTGGTGAGATTTGACGTGAGTTAGAGCAATACGAATATTTTTTTGAAAAATTCAAAATCCCATAAAAACTGAATTTTTATACAGATTCACTCCAAATTCAATACCGATTCTCCTCTAACATAGTTTTATTCATAAAATAATATTTAGCTCAATAACTAAAAATTTGCGGATGCTAGAGGGCGTATAGTCATTTTTCGAAAATTGCAAAGTCAAATAAATTTTGAAAATATTTTTGAATTTTTCTTTAAATTACCACAAACAAAGACGTCAACCTGCTTAACATGTTTGCTAAATTTCATCCCGATTGTTAAAGCAGTTTTTGAGATATATAAATTTGAACGGTCACGCACACCCATATCCATTCTTACATTTTTTCTAAACCACTTTTCTCGACGTCATATTTAGTGAAGTAACTGGTAGAGAACTTTTGAATAATCATGTCGAATTCTAAACGCTAACTTGCCCGACCCTACATCTTAATTTTCCCTACTTCCTTAAGCCGATTCCACAGCATTAAGTAACCTGACGCCTGGTTAATTTCTGATCCACAAACCTTGTATTCATCACTATTTAAAGTTATTTGAGTTAGAAGAACATAAAAAAATGTTGCAAAGTGGAACTTTGCACATTGCTTCCTCATTAATTTTCATTTTTACTATGATTAAGCTTATTTATCAATTTTTTTTCCTTATAGAGGAAGCTTTGTAAAAAAAAGAAAATTAATGAGGAAACAATGTGCAAAGTTGTACTTTGCAACTTTTTTCGTTATCTATATAGTTCTTGAAAATTTCAAAATCACGTAAAATCCAAACCGCTTTACCGATCACCACCAAATTTGGTAGGAAGCAGCGTTGAATGTTATTTTTCATCTGTGGAAAATTTCAGTTGATTTGGTGAAATTTGACGTGAGTTAGAACAAAACGAATATTTTTTTGAAAAATTCAAAATCCCATAAAAACCGAAATTGTTTACGGATTCATTCCAAATTCAATACCGATTCTCCTCTAACATAGTTTTATGCATAAAATAATATTTAGCTCAATAACTAAAAATTTGCGGATGCTAGAGGGCGTATAGTCATTTTTGGAAAATTGCAAAGTCAAATAAATTTTGAAAATATTTTTGAATTTTTTTGAAAATTACCACAAACAAAGGCGTCAACCTGCTTAACATGTTTGCTAAATTTCATCCCGATTGTTAAAGCAGTTTTTGAGATATATAAATTTGAACGGTCACGCACACCCATATCTATTCATACATTTTTTCTAAACCACTTTTCTCGACGTCAGATTTAGTGGAGAAACTGGTAGAGAACTTTTGAATAATCATGTCGAATCCTAGACGCTAACTTGCTCGACCCTAAATCTTAATTTTCCCTACTTCCTTAAGCCGATTCCACAGCATTAAGTAACCTGACGCCTGGTTAATTTCTGATCCACAAACCTTGTATTCATCACTATATAAAGTTATTTGAGTCAGGAGAACATAAAAAATGTTGCAAAGTGGAACTTTGCACATTGCTTCCTCATTAATTTTCATTTTTACTATGATTAAGCTTGTTTATCATTTTTTTTTCCTTATAGAGGAAGCTTTGTAAAAAAAGAAAATTAATGAGGAAACAATGTGCAAAGTTGTACTTTGCAACTTTTTTCGTTATCTATATAGTGCTTGAAAATTTCAAAATCACGTAAAATCCAAACCGCTTTACCGATCACCACCAAATTTGGTAGGTAGCAGCGCTGAATGTTACTTTTCATCTATGGAAAATTTCAGTTGATTTGGTGAGATTTGACGTGAGTTAGAGCAATACGAATATTTTTTTGAAAAATTCAAAATCCCATAAAAACTGAAATTTTTTACAGATTCACTCCAAATTCAATACCGATTCTCCTCTAACATAGTTTTATTCATAAAATAATATTTAGCTCAATAACTAAAAATTTGCGGATGCTAGAGGGCGTATAGTCATTTTTCGAAAATTGCAAAGTCAAATAAATTTTGAAAACATTTTTGAATTTTTTTGAAAATTACCACAAACAAAGGCGTCAACCTGCTTAACATGTTTGCTAAATTTCAGCCCGATTATTAAAACAGTTTTTGAGCCATATAAATTTGAACGATCACCCACACCCATATCCATTCATACATTTTTTCTAAACCACTTTTCTCGACGTCATATTTAGTGGAGAAACTGGTAGAGAACTTTTGAATAATCATGTCGAATTCTAAACGCTAACTTGCCCGACCCTACATCTTAATTTTCCCTACTTCCTTAAGCCGATTCCACAGCATTAAGTATCCTGACGCCTGGTTAATTTCTGATCCACAAACCTTGTATTCATCACTATTTAAAGTTATTTGTGTTAGAAGAACATAAAAAAATGTTGCAAAGTGGAACTTTGCACATTGCTTCCTCATTAATTTTCATTTTTACTATGATTAAGCTTATTTATCAATTTTTTTTCCTTATAGAGGAAGCTTTGTAAAAAAAAGAAAATTAATGAGGAAACAATGTGCAAAGTTGTACTTTGCAACTTTTTTCGTTATCTATATATAGTTCTTGAAAATTTCAAAATCACGTAAAATCCAAACCGCTTTACCGATCATGACCAAATTTGGTAGGTAGCAGCGTTGAATGTTATTTTTCATCTGTGGAAAATTTCAGTTGTTTTGGTGAGATTCGACGTGAGTTAGAGCAAAATGAATATTTTTTTGAAAAATTCAAAATCCCATAAAAACCGAAATTGTTTACGGATTCATTCCAAATTCAATACCGATTCTCCTCTAACATAGTTTTATGCATAAAATAATATTTAGCTCAATAGCTAAAAATTTGCGGATGCTAGAGGGCGTATAGTCATTTTTCGAAAATTGCAAAGTCAATTAAATTTTGAAAATATTTTTGAATTTTTTTGAAAATTACCACAAACAAAGGCGTCAACCTGCTTAACATGTTTGCTAAATTTCAGCCCGATTATTAAAACAGTTTTTGAGATATATAAATTTGAACGATCACCCACAACCATATCCACTCATACATTTTTTCTAAACCACTTTTCTCGACGTCATATTTAGTGGAGAAACTGGTAGAGAACTTTTGAATAATCATGTCGAATTCTAAACGCTAACTTGCTCGACCCTAGATCTTAATTTTCCCTACTTCCTTAAGCCGATCCCACATCATTAAGTACCCCAACTCCTGTTAAATTGCTGGTCCACGACCCATACATTCATCAGGTATATATGGAAGGTTATTTGAGTAACATCAACATCAAAGCTTCAAGCATCACTGGCTGTTGGTTCTACGCCTCGCCTGTCACATCGCAATATTAATATCGCTTTATTACCGTTCGTATTAATACACCAAAGTGATATCGTTCACTAAATCCAACATATCTGTACGCAGAGAAATTGTAGTAGTTTTGGTATCCATTAACTGATGACTAAAATATTATTCCTGCAGAAAAATGATTTTTTTCTTTAGAGCAAACGTTCCGGATTTATTTTTCAATATTTAACCATGGTGGAAATTTTTGAAATAATGTTTGACATCTTGTGGCGAAAACAATATTCATCCCAAACCAACAATTCGCAAGTCATTTGGCTCCGGCTGTTATTCTCGAGAGTAAGTACGGTAAAAAGGCAAACTCTACGTGAAATTAATGGCAAGTCATTACCCTGCATGGCGCGTATGTACTATAACGCGTGATGCCGTTATCCGATAATGCACTCGGTATATATATATACTCGAGCTCTTGAACTAACCTCCCTTCGTCGTCAGTTGCTGCCTATCCAACTCTCTCGCTCTCACTTACCTATCCTGAGACTTTAATCTACTTCTGAGTGAACTTTAATGTCTGGTATATCCCAGTGGCACATGGGGATGTTGTATTATAATGCATTAAGGGTAACGTACCGTACTCGCCTCATGCTTCAACACAGTTTCTGCAAAACGTGCCCCTAGACCCCCGGGCAGCAATCTTTTCCAGTTTGCTTCGTCC
This sequence comes from Ephialtes manifestator, assembly GCA_963970395.1. Classification (NCBI taxonomy): domain Eukaryota; kingdom Metazoa; phylum Arthropoda; class Insecta; order Hymenoptera; family Ichneumonidae; genus Ephialtes; species Ephialtes manifestator. Next base: position 37,849,718 of record OZ019972.1, read on the forward strand.
TGATCAACTCATCCTGCAATTAGGTTACTCTTCTAGACTTTCAGTGCCATCAAGGTGGTTGTAATAATTTTTTATCAATTATTTCCCTATAGCCGTATCTATTATCTATCTTTCGCCCAAAATGAAAAGAAAATTGACGTCCACATTTTCTAACCGTGAACAATTATTTAGTACACTCGGAAAAAGTCTTTTGACCATGATTTAAAAAAATGACTTTCTTCCGTTTCTGATTCCAGAATTCACAGATCCGACTTCCGGTCGGAAAATCCAAGCTGAGTTTTTTTTTCTTTGAGATATCGAATTTTGGCCTTCACCGTTCTACTTCGCATCCTTTTTTCAACCTAGATTCTGGTCTAAGTGTATAAAGGAGATTAGTAGCTAACGTTTGGGAATTAAAATTGGTTTTGCTGCTAAAAGAATTTTCTATAATGTGTTTTAAATGTGACTTTGAAAATTGAAAATAATAGTGAGAAATTTTTTTTTTGTGGCCCTAATTGCAGTATGCTAATTGAGAAAGGAATATGCGAATTAGGGTCAGATAAATTTGATCTAAAAATGGCTGATAGATATATAAATTTCCGTGAAGCTGATGTACTGTATGTAAACCTCCATCCCGTGAAGACAATCTTCCACCCTTTCTGACCAAACTCTTCTTATTTTTTTTCCCCTCATCCCTCTGCTTTATCCGTACTTCGCGATTTCCTTCGCCGAATTCTTGGTGCTTTCTCCTACTTTTCGCTCCTGGTAACACACAGCGCAAAATCAAGTTACCGAAGCGCCGTCCGTCACGACACGATTCTCAGGATTTCCCGTAGAAATAAATCCTCCGGTGCCCGTGGGAACGTCGGACTCCCTTTACCCTGCGGTCGTCCAGACTCACGACCCTTCCCCTTTTCTAACTCTTTCTTGTTTCTCGTGTCTTCCTTCTCCCTTTTTCCCTTACCCTTCCAACTACTTCTTTCCTTCTCATGTCTTTCTTCTCCCTTTCTCTATCTCTGTCCCTTAACGTACCGAACACTTATTTCCTTCTCATGTCTTTGTTCTGTCTCCTTATCTCATGCTTTCTACCTCTTTCTTCCTTCTCGGGACTTCCTTCTCCCTCTTTCCGTCGAGGTTTCAAACTCTTCCTTCCTTTTCGAATCTTCCCTCACCTTTTCTAACTCTTTCTTCTTTCTCGTGTCTTCCATCCCACTCCTTCCCTCACCTTTTCTAACTCTTCCTTCTTTCTCGTGTCTTCCATCCCCCTCCTTCTCTCACCTTTTCTAATTCTTTCTTCTCTCTCATGTCTTGCTTCTCCCTCTTCCCCTCACCTTTCCTAACTCTTTCTTCTTTCTCCTTTCTTATGTCTTGCTTCTCCCTCTTTTCTTCACCCTTTCTAACTCTTTCTTCTTTCTCATATCTTTGTTCCCCCTCCTTTCCTCACCCTTTTTACCTCTTTCTTCTTTCTCGTGTTTTTCTTCTCCCTCTTTTCTTCACCTTTCCTAACACTTTCTTCTTTATCGTATCTTCCTTCTCTCTCTTTCCCTCACCCTTTCCATCTCTTTCTTCATTCTCGTATTTTTCTTCTCCCTCCTTCCCTCACCTTTTCTAACTCTTTCTTCTTTCTCATGTCTTGCTTCTCCCTCGTTTCCTCATCCTTTCTAACTCTTTCTTCCTTCTCGTATCTTTCTTCTCCCTCTTTTCCTCACCCTTTCCAACTCTTTCTTCATTCTCGTATTTTTCTTCTCCCTCTTTTCCTCACCTTTTTAAACTCTTTCTTCTTTCTCATGTCTTGCTTCCCCCTGTTTTCCTCATCCTTTCTAACTCTGTCTTCCTTCTCATATCTTCTTTCTCCCTCTTTCCAACTCTTTCTTCTTTCTCGTACCTCCTTTCTCCTTCTTTCCCTCACCCTCTCTAACTCTCCCGTCTTTCTCGTTGCCTTTCTTCTCCCTCTTTCTTATCTCCATTTCAACTCTTTCTCCTTACTCGTGTCTTCCTTCTCCTTTTTTCCCTCAGTCTTTCTAACTCTTTGTTTTTTCTCCTATCTTTCGCTCTCTTTTCACTCCCGCATCTCTCCCTTACTTCTAAATCTCCTGCCACCTTTCTGCATTTCTTTTTTACCTTTATATCTGTCCCTGACGCGAGCTCTTCACTTTCTTGCCTTCTTTCTTCTTCGCCTAACCAAGTCGGCGACCGCTCTACCATAAACACACGAGTGACTGACGATTTTCGGTGAGGATGATGCAGTACCTATAAACTCGATGTACCTCAGATTAAGATTCCGAACGCCCATTCTTTTTTTTCTTTTCTCACCTTCGTTAAATTTCAAGAATGTACGACTTCTTTCCCAAAAAGATACTATGAAAAATATAATTAATAATAATACCGACACTGATGGTTGTGCGGTCGGTGTACGGCTCTGGCGGTCCCACGAGTTAAGCAGCATTGTTTGCGGCCATAACTTGGATGGGTGACCGTTTAGCCGTGCACCGGCTGGCATATCAATCAGTGAGCGGAAGGTCAGTTTTTCTGAGACCTCGGTGTCTACACTTAAGTACTTTACTTTCGTATATACACCGGGAGATCAGAAGAATATATGACCGTCTGTACCAGCACGGGTTTTCCGCAGTTTCCCCGTGTTCATGGCGAATGCGGTACAGTGTAGCTAAGTCGGCTGCGGCCGCATGGAAAGTTAGGTTAGCTTAGCGAAGTGCGGGTAGGGAGTGATAGGAGGAAGGGTGGGATGGGCGGTAAAAGGCGATTGAAGCCATACCATGGAAAGAATAAATAAATAAAAAAAATTAAAAAAAAATATATATATATAATTAATAATAATAATAATAATAATAATAATAATAATAATATTAATATTTATTAATCAGTCTAATATGATTCAGTCCATTTCATGCGGAACGACAGGATTATGAATTTTTCTCATAATACCCGCGTTTAATATTTCCCCGGAAAATGTTATTCTTTTCAATCTAACAGGAGATTGAAGACCATAAAGAATGTTAATTAAATCATCCACAGGTAGCATAAAAGCACATGGAAGATCCGAAACTTAATTACAATATATCGTTGATAAAATGAGATATTATTTAATTAAAAAATGTATGGAAGATAAACTGGATTGGTTACTCACGCGTTAGGCGTTTTTCCTGGCAAGAGATTCGCGTCACGCTTTGGAGCAGCAGTGTCACTCCGCACTTGCGACAGTTACCAAACCATGCGAAGCTGGCGGTTAAAATTACCATGCGGGCTGTGCAGCATCATCCGACGAGAGATGGAAGAGAGGGAGAGAAAGCGAACTCATATACCTACACCGCCTCCACCACCTCCCACCCTCTTTCCACCCTCCACCCCCTTCCCCCCAACTTCTCGGTTTAATTTCCGGTAGCGAAGCCGCCTCGCGGTGGATCTCATATATATATACTCATACGTACTATGTTTTATGTAGGGTAGATAACGTTATCCGGAGAATGCAGAGGAGGAGGGATGTTGGCGGAAGGGAGGAGAATGCAAGGGACAGAGGGATACCGAAAGCTCTTGCAATTTTATCGCTTGTGACGATCGCTGTACGAGCATGAAGGGTATATCCGTGAATGCACCATGGTTTAACTGCATCCACAGTACACACGGATATTTCGACCAGACACCATATGTTATGTTTTACTGATACTATATAGATTCCATTGATTGAAAGGGAAATCAAAAAAATACAAAATATTTCAATATGAATGGAAATTTTTTTTTATAAATTTGAAAGTACATACAAATTTTTGCATAAAATATATGTTTTTTTTAAATTTATTTTAATGGGAATTTTGGATCTTACGTCATCGGAAATTTTCTGATGATTATTAATATTTGAGAATTCTTTGTGAAAATCTGAAGAAGAAGAATGGGAATATTTGTAAATCGAGTAAATAACATACGTTATATTTTAGTAATACTATATAGATACCACTGTTTGAAAGGGAAATCAAAAAAATAAAAAAATATTTCAATATGAATGGAATTTTTTTTTTTTTATAATTTTGAAAATACATACAAATTTTTATTCAATGTTTCTAGGCATAAAATATATGTTTTTTAAAAATTTATTTTAATGGGGATTTTGGATCTTACGTCATCGGAAATTTTCTGATGATTATTAATATTTGAGAATTCTTTATGAAAATCTGAAGAAGAAGAATGGGAATATTTGTAAATGGAGTAAATAACATACGTTATATTTTAGTGATACTATATAAATACCATTGATTGAAAGGGAAATCAAAAAAAAATACAAAAAATATCAATATGAATGGAATTTTTTTTTTACGAGGTTGAAATTGCATAGAAATTTTGGTTCAATGGATCTGGGCATAAAATATATGTTTTTTTTTTAGTTTATTTTAATGGGGATTTTGGATCGTACGTCATCGGAAATTTTCTGATGATTATTAATATTTGAGAATTTTTGTGAAAATTTCGATGAATCAGAATGAAAATATTTATAAATCGAGTAAATAATATATTTTTTAGTGTTTTTAAAAAAATATCGCATTTTGGCAAAAAATTGGGCGTACTAAAGTCACCTGAAATAAACTAGCAAGAAACTTATGGCCAGCTGAACAATTCGAAATGTTGGTATACCTGAATATTCACAGTGCCGAAGGCCAAAATTTTCTTTTCTATTTTTTTCGACTTTGCGAAAATTTTTAAAATTTATATAATTGGAAATTTCCCTCTGTTCACGAAACTCGCATACTTTTTGTCAATAACTTAAAAATTTCAAGCTCGATCAAAAAAGCGCCACTTATAATTTCGTGCAATTTTTTACTTTCATTGAAAATATAAATAAAATAATATCCCCCTTATCACAAATTTCATATTCTTATAATCACAAAATCAAATTGTCAAAAGCTTCAAATCTCTCATATAAAAAAATGATAAATATATATAAATAATAATAATAATAAACGGTAATAAATAAAATCATCCAATTCCATCGACCCTTTTTCAAAACTCAGTGTCACATGTAGAAAACTCGCATTACAGTGAAAATTCCATTCCAAACCACATTGAATTTGTGGTTTTGTATCATATTTACAAACATCGATATATGTAGTATATATCGTTATATATACAACATCGAAAAGCTGAAAACTGTGATGTGTCCATAGGTATGAGGAAATCCAGTCGCCAGACACGGGATGCATAAAACATAATGCATAATGGAGCCAAACGAACGCATAAGCGGCCAATCAGGGAACTACCCCCCGCCCTCCCTCCCCCTCCCCTTTCCGCCCCTCTCTTCGCGTCGTCTCACACCAATCGCTCGAAGCTTCGTGTCCTCCGACGGTTTTGCAATCAACCAATCCTGACGATTGCCCGATTCACCTATGCGGACTGTGTTGAAATCAGCGCCATCTATGCTCGTGGATATGTAACTACGTTCACAGTTCGATTCCCTATACGCGTCTGCTATTGTAATATGACCGATCAATCACACGATTTTCCATGATTCCATCCTCGCTCTGGTTATGGCAGGGATTTGGAGAGAATGGCGGTCTATTCATTTGGGAAAATGAAGGGAGGTTGTGCAGACAAATGAGGAAGCTATGAAACGGCCTTCGCACCATAGAGATAAACAAATTTATACATACACGCACATAATGCATGTTCAATCCTCTGCTGCAGACACTATTGTGCTTTTGGCTTATCCGTCTAATGCATTTTGTAATTCGCCTCCGCTTATTATGCATCGACAGTACGTTACATCGACTCTGTGATTATTATTATTATTATTATTATTATTATTATACATGTGGATGTGAAGCTGATTATCGTGTACGTGTTTGAGGCTTCATGACATAAATGGGAAATTTGGGAGATTGATAATCGGGAAATTGTGCCTGTGATGTTGCTCAGGGATAGGTCGTAAAATCCTTATTTTGTAAACCCAAATGCACAAAATGCTAAATTAAATTTTAGGGAATTTTTAGTAATAAATACATGAGAGAGAATTTTTTTTTGTTTTTTTATTAGGAATCAAGTTTAACTTCGTGAATGATGCAGTAATTAATATTATCAACGTTTTAATGAAGATATTAATTTTCAATCATGTGAATTACGTTCGCCACTGTTGCGGTAATTATTCCCCAAATCATGTTCATATTTGTGTTTGATATTTATTGATAATATTGTTAATTACAGGATCAACATAACAACTTTAGTTATGAGATAATAGCAGAAAATAAAAATTCATAAATTGTTGAAAATTTTCACACTTTGTATTGAATTTTCTACAAAGTTTTTTCGATGCACATTAAAAGTGTAAGCCACAAAAAATGCAGTCTAATTTTACAACTAATTAGCATTATTATTATTATTATTAAAAATTAATATCTCAGTGTTTGTATGGACATTAATTTTTTTTCTCTTGTCTTCAACTGCCAAAATTCTGAGTGAATATAATTTTTAGTTAGAAATATGATTCTAAGCTCTTAGAAAGAGCAGCAGCACTTGGAGAGCTTCATCAGTCTGTCGAGGGAGAATCTTAAGGTTCTTCGTGAAGCATGAATACACATGTAGGGAAGATAGTAGCTGTAGGATAAGTTAAGTACACAGCGAAGTAGCTGTACTAGTTCGTAGGTGTAAAAAAACATGGAATCTGCAGGGCTTCGCTTCGGTTAATCGTGCGAGTAAAGAGTATAAAACCATAGGATAGGCGGCCAAGCGGTAAAAAGACAAAAGCAACAAAAAAAAAGTTTTTTTTTTTTGGAGAGTATAAAGAAGCTTCATAATTAAACGAGTTGCAGGAAAACTACAGCATGCAGACTCGATGCAGCGTGGTCGGAGCTTTCTGGTGTACCGTTGCTGTATACCCCTCGACCTGATTAATGAAAAGACTGGCTTAACATCGCAGAGCACCAACGAGAGGAAACGGAAAACAAGTATACATCCAGCTACAGCAGCAATCGTGCACCAAGCTACGTTTTTTTAAACAAGATTTTTTTTCTACTGCGAACAGCAGTCGAGAGCTCGATCTCTCTCTCTCTCTGTGATTCTTGACCGACCGAGTGTCTGACGTTAACGAAAATAACGAGGGAAATCCCACTGCGAAGTATCGTTTAACGAGCGTGAGAGCTTAGCTCGGATGTCTGCTTTTTTTCGCACACCGTCTGGCTTTCCCTGTGCGAGCGTTCCTCTTCAACCGTTGTCCGGCTTAACTCGAGCCAAAGAAATTCGGCGAAACGCCCCTAAAAACAATGCAATTTGGGACAAAGATTCGCAACAATATGAAACTTGGCATTTGATTTAGCAATTTTTAGGGTTTTTGATTTAATCAACACATTCGTTACAAAAAAGAATTTTATTCATTTCAGTAGACTACCCATAATGAAAACCGCATAAAAAATAAGTTTCGGATGATTCGGAATGGTTCTGGACAGTCCAGAATGGTTCTGGACAGTCCAGGATAGTTGTGGACAGTCCAGGATGGTTGTGGACAGTCCACCATGGTTCTCGACAGTCCAGAATGGTTCTAGACAGTCCTAACTGGTTTTAGACAGTCCAGGATAGTTCTGGACAGTCCCGGATTATTCTGGATAGTTCATGATTATTCTGGATAGTTCAGGATGGTTCTGGATAGACCAGATTTGTTCTGGACAGTCCAGAATGGCACAGTCCCAGATGATTCTGGGCAATCCCAGATGATTCTGCACAGTCCATGATGGTTCTAAACAGTCCATGATGGTTCTACACAGTCCAGGATGATTTTGGACAGTCCAGGATGCTCGTGGACAGTCCCGGATGATTCTGAATAGTTCAGAATGATTCTGGACAATGCAGGATAGTTCTGGATAATCAAGGATGGTTGTGGACAGTCACAGATAGTTCTATACAGTCCAGGATTGCTTTGGACAGCTTAGGATGGTCTCGGACAGTCCCGGATGATTCTGGACAGTTCAAGATGGCTCTGCACAGTCCTAGATGATTCTGGACTATCTAGGATGGGTCTGAACAGTCTAAGATCGTTCTGGATAGTCTAGAATAGTTCTGGACAGTCTAAGATGGCTCTGGACCGTCTAGGATCGTTCTGGATAGTCTAGAATAGTTCTGGACAGTCTAGGATGGCTCTGGACAGTCTAGGATGGAGTCTAGACAATCTAGAACGAATCTGGACAGGATATTATAGTAAGTAATCTACATATAATAAATTATTTATGCCTGAAGAAAACGGCGCTTTGAGATTGATTTAAATTTGTGTCACAAATCAAAATGATTCTTTGTTCGAATTTCAATAGCATGACTACGAGGGTGAAATAATATATTGGTTTTTTAATGGGCTCTTATCAATCACGATATTAAATCTGGAGGGAGATTTTGTAATTTAATTTCCAGTGAATAAATATCAAGAAACAGAAAGTATATTTTTCTCATTCAAGGGAGGTTTCGTGACCGCAGGAACCGAGGGGGTTTGATAGAGACCATCAACAGGAGCGAATCCTACCATGCCGAGTCTCCCTCGCCCAAACGACACACCATTGACGAAGAGTAATTAATAAAGCTTCTCTTTCAGGATAATCCAACGCCTCGACGCGTCGCCAGGTGTGCGTATAATTTATCATTCCCATCTCCCGGATGGGGCACACAGCCCTGTGGCCTCACTGTATCTTGTGGCTGGGTTGAGGACCCAAAGCGTCAATTCGACGCCCCAGCAAACACCTACTAAAGCTCCTGGAGATATAGAGAAGAAGAAGAAGAAGAAGCAGAAGACGACGACGACGACGACGACAACGACGACATTGCGCGACGTCGTGGCGAGAAAACACAATGACCCTAGGAACATGCGGAAGGGATGATGATCGTCTTCTAGTCTCGTTCTCTTTTCACTCTTAAGGCTTCTACCCCGCATTGTCGTTGAACCCTGTCCTACTTCATTTTACTGCGCAAAATCCGCGAGAATAATACAATAGGTTCACAACAATATTATAGATAAAGTATACGAAGAAAAATCTTAACCTTAACTTAAACCTGACTACTATTAAGGATGTATCATAAACATGCCCTACCCAAAATTCGTAAAAATCTTTGTACTTTACAAAAACTAACAAATAAATAAAATAAAAAATTTATTTGAAATAATATTAATGACAATAGATCATTAATAGATTTATAATTAGTCATCTTTTATTTATTAGTATCTTCAATAAATAATTAATAATCAAATAGTTATTTTTTATTTAGTTAGTATTAATAAATTAGCTGATTTGTTTAATGAATTCAAGTGAATTTATTTACTATTTAAAATCGAACCTCCTCTAAATAATTGGCTCAATTTTTTTTTGTATTCTGTGTTAGAACAGTACATTTTCCACTTCGTCGTATAACGGGAGAAAAAAGATATAATAATTTTCTACCCTCGTTGATGGATCAATTATTAAAAGTAGATTTAAATTTTTTTGCTCAACGATTATTTGCTTTTTGCCTGCCGGCTATTTTTGCAGGCTTCTCGTACTCTTCCGCCTTGAGGAAACATTTCTGTGCATTCAATGAAATTTTGTATTTGTATTTGAACGCGAACATTGCATTGAGTCAAAGAAATAGTTTCATTTATTCAAGGAAATAATTTCATTGGTGTAAAGAAATAATTTGATTGATTCAAAGAAACAGTTTCATTGATTCGAAGAAAAAGTTTTATTGGTTCAAATAAATAGTTTCATTGATTCAAAGAAATAATTTCATTGATTCAAAGAAATAGTTTCATTGATTCAAAGAAATAGTTTCATTGATTCAAAGAAATAATTTCATTGATTCAAAGAAATAATTTAATTGAATCAAAGAATGACAATAGATCATTAATAAATGTATAATTAGTCATCTTTTATTTATTAGTATCTTGAATAAATAATTAATAATCAAATAGTTATTTTGTAGTTAGTTAGTATTAATAAATTAGCTAACTTGTTTAATAAATTCAAGTGAATTTATTTATTATTTAAAATCGAACCTCCTCTAAATAATTGGCTCAATTTTTTTTTGTATTCTGTGTTAGAACAGTACATTTTCCACTTCGTCGTATAACGCGAGAAAAAGGATATAATAATTTTCTACCCTCGTTGATGGATCAATTATTAAAAGTAGATTTTAATTTTTTTGCTTAACGATTATTTGCTTTTTGCCTGCCGGCTATTTTTGCAGGCTTCTCGTACTCTTCCGCCTTGAGGAAACATTTCTGTGCATTCAATGAAATTTTGTATTTGTATTTGAACGCGAACATTACATTGAGTCAAAGAAATAGTTTCATTTATTCAAGGAAATAATTTCATTGGTGTAAAGAAATAATTTGATTGATTCAAAGAAACAGTTTCATTGATTCAAAGAAAAAGTTTTATTGGTTGAAATAAATAGTTTCATTGATTCAAAGAAATAATTTCATTGATTCAAAGAAATAGTTTCATTGATTCAAAGAAATAATTTAATTGATTCAAAGAAATAATTTCATTGATTCAAAGAAATAGTTTCATTGATTCAAAGAAATAATTTCATTGAATCAAAGAATGACAATAGATCATTAATAAATGTATAATTAGTCATCTTTTATTTATTAGTATCTTGAATAAATAATTAATAATCAAATAGTTATTTTTTAGTTAGTTAGTATTAATAAATTAGCTGATTTGTTTAATGAATTCAAGTGAATTTATTTACTATTTAAAATCGAACCTCCTCTAAATAATTGCCTCAATTTTTTTTTGTATTCTGTGTTAGAACAGTACATTTTCCACTTCGTCGTATAACGGGAGAAAAAGGATATAATAATTTTCTACCCTCGTTGATGGATCAATTATTAAAAGTAGATTTTAATTTTTTTGCTCAACGATTATTTGCTTTTTGCCTGCCGGCTATTTTTGCAGGCTTCTCGTACTCTTCCGCCTTGAGGAAACATTTCTGTGCATTCAATGAAATTTTGTATTTGTATTTGAACGCGAACATTGCATTGAGTCAAAGAAATAGTTTCATTTATTCAAGGAAATAATTTCATTGGTGTAAAGAAATAATTTGATTGATTCAAAGAAACAGTTTCATTGATTCAAAGAAAAAGTTTTATTGGTTCAAATAAATAGTTTCATTGATTCGAAGAAATAATTTCATTGATTCAAAGAAATAGTTTCATTGATTCAAAGAAATAATTTCATTGATTCAAAGAAATAATTTCATTGATTCAAAGAAATAGTTTCATTGATTCAAAGAAATAATTTAATTGAATCAAAGAATGACAATAGATCATTAATAAATGTATAATTAGTCATCTTTTATTTATTAGTATCTTGAATAAATAATTAATAATCAAATAGTTATTTTTTAGTTAGTTAGTATTAATAAATTAGCTGATTTGTTTAATGAATTCAAGTGAATTTATTTACTATTTAAAATCGAACCTCCTCTAAATAATTGCCTCAATTTTTTTTTGTATTCTGTGTTAGAACAGTACATTTTCCACTTCGTCGTATAACGGGAGAAAAAGGATATAATAATTTTCTACCCTCGTTGATGGATCAATTATTAAAAGTAGATTTTAATTTTTTTGCTTAACGATTATTTGCTTTTTGCCTGCCGGCTATTTTTGCAGGCTTCTCGTACTCTTCCGCCTTGAGTCTCGCTTACATTTTTGAATCGATAACGCGCGGCTGTGCTATGGCCGGGACTGGGTCGAGTGGCCGACGCGCCGCCGGTGAGACCTCTACCTATACCTCCCCTAACCCCATCTACTTCATAGCTACTATGGTGAACTGCGGGGCTCGGTAATATTACCTACCAGCTAGTTTCGGCGAGTGAGAGTATATACCGGGCGCCTGGAATTGCCAAGTCAGCTCATCTAGATTGAGCTTTGTTCCGGGCAGCGTATACCGTCTCGGTAAAACCAGCACAAGCATGAAGATACCCCCGACGAATAACTCTTTTCATTCTTTCTTATTCCTTCGTGAAATGATTCTTTTCAGTCTTCGGAAAAAAACCTTGACGAAAAACCTCTCAGTGCATTTCAAGGCACTCAAGAGTTTTAGAAAGATATATATAGCGTGGGAAGAATGACAATTCTTGCTAAAATTCTCGTCGTGCAGTGTTGCGTACAACAATGTTTAAAAAAAAAATAAAAAATAAAAAATAATGCTGCAGCATCGTTATGACCGGAATTGTCGTTGAAAAGTTGAATAGATACCGCAGTTTGAGTTCACTGGAGCAAAGTATCTGTCGGAATTAGTAACTGGTGTATTTTTGACTTTTCACTGAGTCCCTTAATCTTCGTATAAAATAGAACCATAAAAAGGCTATAAAATGTAATTAGCAATAATTGATGGCACTGTAAGAAATTTAGTCATGCTGAACCATTTTCTGAAGCAGTTAAATCTTACCTTCAACCTCTTAACCTCACTTGAATTTTGTTAGAATTTATTATCTCATTTTTTAATTATTTGTTGAAGAAACTAAAAGATAACTAATTTAATTATTAATTTTTTTTTGGAAGATACTAAAAGATAACTAATTTAATTACTAATTATTTATTGAAGAAACTAAAAGTTAACTAATTTGATTATTAATTATTTATTGAAAAAACTAAAAAAATAACACTTCAATTATTATTCAAAATTAGTAACCTTATTGAGAGCCGAACCTCCTTAACACTGTTCATAATACCAGAGTCACTATTTAATCTCAGAGAATTTTTTTGACTTTTCAGTCAATTACATATTCAAAAAAATGCCATTATTAGGTGTAATAATCATGAAAATATAGCCTCCTCCTGAGAATATATTTTATTTCGCGAGAGCTCGAAATAGTTCTCGGTCTTAACTGGAGCGAAAACTATTAGCGCAGCTCGTTACGCTCCCGCGAAGCTTAGAGGGACACAAAGAGAAATGTAAAAATCCGTACGCCCTCTGGAAGCGGTTGGCAGCAGTGACGATGGTGGTGGCGGTGGTTGCGCGGTAGCGCTTGCGTTATTACCTTCTTTTTCTCACTTTTGCAGAATTTACTTGCCCTCTATGCAAACTGACTTCTTTTAAGGTTCCGTGTGGTGCCACGATCGTGTATGAATATTCATGAGTGGACCTCGGCGAGAGAGGCTGGTTGCTCAGTGTCTCGGATTCATCCTCTACTGAACCTCTCCCTTTCCCAGCACCACCTCTCAGTCCCTTCTCGACCTCGTAATGTCTTTTTCTGCGTTGGATTCTCATTTCACGCCACCAAGTAGTGCTGCCACTCGTTGTCGTCATTTTCTCTTTCTCTCGCTTCCCGGAAATAGTCTAAGATTTTTCTTCCATACTTGACGCCAAATGGGAAAAACAGGTGTACATTCGTGTCACTTCCTCAGCGAAAGAGCTTCTCTAACTATTATTGTCAAACTTATTTCAGATTGTTTCTCTTCGGAAATTGAATTTCTCCATCAAATAGTTCGAGACGTCTACTACTAAAATCTATACAGTTGAAGGCAATTTTATTTGACAAAAAATGAAATCGTATTGTCAAGAAAAATACAGAAAAAAAATATAATTATAAAAATCGGAATTGAATTCTTGCTTAAATTGGACGAGATGTCGACTACAAAAATCTATACAGTTGGAGAGAAATTTATGGAAGAAAAAATGAAATCGTATTCATAAGAAAAATGCAGAAAAAAATATAATTATAAAAATCGAAATTGAATTCTTGCTTAAAGTGGGTGAGACGTCGACTACAAACATCTATACAGTTGGAGAGAAATTTATGGAAGAAAAAATGGAATCGTATTCATAAGAAAAATGCAGAAAAAAATTAATAATAATAGGAATAATGGAATATTATGAAAATCTAATAATGTTAATAGTTGACTAGAATAGGATATAATTATAATTTGATATAATCATGACATACTAATAATTTCCATGACTATTTCATATTGACAGCAAAATTCTTCACTTCAATTCTTAAATAATAAATCTAGTTCAAATTTATCAGTCGAGAGGGAAAAAAAATACAGCTCACTGAAAATAATTTGTTGTGCCGGACTCTGCCCCCTTAACGTAGAGTAAATCTTCGGTAGTATAGTGGTAAGTATCCTCACATGTCACATAATTTAAAATAATAAGGTACACATTTAAAAAAAGTTAAATACTTACCAATTGAAATAATCAAAAATAATTTTTAATAATATAATAATTATTTAAAAATTCAAATAAATTGCAACTAATAGTTGAAAAGACTATATCTCCAAGTGCGTTGCAGTGATAGTCGTCATACCTTCGTTGGTGCTCCAGTCTGGTTTATAATTGGACACGCGACCCTGGCACTCGTTAAATTTCGTGAAAAGCGGAGTAGGCCATTGGAGTGACGTCACAGCGCCAAGCGGGGGCAACTGGAAGCGCGTGAAAGCGAGAGGTTGCTGAGGAAGTCCGCACACTCCACTTCGCCAGCCAGGAGAACTGTGCTGGAAACGTTGGGAGCGGTTAACAGCGGGTTGAGAAGGGGATTGTTGGCTAGTGACGTAACGACCGGGTGCGGTGGTGGCTGCTGCACCAAGAAAAAAAAAATTCATTGATTCCAATAAAATGGGTGGACTGCAATTTTTTTTCTATGATTTCCAGGAAACATTTCTGTGCATTCAATGAAATTTTGTGTTTGTATTTGAAAGCGAACATTGCATTGAGTCAAAAAAATAATTTCGTTGGTTCAAAGAAATAATTTCATTGATTCAAAGAAATAATTTCATTGATTCAAAGAAATAATTTCATTGAACCAAAGAAATAATTTCATTGATTCAAAGAAATAATTTCATTGATTCAAAGAAATAGATTCATTGATTCAAAGAAATAATTTCATTGATTCAAAGAAATAATTTCATTGATTCAAAGAAATAGTTTCATTGATTCAAAGAAATAATTTCATTGATTCAAAGAAATAGTTTCATTGATTCAAAGAAATAGATTCATTGATTCAAAGAAATAATTTCATTGATTCAAAGAAATAATTTTATTGATTCAAAGAAATAATTTCATTGATTCAAAGAAATAATTTCATTGATTCGAAGAAATAATTTCATTGATTCGAAGAAATAGTTTCATTGATTCAAAGAAATAATTTCATTGATTCAAAGAAATAGTTTCATTGATTCAAAGAAATAATTTCATTGATTCAAAGGAATAGATCCATTGATTCAAAGAAATAATTTCATTGAATCCAAGAAATAATTTCATTGGTTCAAAGAAATTATTTTATTGATTCAAAGAAATAATTTCATTGATTCAAAGAAACGGTTTCAGTGATTCAAAGAAACAGTTTCATTGATTCAAAGAAACAGTTTCAGTGATTCAAATAAACGGTTCCATTAATTTGGAAAAAAATATTCATTAATTTAATGTCACTAGATTTCATTGAATTTTAGATAATTCAAGAGAAAAATAATAATGACGTAAATATACAATTTCATTGACGACAAAGAAATGTTACATAGGTCTTGATTTCAAAGAGATTTCTTTGAATCAAGGAATCTTTTTCTCTCGGTGCGCTGCTGCTACAGATTTCGGAATTGGAAATGGAAGAACGACGGGTCACCTGACTACAAATGGCACAGCAGCACCACCACTACACAAAAAAAAAGTGGAACCGCAGCCACTACAAGGAAACGTACCCGGAACACTGAAAATGGTATCGATTTACAGGGACGCACTATACGAGCGTTGGAGCATGTATAAGGGTCTAAGGGATGCTAAAGGATCGTGGGGTTAAGCGCCCTGGCCTCGCCAAGGATTCGATTTACTGAATGGCCGTTGTGAATCGACTCCAGCACCTCCACTATTATTACCAGGGCATTTAATAGTGGGTAGGGGGTAGAAACTTCATCCCATCTTATCCTACACGTAGAATTTATGTTATATAGGTTTTCTGTAACCAAAGAATTACGGCAAGTTATTTACTGTACACTCTCTGCTTTTAGAAAAATTATGGTAACCATAACAATTATTTATACAGCTACATTTAATTTAAAAAAAAAATAAACACCGTTAAATTTCTCATTATTTCAAAACCGACTAAAAAACCCTCTTTTGTTAAAAAATAATAAAATTATGAACGCGAGATTAAAAATTTAATTTCCAAACGAAAAAATAATAATAACTTTTTATTTTAATAAACGCGGAACGTTACACGATGTTATTAAAAAATTCCATGCGTACCTGAAGAGATGCATTTCTGAAACAAATAATAGAACAAAAGATCCGAGAGTATAAAAAATTAAAATAAATATAATAAACCGAGTAGACGAGCGTTATTAAAAAATACCACATACTGCAGTTCATCTTTATCCAGAAGTTAATCCGGATGATAATCGAGCGTGACTGTCAGCCTGATGCCGGATGAATGCGTAGAGCATCGCGTGGGTGAATGTCACGACTATGGTGAAAATAATGAAAACCCTCGCAGCGCAACTTCCCCGTGGCAGTATTATATATTGACACGACAGTGAACAGGCGTTCATTTACATTGTAATGACGTCAAAGTGTCAGATGAGCGCATCAAACAAGCGACAAAACGAGTATTTGAGGGGAGGAACCCTCCCCCCTCCCCCCAACCCTTTTCCCTCACCCTACGGCCATGAAATCGAAGGGTTGCACGATGTAGATAACGAGATATATGTTCATACAGCCCTAGAGAAAATGTGGCGAGGGTTTGACAGGGCGTCAGAAAATCCAGTGTAATTTCCCATCCCTCGCAGCGTTCCCTAAACAAATTATCGCATTTCGATAACGAGACAACTCGCAAAGCGACCGCTGGCTTCCGGTGTCAATAATCAACTACACCTGCAGGCGCGATTTAGCAAATAAATTTTTAACGTAATTAGGCACATTGCAATTTATGCCATAAGTGTTAATAGCTCACTATGCGAATTAACAATACCGGAAATTAGCAAAATTTTGATAGATTTATTCTATGTGGGTAGATTTCAATGTTGAGAAAAAGAAAATTGGAAATCGGTGAATCGAAAAAAAAGTAATGACTTGTTGAAAAATTCGAATTTTGGTAATCCTCATTTTTCGGGGTCCAAAGAGAAAAATTATAATTCAACTTCGACTAAATTTTAAAAAACGATCTAATCGGAAATTTCTCCCTGATTACGAAAATCGCCATTTTTTCCTCGATAACTAAAAAATACCAAGCAGGATTTCACAAAAATCTGGAAATTCAGGATTTTTGTGGTTCTCAATTGGAATATAATCACCCATTTCCTTAGAGGCTCTTGGCATTTTTGTGTTTTATTTTAAAACATGCAAACAGATAAAAAAAAAGTTTCGAGAAATTTCCAAAAATAGGCAGAACAGAAGATAAAAAAAAAAGTAAATAGAAAAAAGAATAAAATGCAACGCTGAATTTTAAAGTTTGAGAAATATTCAAAAATAGGCAGAACAGAAGATAAAAAAAAAGTAAATATAAAAAAGAATAAAATGCAACGCTGAATTTTAAAGTTTGAGAAATATCCAAAAATAGACAGTACAGAAGATTTAAAAAAAAAGTAAATCGAAAAAAGAATAAAATGCAGCGTTAAATCGAGATGGAAAAATCGTTCGATTTTCTCGGCGAATGCTGCGAGGGTGGTGGTTATTGTAAATATCAGCAGATCTCAGCCTGGAATTGGCCTGGAACAGCTATTTTTAAGTTTTGAGAAATATCCGAAAATAGACGGTACAGATTTAAAAAAAAAATGTAATTGGAGAAAGAATGAAATGCAGCCCTAAATCGAGATGGAAAAATCGTTCGATTCTCTCGGCGAATGCTGCGAGGGTGGTGGTTATTGTAAATATCAGCAGATCTCAGCCTGGAATCGGCCTGGAATAGCTATTTTTAAGTTTTGAAAAATATCCAAAAATAGACGGTACAGATTAAAAAAAAAAAAAGTAATTGGAGAAAGAATGAAATGCAGCGTTAAATCGCGATGGAAAAATCATTCGATTCTCTCGGCGGATGCTGCGGGGGTGGTAGTTATTGTAAATATCAGCAGATCTCAGCCTGGGATTGACCTGGAACAGCTATTTTAAAGTTTTGAAAAATATCCAAAAATAGACAGCACAGATTTAAAAAAAAAATGTAATTGGAGAAAGAATGAAATGCAGCGTTAAATCGCGATGGAAAAATCATTCGATTCTCTCGGCGAATGCTGTAAGGGTGGTGGTTATTGTAAATATCAGCAGATCTCAGCCTGGAATTGGCCTAGAACAGCTATTTTAAAGTTTTGAGAAATATCCGAAAATAGGCGGCACAGATTGAAAAAAAAAAGTAATTGGAGAAAGAACGAAATGTAGCCCTAAATCGAGATGGAAAAATCGTTCGATTCTCTCGGCGAATGCTGCGAGGGTGGTAGTTATTGTATATATAAGCAGAGCTCAGCCTGGAATAGCTATTTTAAAGTTTTGAAAAATATCCAAAAATAGACGGCACAGATTTAAAAAAAAAAGTAATTGGAGAAAGAATGAAATGCAGCGTTAAATCGAGATGGAAAAATCATTCGATTCTCCCGGCGAATGCTGCGAGGGTGGTGGTTATTGTAAATATCAGCAGATCTCAGCCTGGACTTGGCCTGGAACAGCTATTTTAAAGTTTTGAGAAATATCCGAAAATAGGCGGCACAGATTTAAAAAAAAAAGTAATTGGAGAAAGAATGAAATGCAGCGTTAAATCGCGATGGAAAAATCATTCGATTCTCCCGGCGAATGCTGCGAAGGTGGTGGTTATTGTAAATATCAGCAGATCTCAGCCTGGAATTGGCCTGGAACAGCTATTTTAAAGTTTTGAGAAATATCCGAAAATAGACGGCACAGATTGAAAAAAAAAGTAATTGGAGAAAGAACGAAATGTAGCCCTAAATCGAGATGGAAAAATCGTTCGATTCTCTCGGCGGATGCTGCGAGGGTGGTGGTTATTGTAAATATCAGCAGATGCCTGGAACTGGCCCGCTTCGAACCGCAGTGACGTTGCAATGGGGTGAATGACGTCACTGGCACCGAGTGGAGTGCATCTCGTGACGTCAAGAGGTCGCGAACCGAACTGCTCCTGGTTGAGCTGGGTCTCTCCATCCAGGTGAAACACCCCTCAGCGGGTCAAGTTGGTAAAGCCCGACCGAGCTCTTCTATTCGTATCTATCTATATATTCTTCTTCACCAACCCTCCGTGAATCTCCATTGAGTCTAAATATGTAGATCAACGGTCCACTTCATACATTAATTTTATAATGGGCAGGCAGTTTCGTTGGTTTTTTAATTACACTTCATTCACTTCGATATTCAATTTTATTCCAACGATTTTCAATTTAATAATGTTTCGGAAATAACCGATGAATCGAATTACGTTCGAGAGATTTAATTTTTCTGGATAATCCATTTTTACGTGCGACGACCCAAATCACTTTTATTAAATTCGTCTCCGTCTCATTTTCAAACGTGAAAAATCTGCAAATATGTGTTTTTCAGGTTTCCACTTGAAATATTTTACTAACCGACAAAAAATTCGTAATTTCGTAATCAACGAAAAATTATCGGTGAGATAGGCTATTAAAAAGTCAAAGTCGAAAAATTTTCAATTAGTTGGAGCATGGAACATTTTCAGATATGTTGAAAAATTTATCATTACAAATAAAAAAAATAGCCCGAGCGAGAATCGTTACTCCATTGATTCAAAAAGTTATCACTATTTCAGTAAAACTTTGTATTCAACACTAAAACGTAAAAAAAAAAATGTTTTAAAAATTTGTTTTTGACACTGATGTATTTTTGCATGTTGGACCTAATTTACCTTTGATCAAGAAATCCAATTTTTGTATGTTTATTCAATAACTAAAAGTGCTAATTTCCTAACGAGATCAAATTGCAAAAACGATCCCTCGATACGTGAGTTCTTGACTTGAGGTACAATAAATGTTATCCTGTCAAGACAGATGTGATTTCCCATAATTACCCTATCGCTATCATGTCTACCACAAACGGTTAATTGATGTAGCAATGGGGAGTCGATCCTATTTCACAGACACTATTGTGTGCAATATGCTTTAGTATGTGGAAACATTAATCGCACAATCTGTGGAATAGTATTTATCGTAGTGACTACAGCATATGTGGAAACCTGAACATTGACGTCTCGGATGAGCTCTTAATACCATAGCCAATGGGCAACGATGCTGTTGCCAGGCAAATCACTAACATTAAGAGCCATGAGGGGGCATGATCAAACCTCCTGTCTCTCTGACGTTAACTTCACCACATGTCGAACCTAGCTTTCAGTACGCACCGAGCCGAGGAGATTCTGAATGTGAATTAGCCATGCGATCGTCACAGCCAATCCGCAAACACGAAAATAGCATCCATGCACTAGAATATGATAGTGAATATCGATTCTAATTTAATATGTGTGCCCTGAATGGGTCTGCGTTTAGACAATATTCAAAACGGATGCGGTCTTCCAGGATGGCCATCAACGCTACGTCAGCATCCTCCAAAACTCCAACTAAACAGGTCAGCACTTCTGTCTCCTTAAATTTTAACGATAATGGTGTCTGTTGCTGTTCTGAACCAGTTCGGATCAATTCGAAACGGTGCAGAATAATTCTAAACAATCCAAAGCAGCTATGGTACCAATGAAGACATCCAAACAACCGTTACGTGATCGGTAACGGAAGACGACTTTGAACAATTGACGTCCAGCAAGGACAACGTAATTCCGGATCGTAATTCCGAAAGGGTTGCTCGTTGAAAACGTGGAGATAACACTACGGACAAGCGAGCAATTTCACGTGGCCTACATCTTCTCCTACACGCCTATAGAACCAAAGTTAGGTGTATTGCGCGGGGGAAACTAACAGCAGTGTAGCTTGCCATACAGAAATCTCCTGGGTCGGAACTACGTCGGTTGATCCGACACGCGAAATCGTCCGAAACGGTCCCAAAGAGGCCGAAACAGTCTAAAACGGTTCTCAAAAGAATTCTGCGCAGTTTGGAACAATTCGAAACAGTCTGAAATAGTTCGAAATTATTCGAAACCGTCCGAAACAGTCCGATACATTTCGATACAGTCCGAAACAGTCCGATACAGTTCGATACAGTCCGAAACAGTCCGAAACAATTCGAGTCAATTCGGAACAATTTAAAACAGTACCAACAGTTACCAATGAAGACGTAGCCCTCAGCCTAGAACAGCGCAAAGTAGTCCGGAATAGTCCGAAATAGTTCGAAACGGTTCGAAACAGTCCGAAACAGTCCGAAACAGTCCGAAACAGTCCGAAACAGTCCGAAGCAGTCCGAAACAGTCCGAAACAATGCGAAACAGTTCGTAACAATTCGAAACAGTAATGTTACCAACGAAGACATAGCCCACAGCCTAAAACCGGATCTAAACAAGCGTTACTTTATCAGTAACGGAAGACGACTTTGAACAATTGACGTCCAGAAAAGAAAAAGTAATTCCGGATCGTAATTCCGAAGGGGTCGTACGTTGGTAACGTGGAGATAACACTACGAACAAGCGAGCAATTCCGCGTGGCCTACATATTCTCCTATACGCCTGCAGGACCAAAGCTCGGTGTATTGCTCGGGAAAACTGGTAGCGGTGTAGATATAGCTTGCCATCCAGAAACCTTCCGAACGGGAACTACGTCGGGTCATCCTTCACGTGAAGCGGCAGCGTTCTCCTACCTACGCTTCAGCACCCCACGGTTGGGCTTTGGCCACCGGCACCTCTGCTCTTCTGTACTCACCAAGGCTAAGACCGTAAAGCTGACCGGTTTGTTATATTCCCTGGGTCTGATTCCATTCAATCTATTGTACCCGGACGATCAGCTTCACCGTGGAAACCATGCGCCCGACAGAATCGTGAGCCAGACCTGGAAAGCAACCGCTTTCGCGCTCGTGGCACACGATAGGGTAGTGGTGCACGTCGTGGCTGTAGTTACGTACCGACGTACCAGCCTGAACCGAGCAGTGGAACCCATCGAAGACCAGAGTTATGGCCGACGTTTCCCGGCGGGTGTCGACGGCTTTCTCCCTTCCTCTCCCTCCATCACCCTTTACCTTCCCTTGTGCCGCGCTCCTGGCACCGGTCGTCACATGGCCGACCTGGAAATCCGTGGAAATTACCCACCGGGGCGAACCACATCAATACGTAACAATATATATAGATATCTTCATGTGATTGTGAGCTAAGCTATGGTGTTTGCGCCATTCCCGAATGACCATTGTGTCCTTCCGTTACGCTGACGAATCCGTCGATCGACTCGGTCTGACGATTTTGTCTTCGAACCTCACAGGACCACGACCTGACTGCAACGTCCCTCAGTCCGTGTAAACGAAATTTGGCCTCTGGAGATTTCGGATGGTTTAACACAATAACGCCCAGGTGTCTGATTTCACCTTAAGTTTGGAAAAACCAAAATTGGACATTGACAGGCTTACAAAATGAATATTTCACACTGGCTACAAAGCCTTCCTTGAAAATGAGCGCATTTCGATCCTGTTTTTACAATGGAAATAGAATTGGTGATACGATTGCTATTACATCTATATTCTAATATCACCACTGTTGCTGGACAGTTTTTATGACCTGGTGTGTAACGTCTCACTAAATTTTATCGACCATTTCGAAAGCAAGTACTTTTTTTAACGATCCCCATAAGAAGGCACGTCGAAAGAAGAAAACCGTATGTGCCTTCTGAGGTAATGGCCCGTTTTCACTGTCACGTTTTACGGTTGACGTCATGTCTGCAATGCAGCGAGCGCCCTAAAAAGGACCTATTAGAGACTTTTTGAAATGATTTCCGTCTTGGATGTTGTCAAACCTTCACTGGAAAAAATCTCCTTTAACTTCCATACCAGTAACGAGAAAGTCTACAAAGAATACGTGGATGGTTGGTAGGAAGCTTACACGGGCACGAACCTCACACAAGGCAGATGCATAGATGCCATTGCTTCTGAAAGATGGTTGAAACGTCAAGTTCTTTCCTTGAAGCGGTGCGTCGTGAGTTCAACGTATTCAACATCGTAGTTCCGTTTGGAAACTCTTGTTCGTCGCCTCGTTTCTCGCGGGTTCACCATTCGTCGCTTCAGGGCTTGGTGACAAAACTCCTCAATCTCACAACTGCAAAGACTTCTCTCGATGAAGGTGACCTCTGTTACATCCGACGAAAATTTTTAATTGTCCTGCTTTTGACCTTAGCTACGGCTAATTGTTCAGGAATAAGGGCTGAACGATTGACGTTTCGTTGTTAAAATAAAATGCGAGTCTAGATTTTAAACATTTCATAGATCAACTAATGTTGACCAATCTACATTGAGCTTCTGATTCGTTAATTTGTTGGCTTTCCTAATACTCGGTGATCAAATAAGCGTGATATTCTGCTACATTTGAGGAGATTTAAATTATAGGATTAAGTCGTGGATTATTTTACGTGAAATCAAATGTTGAAGAAGACTAAGACTAAATTTCGGGGATTGACCTCGCACATTCAACTAAGTCCCAAGAACACAGAATTAAATTCATCAAGACTCATGAAATTTTTACCTCGCACTATCGGGAGAGTTTGGATATTTGTTAGAGTGTCGTGGGTTGACCTCGCACACTTTTAGTGGCTGAAAGGACTTAGAAATGTCGAGGGTTGACCTACCAGGATCGACGTACCAGAAAACTTTTAGTTTTCGTCTTACCACTTATTTATTCACTTTGACTGCTGATTTTACAAATTGAGACTGACTAAAAATATGAAAATTGCGCTCTTAAATACTATTGCAATTGACTTCTAGTGTAACGCAGGGTTAAGAGAGAGCAGTTTCTTTTAGATCCTAATTGGTCGGAAAAACTCCCATCTCCTACTTTTTAGCAGATTTCTTCGTCTTAAACCTAGTGAGTAAATTTTTAGCAGTTTGAAGAGGGTCAGTTTCACGTCTTCATCCGTAAGTAAATCTATTTTTCCTTTTACCGACCATCGACTGCAGGGGATTTTTCCGGAGCCTTCAGCGGTGCATGGAAGATTGCATTTTTTTCAGGCGCCGAATTCTTAGGGATGTAACATCTCCTGTGAACTGTCCATCGCAACCTGGACCAGTCTACGGGTACCTTCACCATGTGGACATGTAAGAGCATCAGTAGAACGTGCATCAACGTTAGTAGAGAAGTCTCGCCATACGAGTAAAGGTAGAAGAAGCCGGAGCACCGGTTGGTGACAGACAGCGACCATTACTTTTGACGAGATCCATACACGAGTGGCCCTCTTCGCTCGCTCGACTCCCTTTTCTCTCGGAGCGTTGCGCCACCGCGTGAAAAGCTTCCCGGCGCGTGATTTATTTTGTGCTTTCAGGGATCCTTTAAAGGGATCCTCCCGCTGTCACCCCACCCTGGTTTTCAAGCTTCCCTTGGCTCTGCATCCCTCCTCGTCTATCCAGCCATCATCCTGGCTCCATTGGGAGGGACAGCAACAACAGCTCAGGATATAGCAGCCTGGGATCGTCTCCTGCTTTTATTTTTGGTTTTTCCTTTTATTCCATCTCACTTTCCACTGTCCTCTCTTTTTCACTCGCGCAGTTTCCGTGACGTACTATATACACCCTTTCCTATTTACTTGTCTTCCTTTTACTTTCTTTATCGCCTTCATTTTCGTTTCTTTTTTTTTTCGGCTTCACTTTTATTTTTTTTTACGTCCAGGGATTTTTCCTTTTTCCACGCTTCGACGAATTTAACGCCTTTAGAACTGGGAGGTAGGTGCCCGGTGAGCGAATTGGTACACCAAAGAACCCGATTCACTGGGTGCAGTGGTAACGAGATTTCTCTTGCGAGCTTTGCAATGAAAATCGTTCTGCTTCTTCTTCTTCTTCTTCTTCTTCTTCTTCTTCTTCTTCTTCTTCTTCTTCTTCGTTCTTTCCTTTTTCTTACCTTCACTCTGCTGGTCTTGTAGCTTTTTAGCTTTTGGTTTTTTTTTTCATTTTCCTTTGGGCTATATTCTAGCGTTCTTGATACACTATCGTCTGTTATGTTCTTTTGCCTCGTCTTGGTCTCTGTCGCGTTTAATCATCCTCAGTGACTGCCATCAACCTACTGTACAGCTTTACTGCTCCTATTCTTTCCAGTCGCCGAGTCTTTTTCTCACTTTTCTCTGTCACACTCAATAACCGATAAATGTTCTCGCGCCTCGAGTTTTGCACCCTCGTTATACAACGCCTCGTCATCCGGCTCCGCGGTACATCATCGAACGAGTCTCGTTTTATCCAGTGTTGGCGAGTCAGGAAGGGGAAGAGATCATACCATTGACGTTCCATTCGGCATTCACTGAGCGCTCGATAGCTCGAGAGGTGGCGGAGTATTTGAGGATTAAAGAGTGTACTTGTATCCAGCTAATCATAGAGGATGATAGTGTCAGGAGGAAATCGATACATTCCGGAATGGGAACAGCCAAATCGTTTTTTTTACTGAGAATAGAGCAAATTATACACTGCTGGAATGGCCAGGTACCGAATTGGGCACTCCATTGTTTAAATAATCGTTTTTCGAGCACGCGATTGTTCCATGGTATTGTTTCCATTGATTCTCTTGAACATTCTACATTCAGAAAAAAAAGCGTTCGGTTGTCGAGTAAAAAGCCAATGGACTGAAATTTCTTCATTGCTGTTTCTACTAAAAAACCTTTTCACAAACAGAAAAAAAAGTGTCGTGTCATTTTGCGCCAAATTAGTTTCGATTCGGAAAAGCGCAATGATTTTTTTGTTTTCGATTCGTGGGAAATGTTTTATTGTGCTCGGATAGGACTTACCGTTTTCTCAAAATCGTTCCACTTTCGATGACGATGCTTTTCTCTGTAAGCAAAAAATAAAAAAATACCTCGTTAAAAAATGTGACGTAAAATGTGTATTTATAATTATAAACATTTTTTTAGGAGATTGTTGATAAATTTTCAATATTTTTTTCATATTTTGACAATATCTTGCAGCGAATTGGTCAGAAATTTTCCACTTCAGTCGCATTTATTTTGGGACGAGTGAGAAAAACCGCGCTTTTGTTATTCCGGCAAAGTTCTTTAAACGGTCAGCAAGTGGGAAGACGAAAAATATTGCACGAGCACGAGGAATAAACTGTTCGAATTTAAGTCTTTCTTTTTCATACTCTCGTTTCACGTGAGCGCCAACAGAACCGATAGATTTTCTGCCGGGCAATGCAGCAAACGATTTTCGCAACCTTCCAGCGGCTGTTGCCCCTCCGGCGATTATATTTCTCTGTCGCGTTCCCCCATTTTCGCCTCTATTCATTCGTTATATTCCAAAGCGTCGAATGAAAAGAAAGCAAACCGCTCTGTCCCGATACAAATAAATAAACCAACTATATAGTTTTAGAAAAGACACAAAATAACAGCAGAAAATCAAAGCTACCTCACGTCATGAGAAAGCGCCTCGAGGTCGCATTTTATAAAAGCTCCATGGATTTTTCAATCCCTCTAAAATGAAGGGAGACCAAAAAAATCTTTTTACTTTTCCATTCGCTGGAAAACGTACGGAATACAAAGATTTTCTACAACTGAGTTTTCAATTTACTGAATGTGCACAGAGAATTTTTTACAATGCATAAAAATAATCGTATTAGTGACAATATTCAACTTTTATGATCGATCAACCATAGTAACTTTTTTCACCAGGATTTTCCAATATCATATATATGCTTGAGAATTTTTAACATAATATTTATAGCCATATATATGTTTGTGATAATTTTTTTTATAGTAAATCTTTTAATACTCGATATTTATCATTGTCAGAATGAGATCCAAGAGACGTTAAAAGCGATGTCACGTATTTGCTGTAGAAAGGGTCGTTTATGATTTAAAACTGAAAGGTTCGATGGTTTTGTGAGAAAAAAGGGTGAAAAAAAGGGACGTCACGACAAAACACAGAGGAAAACACGGCGAAAGTATATATAAGAGAGGCGACAAGGAGCTGAAGACGATCGATGAGGAAATTGAATTTGGAGAGGCTCGATCCTAGTGGACCGGTGTGCTACTTCCTTTTCTGGGTCCGGTCGATATGCAATTTGCAACGTCTATCCATGACACGCCTTCCACGAGCCGTTTACACGCCCTGCCAAAAATTGCCGGGGAATCTCTATCACGCATCCCCGTTCGCTATCCTCTTCGTGGCTGTTTCTTCCTACCATGGCTTTCTCTCTTGTCGCCCGGAGATTCCTCCGAGACTCCTCTCCTTCAGCCATATCCCTCGACCTCGGCGATCGATGAGACCCTCGGATTGCCCGCAGAATACGCGTTGTATAAGCTCCTAGTCCACACCCTTCTATCATTCGATCTGCCTTATTTTTATTTCACGATCTTCTGATTACGATTTTCTGTCAAAAGCTTGACAATTAAATGCACTTACCCAATATATGGTTTTTTAAATATCTGTATACAGACCATTTTATCAATAATAAAAGGTCGCCGTTCGTTTGTACTCTGAATATTTGTCAATTAGTATTTTTTTGTACAAACATCATCGATGCTATTGATGCCAAACAGTTTTCGATTTTTTTAAACAATTTCTGCGTCTTCCGTAAAAATGTCCAAAATTTACCGCGATTTTACAAGATTTTCCTAGACTTTTCCAAGATTTTTCTAGACTTTTCCAAGATTTTCCTAGACTTTTCCAATATTTTCCTAGACTTTTCCGAGATTTTCCCAAGATTTCCCTAGACTTTCCGAACATTTTCCTAGACTTTCCCAAGATTTCCTAGAATTTCCCAAGATTCTCCTAGACTTTCCCAAGATTTTCCTAGACTGTCCCAAGATTTCGTAGAATTTCCCAAGATTTTCCTAGAATTTCCCAAGATTTTCCTAGAATTTCCCAAGATTTTCCGGCTTCCCAAAAATTTTCCGGCTTCCTCAAAATTTTCCGACGTTCCCAAAATTTTCCGACTTTCCCAAAATTTTCCGACTTTCCCAAAAATTTTGGACTTTCCCAAAATTCTCTGACTTCAAAAATTTTCCGACTTTCCAAAAATTCTCCGACTTTTCCAATATTTTCCGAATTTCCCAAAATTTTACGAATCCCAAAAATTTGCGACTTTCACCAAATTTTCCTAAATATTCTCAATATTCTCCGAGCATTGTTTAAAGTTTTCAGATAAATATACGACCAGTGTCGAAAATGTTGAAATGGCCACTGGAAATGTCTTGATTGCATAGGTCGAGTATTTGAGGGCAACTGAAAATACTGATAACAGGTTTATGTCAGAGATTTAGTGACCACCTAATACCGACTCCTAGTAGGACGAATGAGCTATACGCCGAGATCCGGTCATCTCCCGATTACAGCACAGTGTGCAACGAGCCGTTTAACCGACCGGTGCATTTGAGAGGATCACCGATGCATAGTGCAACGTCAAACGCCCAGCGCTTAGCTGAGCCACAGAGCGCGGATTGTCAGGGTGCATCGCGGTGGATTTATGAACCAGCATTGGCGCACAACCGCCACTGCCGCCACTGTCAGACCAACACACTTTAACACCTCCGTCACCACAGGAGCCACTGCCACGCGTACGTGAAGTTCTATAGCCAATCGACAGTCCTATACGGCTTTTCAATGTCCTCACAAAGACAAGTGACGTGAGGTCAATGACTTATCACCCACATTAATGACTGACACTTCATCCGCTACTGTTCCTTAATTTTATTGTCAGCTAGTGTTTGAAATAATCCTTCAAGCCCACACCGAGTGTCGTTAAAATCGATAATGTATCCAATGTCTGCATTCGTAAAAGGCTCTAGAGGAAAATTGGAATTTCGTATAAATGAAAACATCGAAAATGTTCATCCCAAAATCTGACCATTGATGAGGATTGTACATTTTTTTGTGGTAGTAAGCACCAAAAATGGAAAATTGAACGAATGTCAGGAGTGGAAATGAAAAGACAACTGAGTCATCATTGTAAAAAAATGTGTCCAGGGTCGAGCCGGTGATGGAATCCAGGATAAATTCCAAATAGATGTTTGGTCAGTTCAGAATTAGGTGTTAGGTCGATTCTGGAGCCTACCATGATTTTCCCAAACTTGTCCAATTGCAACAACTGGTCAACACATGATCACGGAAAGTCTTCACCGCAAATTTGTCTTGTATTTTCAATAAACAGCAACCCACGGCTATTTTTTCCAGATCAGCACTCGTGTATTTATTTAACATGTCATATGGTGTGCATAGGTTAATCTAAGTCCTAATACTACCAGAACGTATAGCCAAGAGTATGCAAGGTCTGCAGTCCAGATATGCAGTTTTGCATATACCTATATCACTCTTTCCCTTCATCCAACGCTCTTGCCTTTCCTCCCGTTTCCTCTCTCCGGGTGGTACTTCAGTTTCATGTATGCGCTGCGTTTAATCCACGTTTTACGCCTCGCCGGCCTGAGCGTGATTTAATTACGTGCGCACGGACGGGAACTGCCGAGAAGGAGAAGAACGAAGGGGAGAGAAATGGTAGGGAGAGGAGAGGAGAAGAAATTGAAGGAAGGGAGTGCCATACTGTGTTAACGGCGCGGAATCCTATACATATACCTCCTGTCGACCACATCACCTGCAAAACTACCCCATCCAAGGTGTAGTAGTCGAAAGGGAAGCGGGGAAAACGATGGGAAGTGGGGAAAGCAAAGGGAAAGTGAGGGGAAGAGGGAGAAGGGCATATAAGTGAACGAGCAAGCGAACCATGAAGGAATGCGTGCTGCTCCGAAAGCGAGAACATTACTAGAGCATGAGGAGGGCTTGAAACACCGTGAAAATTTGACAACTGCGTATAGAAATTAATTTCCGCAAGAACCATGCACGACTTTGGCATCAAGCTTTTCTCTTTGTGATTCTAATAATGTGGTTTAAATTCTGCTTTGGATTCAATGACTTCCCATTGCTTGAGATGAATATTGGAAGGATGAGAAGCGTTTTTTTCATTCCCTCTTCAGGGAAAAGAGCTGAAATGGTGAAATTCCAACTTTTTCTTGCTGTTAGTTGTTAGCTGATATACCAATTGTTCCATTTTCATGTTCGAGTATATTTCGGTCTGAAATTTTTATTTTTAGAATTTGACCTACGCGTAAAGCCGCTTTTCCTGCTCTTGAAATGATTGCCTCAAAGTGAAGACATTCCAAGAAGCGACAGAATTCACGATTCATGGTATTCGTCACAAGGACTGCAGGGCATGAGTAGCGACTAATGGGTCGAGTGTGTTTGCCAAGTGCCGTTGTTGCACGAGTGTTTGTATTCTCGTAGACGGTAAGGGAGTCAGCGAAGGAAGACTGCCATCCATGTACTACCATAGGACCACGAGTAGAAACAGCACGAACTGCGTAACGATCGTATACGTGCCTCGACTCTCGCACTCGTCTTCTCGTTTCTCAGCCCTTTTCTCCTTCAAGCTACTTTCTCATTCTCTCGTAAATTCTGAGCGAGAAACTGACTTCAGTATTGTTGAGAATCTCGTCTTTCTACCATGTACTTTCAGAGTAGAAAATAAAACGCTGGTGGCACACACTATGAATACATCAATTGCTTCATTTTGTCTAACACAAGATTGATGATGCCAGATCTTCATAGTGTACAAACTCAGAAGATCGTACAAATATTATTGGATATTTTAAAAATCTATTAGCAGTAAATTTACACATAAACTTTCGTATATGATATTTGTGGATTTACTGCAAAAAAAATGTTATGTGTTCAAAAGACATCACAATTCTTCTGATGTTCCTGAAAACCTGAAGATCCGAAGAAAATAATCTAAGAGACGGACAAACACACGGGTGGGCAGACAAACGGACGGATGGACAGACGGACAAACGGATGGACAGACGGACAAACGGACAAACGCACGGACAAACGGATGGACAGACGGACAAACGGACAAACGCACGGACAGACGGACAAACGGACAAACGGATGGACAAACGGACAAATGGACAAACGGACAAATGGACAAACGGACAGACGGACAGACGGACAGACGGACAGACGGACAGACGGACAAACGGACAAACGGACAGACGGACAAACGAACAAACGGACAGACGGACAGGCGGACAAACGGACAAACGGACAGACGGACAGACGGAAAAACGGGCAGAGGGACAGACGGACACACGGACAGATTGAAAAATGAACGGACAAACCGACAGACAAACGGGCAGAAATAAATGTTAGCTATAAAATGTGGGACAAAAATCTGAGTAAATTTTTTTTTTATTTCGTAGTATAAATGCGAAGCAGCAATTTCCATAAAACCTCAGAAGCTTCAGGCCAGCGACTGGCTTCACAAGATTGCGCAAAATGTCATGACTTCCTAAAGCTTAATTGCAGCAACATGCAAGTAGTGTGTAGCCATAAAGTCAGCCAGTCTCGAGTAGGTGTCTCCAGTACGTAAGTCATTGCCCTTCTGAAGAAAGTAGCAGAAAGAGGAAAGGTGGAGAACAAGAGTTGAGTAAGTATTTACGCAAAAGAAGGTGGAAACGTAGAGATGGAAGTAAGTCTGACGTGTAACCCCTCCCCCTCTAACCTCCGCCTCGTTTTTCCTACATTCTTATCGTAAATTTACGAGCCTCGAGGATCTTCGAGATCCTCGCATAGACGTGTAATCCGCCATCCTTTACTGCCGGTGTGGAAAATGACTTTCTTCCTGTGGGTAAAAAGATCCCACACGTGATTGCGTGAGCCCTTCAACGATACGCGCGCCGTTGGAAAACGCAGAAGAGAAAGCGTACAAGTGATAAAAAGAAGGAGTAAAACCCTACGGGGGGGTTGAAATTTCGAATTCCTTGCCGCACAAGACGTGCCCGGGTATGTGTGAGGCCGCCGCTCTGACATTACGAACTTTAAGATAAAATGAATCCGCGGAATCTGCAATAGGAAATTCCCTTGCTAATATCAGATTCCCTGGGTTGGGGGGAGCTCTCGCGATGCTTCTGGATTTTCATTCCCTGGTAACTACGTCAGTTCGCTATGCTTTCCTCTCTGCCTCTGTACCTCAACATCCACCCCCCCCCCCCCTTAAAACCCCCTTGCACCCCCTTTTACAGATTTTTCCAGGCGATCTCGCGAATGTAGTAATGCTTCGGTGGTAGCGAATTTCTTCGGTCGAGAGGAATAACTGAACGAACTGCGAAATATAGTACGCCTCGAGTCCATGGAGTATACTCGGGAATAACCGAGACTAGAGAAAGGGAAATAAAAGAAAAATATCCGTCGCTCGATATAATATTTTATATTCTCCGGAGGGTAGAGCAGATCGTAAGAATAACTCTCGCGAGTGGTAGAAACATATTGCTCTCTTGATACATCTGTACAAATTTGTAGTACCCGAGTGAAAAGTATTAAGCATACGCTTCATCAATATTCACTGGAAAAATATTGCTGTAATATCAATCTTGATTAAGCGCGAGAATATGTGATTTAAAAGATACATAGAAATTCATATCAAGCAGCTTAGCTTTAAGGAATTTTTTTTATCGACAATGACATTTTCATACTTTAAGGGGATACTATAATAATTTTCAAACTTTCTATAGTTGCATTTTACTCTTCAAAAAATTGTTTATCATGAAAAAAAATTGGTATAGAAAAGGAGATTTTTCCGTCTGTTTGAACGAAATAAATTTTCACACCTCCGAGTGTACCTCTTAAGGCTAACTAATGATCTCATGTACAAATTGTAATATCTGAGTGAAAAGCATTAATCGTACGTGAAAATAGATATCAAGATTAGCAGCTTAGCTTAGTTTTTTTGTCAACAGTAAAATCTTCATTCATAGTAAGAAGTTGCCATACTTTAAGAGGGCAATATAATAATTATCGAACTTTCTGTACCTGTATTTTATTTTTTGTGAAAAAAAAAAAATGTGTCATGGAAAAAAGTTGGTACAGAGAAGGACGGAAATTTTTCCGTCTGTTTGAAAGAAATAAATTTTCACACCTCCGAGTGTGCCTCTTAAGGCTAACTCATGAGTGTGAAATGCTGGGCAGTATGTGTTGTCGTTTGTCAAGGAATTATAACTGCTCGCTGCACCGGAAGTAAATAATAAGAGCTTGCAGATTTAGCGAGGCGCAAGTGGCAAAAGAGATGTTCGCAAAAAAAAAAAGTAGGTTCAGTCGTTGGCATAAATTAATAACGTGAATATATTCCATTTTTTTTTTTTTTTTTTTTTTGTAACTTTCTTTTAATTTTGTTTTCTGCTGAAGTTCGTTGGGTCAAGCGAATATATGCGTGCGGAACCGGATGCAAAGAAGACTGGAAAACAGAAGTGAAATCCACAAATTCATATATATATATATATATATATTTATATATATGTATGTATTTATACAGCAATGCTGCAGTTTGACCGCACCCCGAACTATTTTCTGCACCGCGATGTGAACTCGGCGCAGCACCCACACGATTCTCATCCTGGGCTCAATAATCGAAGCCCACACTCACTTACACACTCACAAGAAAAATCCCACAAATACACTTAATCATACCGAACGAGAAAAAAAAAAAAATTGTTCAAAGGTAAAAACTTCAGAGGATAATAATAATCTTTGAATTATGAAAATTAATCACCATACAAAAATATTTTAAATAACTATCGATAAAATAGGATTTCCGATAAAACTAATTTTTATTTAAAAATAAAAAGTTAAATTATACGCAAAAATAAAGAAGGAAACAATTTTTTATTTACTCGTGTAAATATTTTTCATAATTTATATATTTTCTCTATAATATCTTTAATCTTTTCGATCGTAATATATATTTTTATTTATTATTTTATCATAACATAAATTCTGTAAATAGCTGTTGTTATTGCATTGAGGATTAAAAAAATTTCCAGATAAAGCGTTATTAATTTAAAAAAAGAAAAATCAGGGAATCGACAGAGTTCGAATTAGACGTAGCATGAGCTGATAATTGAATTGGAATTCGCCGATGCGAAAATGGAAAATTAAATAATATAATAATATGTCCTTAGACCGGTGATTGTATTTTTCTTTTTTTTTTCTTTTTTTTACAATTGTTCGTAATCCAGTTTCTAATTCCGGGTCGATTTCTTTTTAGCGAGAGGATATTTTCTGTACGTTTTTCCTTCGTTTCTCTTTGGCTCACTCCGGACGTCAGTTTCTTTCCGTTATTTGCCGCATCCTCGGATCCATCGATGTGCAGAACTACCGAGCCATCGGAGTCGTCGATAGCTAATTTAATCTCGCCAATTAAGGCCACCACTTGTTCGCTAAGCTCCAGCTACTACTCACCCGGTAGAGGATCGTCGAGAAATAGCAGAAGAAGAAGAAGAGAATGGAAAGATAAAGAAAGAAACAAATAGTCTTACGGATTATAGTGGAAAACGAGGCAAATTAATATTACTATCAAAAACGCAGAAATAACCTCGATCCTACAATCAGAATTATCTTAAGAGGCTTTCTATTCAACATTTCGAACATGAAGAAAAAAATTATAGTAGAGAAAAAAATTATCGATGTTCTGGTAATAATTAAGACACAACTATTAATTATAATGAAAATAGGGCATTTTCATGCTAAACAAAGTGGCACTTTGACAATTTTTTTCTTTTCCACTATTTTTTTATTTTTATTTTTTTAATAAGATTATTTACGTATGAATCCATATCAAGTCTGTAAAATGACTTTGTTACGCCACAGCAACTGCAGAGAATTCTTGCCGCCACCTTTTCGCACATTTAATTTCGCATGAATAATAACCTGCAATAATTACCGTTCCAACTGCATCGCCATTTCTATCTCTTTCTCTCTCTCGCTTCCACAATTCTCTTCTGCCAAGTTTTCTTATGAATTACTCCATTAGTTTATATTCTTAGAAATGACTGTGATAAATATGCAGCGGTTGGTGTTCTCCGTAGCGAAGGCGGTTCATCGTTCACTCCCGCTGAAATTTCTCTGTCGCTAGCCTCTCCCCACTACCGCCCCCTTCATTTATACCAAGTACTTCTGCTTCTGTTGCTGTCTTGATATCAGTCACTAGTTTTCCTGCCAGCCAAATGTAATTATAATTTTAATCGTCATATCTCGGCAGCAGAGCAAAAAAATCTCCAAGACTTTCCGTACGCGATTTATTACAGTCATGCAAATGCAATTTTCTTGCACAATCTCTATAACAGAATCCTCGCATAAAACAAAGTCAAATATTGCCTCCCCATAATTTTAGTTACCACCTTCAAACTTCCGAAAATACGAAATTTTCCGAAAGTACGAAATTTTCCGAAAATACGAAATTTTCCGAAAGTACAAAATTTTCCGAAAATACGAAATTTTCCGAAAATACGAATTTTCCAAAAATACGAAATTTTCCGAAAATACGAATTTTCCAAAAATACGAAATTTTCCGAAAATACGAAATTTTCCGAAAATACGAAATTTTCCAAAAATACGAAATTTTCCAAAAATACGAAATTTTCCGAAAATACGAAATTTTCCGAAAATACGAAATTTTCCGAAAATACGAAATTTTCCGAAACTACGAAATTTTCCGAAAATACAAAATATTCCGAAAATACAAAATATTCCGAAAATACAACATTTTCCGAAAATACAACATTTTCCGAAAATACATTTTCCGAATATACAAAATTTTCCGAAAATACATTTTCCGAATATACAAAATTTTCCGAAAATACATTTTCCGAAAATACGAAATTTTCCGAAAATACGAAATTATCCGAAAATACGAAATTATCCGAAAATACGAAATTATCCGGAAATACGAAATTATCCGAAAATACGAAATTATTCGAAAATACGAAATTTTCCGAAAATACAAAATTTTCCGAAAATACGAAATTTTCCGAAAATACTGCTGCAGCCACTAGAATTGAAATAGAAAAAAAAGATAAGGCTTATCGAACAATCGAACGAGACGAGTGAGCGGCCAGACGGCGATAGCCGACTTGGCCAGTAGTCACAACCCGGGTTTGGTCAGACGGTGCATGAGTAGTGCAATTCCAGCGTGGTCAGCCCGATATCCTCGCACTCACGCTTCCATCCGTAATCGTACGGAGTCAGCGGCTCAGCCGCCTCACCACCGCCAACGGGATTACGTGAGTCGGACGACCGGTTCGCCGGCTGTTGGCATTTCGAGTGCTATGCTATGCTCCGGCTCTTCGCGCATCGGTAAGCCTCGAGTTACGTGTCGTTGAACAATTACCAATTATCATAAAACAATGCAGTAGCGATTCGACGGATGCTTCGAACCCGCATG
Organism: Ephialtes manifestator; assembly: GCA_963970395.1. NCBI lineage: Eukaryota > Metazoa > Arthropoda > Insecta > Hymenoptera > Ichneumonidae > Ephialtes > Ephialtes manifestator. Next base: position 37,885,970 of record OZ019972.1, read on the forward strand.
CTTCCACTGTTCTATATATCCACATAATGGTCATACGCTTCATCCCTCATATTTCATTACAATGCATTTCGACTTCTAAGGGAGAAGTAGAAAATGAAATCGTGGTGCAACTGCAAATATGAAATCCTGCAACTTAACCAAAGAAATCGCACTGGGAAAGCACCAAAAAATAATGTAAATTAAAGACACAATTGGTGCCAACTGGAAATATAGAATCTTGCGACTTAATTAAATAAGTTGCACTGATAAAGCACCTAAAAGAAATTTTAACTAAAGACCAAATGGTACTCAACTGCGAATATAAAATCTTGCAATATAACAAAAGAAATGCCACTGGAAAATCACCAAAATATAATGTAAATTAAAGACTTAAATGGTGCCAACTGAAAATTTAGAATCTTGAGACTTAATTAAATAAGTTGCACTGATAAAGCACCTAAACGAAATTTAAACTAATGACCAAATGGTGCCAACTGCGTATTTCAAAATCTTGCAATATAACAAAAGAAATGGCACTGGAAAAGCACCGAAAAAAAAAATTAATTTACGAACAAATCGTCTTTATTTTATTAATACATTCCCTTAACTCAAACGAAAACAAATTTATTATTTTCTCAGCCAAAAATTTATTGTCTTTTTTTTTAACTATTCCTAAACCTATCATGGCTGAAGCAATAATGAAAATGGTATTAAAAATGTTTGAAGTAATTTAGCCCTTAAGGAGCGTGAAAAAGAGAATCTAAAGCAATTCAACAGTCCAAGTGCTCTGTTCCTTTGATTGGTGCTTGCGCTCCATAATTTCGAAAAAAAAGAAAAAACCGGTGAGTTATAATAGAGCATGAAAGAGAATATGGTGTAACGATGAGCCAAGCCGTCAAGAGGCATAAAGCCGTTGATGCTTCAACGTCGTAAAAGATTATAATATGAAAATGCACGAAGCTTTTGAAATTGGTGCCACAGTTCGTTCTCATATAATACGCATATAATTTAGCTCAGCAGAGTTTCATATATATATATATATATATATATACGTATATTCACATTCTATATGTATAAGTGGTGAAAACGCAAGAACGTCAGGCCACTCGAATATTCACGCAGCAGCGCAAGAGCAGCGCTAGACGCATAAGTTCGAGCAAGGGAAGGTACCAGCGAGAAAGGGAGAGACGTTACGTTCCAGGAATAATCGAAATTCCTGCTGGCGGCCAGGTACCCGCGTTTCCCTGCCGCCATCGTCGTCATTGTGGTGTAGGTCTCTTCATCCAGCAAGACAAAATCATCCGGAGAGCTTTAGCCCGAGCTTTAATAACACGGGTGACAGCAAGGAAGGTGTGCAAAGGTAAAGGGACAAAGGTAAAAAGACGCATACTTTACCGGCACTCAGATAAATATATACTTTCATATAGTACAGTTTTAACTCCAACTGTGTTTCACAGAATTCCATGGATTGCTGAAGAGCTGCAGTCTGTGTGAAAATTTTTATGTGAAATATTTTTTAACAGATATTTATTTGAATATTCGGGGCTTGGGCTACGACTTCTTGATGCACTTTGAATTATCGGGGCCTGGGCTACGACTCCTTGATGCACTTTGATTAATCGGGGTCTGGGCTACGACTCCTTGTTGCAGTTTGAATAATCGGGCCCTGGGATTCGACTCCTTGATAAACTTTGAATAATCGGGGCCTGGGCTATGATTCCTTGAGGCAACTGGAATAATTTGGGCCTGGGCTACGATTCCTTGATGCACTTTGAATAATCGGGGCCTGGGCTACGACTCCTTGATGCACTATGAATAATCGGGTAGTGGGTTTCGACTCCTTTGATGCACTTTGAATAATCGGGGCCTGGGCTACGACTCCTTGATGCACTTTGGTTAATCATGGTCTGGGCTTCGACGCCTTGATGCACTTTGAATAATCGGGGCCTGGAATTCGACTCCTTGATGCACTTTGAATAATCGGGGCCTGGGCTATGACTCCTTGAGGCAACTTGAATAATTTGGGCCTGGGCTACGACTCCTTGATGCACTTTGAATAATTGAGGTCTGGGCTACGACTCCTTTGATGCACATTCAAAAATGGGCGCTTGGGCTACGACTCTTTAATGCACTTTGAATAATTGGGGCCTGGGATTCGATTCCTTGATGCACTTTGAATAATCGGGGCCTGGGCTATGATTCCTTGAGGCAACTTGAATAATTTGAGCCTGGGCTACGACTCCTTGATGCACTTTGAATAATTGAGGCCTGGGCTACGACTCTTTGATGTAATTTGAATAAATGGGACCTGGGCTACGACTCCTTGATGTACTTTGAATAATCAGGGCCTGGGCTATGACTCCTGAATGTACGTTGAATAATCAGGGCCTGGGCTAAGATTCCTTGATGCACTTTGAATGCGGCCTGGGCGAGGGTCTTGGAATAATCAGGGACTGAAAGGTAATCGAATAATAACCTCGGAATAATTGTGATCTAGTTGAGAGTTTCTAAAGGCACTCCAAGGTCAAGATGTTTGAATACAGGTTCTCATTCATGCTGGAAACACTCATATGATATTCCTCCCTTTCCCTTCATCCGCTTCCGGAAATCTCACTCTCGTCCATCTTACCAGGCCTGCAGAATGTACATTTGCTAAATAGTTGACAAAGTTTGAGTGTACTCGGAGATTTACTATGTGGAGAAGGATAACGTTGCTATACATTTGCGATACCAGAAAGCTAACTGGTACTTAAACACACGGACAGCAAAAAGCCATAGGGGCAAGTTCCTTCGAGAAAGCCGAAGCTACAGCATGTCCGCGTTTCACGAATAATCGAGATTCTTGGCGAAAGCCCGACCGAGTTTTAATACCAGGCTTCGGCAGGATTAGTCGCCCTCTTCCACCATTTCGTTACTCGCCCTTTCGCATTCGATCCCTCTATATGTGCTCGCTTTCGTGTGCGCCACTGGGATCATAAATTAGACGAGAAATTTCGAGTGAGCTCATTATCAATGCAGGCCAGCAAGCTTCTACCTGCCATATCGTCTGCTTCGTGTGCCCGAATCCCTTTGCATTCATCCCAGAACTCGCAAAACGTTACTAAGTGACACAAAATTTATATACTCAGTGTCAAAATCTGTTTATTCATTTTTTTTCCCTGTCTCCGGCTATTTCGACATCATCATTTGTATGTAAATCTTTGAACCAGCAAACACCGCAATATGATTATTTATTTATGTAATTGTTTGACGGGATAAATTCTTGTTCATTATTAAATTTACGGATACCACTATAACTAATAATAATATAATACCATATCACAATACAATTCATATAATATCATTTAATAACATAATTTCTACACTCAGAGAAATTGTGGTAGTACAGATAACTATAAAGTGACAACTATTAATTTTCAGTCCATGCAACTATTTTCATATTACGGTAACTATGAAAATAGTTGTGGTAACTATTTTGTAGTGATAGTAACTATTAGATAGTTATGGCAAATATTAAAAAATTGGTCGTACCAACAAAAAATGAATAGCTGTCACTTTATAGTTCCTAATATCATAATTTTCTCTGAGTGTAAATACAACGACAAACTTGAACAAGAGAAAGATAAATAAATATAGTCTGGATCACAACCGTGAAATTCAAAATACTCTTCATACTACTATTATATTACTAATATGATATATTTTCCTAGAATAATAGCTTGACAATACAAAGAGGCAAAAAAAATACTTGTTATTTGCAAAACATTTCTAAGTGACGCGAAATTGAAACACTCAGTGTCAAAACCTATTTACCATTTTTTTCTGACCCCGGCTATTTAGACATAATCATTTGTATGTGAATCCTTGAATCAGCAATGACTGCAATATGATATATCTTTTTTTAAATATAGTGCGTTTTGAAAAATGACTCATTGGGTTAAGCTTGACAACCCAAGGAGGCTAAAAAGCATGTTCAGATGGCAAAAGACAAGAGGTAAAAGACAGGTCTGCTGGAGGTTCCTGATTCACGGAAACGAATGGTCTCTGAAACTGTGCAAGGCGAAAGGGGATGAGGCTTTATACGAATGAGTGTCGTAATCCCAGAACTCTCTCGCCTGGGCATTTGTTATCTTAAACCGGAAAGAGGCGACCGGTTGTCGGGTGTTTCGAGGGTAGTTGTGGGGTACGGTGAGGGATGTGGGCGGAAGTAACACTGAGAATGAAGTGAGAGTGTGAATGTGAGTGAATATGTGTGTGTGTGTGTATGTGAAGGGACGAGAGGATTGGGGTTCGAGGGAAAAAGGTGCTTGAAGGATTGGAGGGATGATTAGCAACAGGGGACGAAGGTAGTCGTGGTGGCCTCGGAGATTAGTCTGGTAGTTAGTTTTCCTGACAGACATCCCATACGTGCATTCAGAGTTGGTAAGCCTGGCTACATTATTCACACGTCTTAAGCTACAATCTGGCTACTCTGACATTAAAAAATATATGCCAAAATATATAATATATGTGTCAAATTTCAGCTCGATATACCAATCGAAATACCATTTTTTGTTTGGCCCAGCAAGAAGATTTTACTGGGTTAACAAATGTTTTGCTGGGCTAACAAATGTTTTACGAGGTTAAAAAATGTTTTGCTAGGCTAACAAATATTTTACTAGGCTAACAAATGCTTTGCTAAGCTAACAAATGTTTTGCTAGGCTAACATATTTTTTGCTAGGCTAACATATTTTTTGCTAGGCTAACACAAGTTTTGCTAGGCTAACAAATGTTTTGCTAGGCTAACAAATATTTTCCGAGGCTAACAAATGTTTTACTAGGTTAACAAATGTTTTGCTAGGCTAACAAATATTTTCCTAGGCTAGCATATTTTTTGCTAGGCTAAGAAATGTTTTCCTAGGCTAACAAATGTTTTCCTAGGCTAACAAATGATTGCCTAGACTAACAAACGATTGCCTAGGCTAACAAATGTTTTCCTAGGCTAACAAATGTTTTACGAGGCTAACAAATGTTTTACTAGGTTAACAAATGTTTTGCTGTGCTAATAAATGTTTTCCTAGGCTAAAAAATGTTTTCCTAGGCTAACAAATGTTTTCCTAGGCTAACAAATGTTTTACGAGGCTAATAATTGTTTTCCTAGGCTAACAAATGTTTTCCTGGGCTAAAAAATGTTTTGCTAGGCTAGCATATTTTTTGCTGGGCTAAGAAATGTTTTGCTAGGCTAACAAATGTTTTGGAAAAAGGACAATTATAAAGTAAAGCAATTTGACAACTCTTGATTTATTTTCGAAATGAAGGTTAACTGAAAGTCAGAGGAGGAAGCGAAACCAAAAGCAGGAAACGTGTAGATACCAAGACAGTATGGTAGTCGATACATGGGCCTATCTCCTGTCGTGCACTCAGTAAAGATACGTGAGCTCGGTGACCCGACCGCAAGAGGTTAAGCGAAGCGTGTCAAGATTCGAGAACAGCTATAGCTGCTGTGTCCCTGTAGCCGGATTAACGCATTAGCGATCCTCGAGTGGCAACTGATACAACCACCTCGCTAGCTTTTGCTTTAACTCAGCTGCAGTTCTATATACAACAGTACGAACATCACATTGTGACGGATATGAAGTGCCAAGTTCTATGTATACATGGAATACGTTATATACACAACAATGCTTCAGGATCTGCTTAAGGATGATTAATCAACTTTTCTATTCACATCTTATCTCATCGATAAATTTTTGATCATTACAAATAGGAAATAATTTTTATCAAAATTGTTATAAATCATAATTGAAATACAAAAAACAATTTTTTAAATTAATTCAATTAATTAATTCAATATTAATTTAATATCTTATAATTAATAATAAATTAATTTATTAAATTAGTTCTAACGAATAAAATTAAAAACAAATTTTTAAAAAAATATTGACTTAAAATAAAAAAGTTTACTTAAATTATGGTAACTTTAAAAAATAATTATTTCAAGCATCATCTGGTCTGCCAAAAAAAAATGTTTCTTTAAAGGTAGCACCGAAAAAATATTGGCTACCTTAATCAAACGGACGGTAAAGGATTGGAAAGCTGGAAAGTAGATGTCATGCTCTGATTTATGCGGATTGGACAAATTTTATTGGCACGTAAGTCAGAACTAACTTGTAGTCACGATAATCCAATACAAAAGGAATATATTTTTGAGTTTACGTAGTACAAATGAGGGAGGAAATTGAGGAGGAGGAATGAGGGAAAAGGGAAATGAAAGAAGAGACTCGATCCTCGGCGCTCGCTGGATATTCCATATCGGAAAGCCCACAGCTTATTTTTCCTCGGCGTGTTTAGCATCCGTGGCGCAGCGTCTTTAAGCCTCCAGCTCCGTCGTGTCGCTATAAGTTCGTTCCCGCGAGGATTAAACTTCGAAAGCTCCTATAACGGACGAGACTCTCGCTCGATTCTCCTCTCCACGTTACTTTTTATGAATTACATTATCTAACGTATAGCCTTGTGTATAACGCCCGTTTGTGTTGGTGCGTGATGTGAGCGGTGAATTTCACTCGATTTGCATTCACCGCCTCCGGGGCACCTCCATCGATTTTACATTTTACTCTGTACGTTTCTTCCAGTTTTTCAAATTCCCAAGTTAGAAGAATACTGCATGGAAAAGCTATGATAATCCGCACGAATTTTAATATTGTCGAAAATGATATCGTTAATTTTGTTGTCATAGAAGTACTTGAAAAATAACTAGAATAGTAAGTAAAATAATGAGGCAATAAACAAAAATTATTTTTCCACAACTTCAAAGAAAATAAAATCTTATTAATTTTGGCTTCCTCATAAACGAAATTTAAATAAATATATATTTTGCTTCCTCATAGAGGAAGATTTGTTTTCATGAAAATTTTTTTTTTCGAGATTTTCATGTCAGGACACTCAGAATGGGCCAAAACGTCGAGAAAAGTGATTTAGAAAAAATGTCTGTATGTGTGTGTGTGTGTATGTGTGTATGTTACACGATCGAAAAATGTAAACCTTTATAACTCGGGAATGCCTTGATATATCAAGCTGAAATTTGGACAATAGATAGAGGGATCAAGCCTCATCGTTCATACAGATTTTTGTTAAAATCCACTTCGTCGTTAAATTATTACGCGTTTTTTAATTTTTTGAAAAATGTCTGTTTACGCGATAACTCTTTCAATTTTCGAGATATTGATCTTAAAATTGGTATGAATGTGAGCTTTCATACGCCGGTGATCGCTATTGAATTTGGTTAAGATCGGTTGAACCTTTAAAATTTTATGATGTTTTGAATTTTTCAAAAAATTGACATTATCGCTCTATTGTAACTTTTGCAAAACTTAAGATAGCGAGCTCAAATTTTGTATATAAATGAAACAATATTCAGCCATTCTATATGTATAATTTAGTGACGAATGGTATGAAATTTTTGATTTTATGGAATGTTGAATTATTTTTAAAAATATACATTATCACATTCACTTTCGGAAACGCTCTAATAATCACGAAATAACGTAATAACGAAATAGAAAAAGCGAATTCACAACATGTATATTTATCTAATTAAAACAAGGATGCAAAGTAGAACCTTGCACATTGCTTCCTCATTATTTTTCGCGTTTTACACAGCTTCCTCTATGAAGAAGCCAAAAATTGAATAACATACTTCCTCATAGAGGTAGCTTTGTAAAACGCGAAAAATAATGAGGAAGCAATGTGCAAGGTTCTACTTTGCATCCTTTTTTTAAATCGAAGTGCCATAAAATTTGATCGATTTGCGTTAAATTTGTACTCAAACCAAATGTATTTAAAAATTGCAAAGTTAAACTTTGCACATCGATTCCTCATTAATTTTCATTTTTTACAAAGCTTCCTCTATGAGAAAGCAAAAATATTAAACTTAAAATTGTACTTTAAAATGTCGGATTATTATTTGTTTATTACGGTCAGTGTTGACTCGGTACTTAACGTAAGAAATCATAGAAACACAATGAAACGTGTATTTTCACTTATACAGGTCGTAATTTTGCATCGTAGGTGGCCACTACTCACTGGCTCAAAGCTCATAGTTGCAAGGTGTTCGGAAGCTTCCATAGCACACCGGATCTCACCTAGCGTGTAGCGAGCAAAACATAGAACACAGCGCCCTCTAGCGCCACGTTTCCCCACGAGCAATCCTCGCATGTTACCGGATTACAATGTTTGCCGGCGACTGTACAAACACCGTGCGGTGCGGTTCGTCCTCTCGCTCTCCGAGTCGCACCGAGTAAAGCAGTACGGATTCGCGAAAAGCCCGTGAGAGTGTAAGCGAGGATGGAGAACGCTAGAAATAGCGGTGAAAGAGCACACGACGACGAGAGGACCAGTAGGAAACAGAAAGCCGCATACACCTGCGTCGCAGCCCGGTGTGTTACTCTGTATTCGAGCTTGAGAAAGCTTCTTTAGCCCAGAAACTACAGACGGGCTTAAAAAACAAAAAAGTCGTAGGATTTCAGCTTACGTACGCGTCCGAAAAGTATTTGAAGAAAAAATACGTACACGGTGAAAAGTAAATTGAAAATTTTCATGGAAAAAATATCGACTATTTGCTTCTCTCTTGTCCAATTTCATTGGAATTATTTTGTTGATTATATTTTTAAAATTCTGTGGGAAAACGTGAAGAAATTGAGTCAAAAATCAGTTTTTTGTGATTTTCACTTGAAATTTTCAAACCATCGAAAATAATATTGGCAGATTCGGAATCAGCGGGAAATTTCCGATGAGATAGGTTTTTTAAATTTCGCAAAAGACGAAATTTTTTTTTTCGTATTTGGACACCCTGATATTCCGGATTGCCAACATTCCGAATTTTCAAATGGCTATAACTTTTTTTTCGCTCGACAGATTTTCGAATTTCTTTTTTCTCTTGAAACAGCTCATCGAAACGAAGAGTATGACATGGAGACCGCTTCGAAAAATTTAAACAAAATTGCAAAACGATGTATACAACAATTTTCTGCAATTATATCGTATAGATTCATCAAGATTTTCATAAAAATACTTCAAGATACATAATCTTTTTCGGTAGGTGTCGACTTTTTTGTTTTAGTATTTTTCACCCATATAAATTCTACAAAACTTTAAGCAAATTATGCACTTAGGGTAATCAATTTTCGTATTCACGGTTACCTCTCAAAGTAGTTACCTAAATCTGCTTTTCCCTATTTTTCCCACGTTTTACAGCTTAAAGGTACGTTTAAAGCTTGCCTTAATTCGTCGCGCAGTCTTTACCATTATAACGAGGGTAACGAGTCTCACAGTGTGCGTGTGTGTGTGTGTGTATGTGATATATCCGTTAATACAGTATACAGCACATCAGCGCAGTGGTGACGAGGACCTGAACCAGGAACTACGATGAAAAGCTCACTCACGAGTTTTATCCGTTTTTTTCTTTTTTTTTTTTTAATTCGCGAATATATATTTTGTTGACGAGAGAGCATACATGGCGCACGTGAGAGAGATGTGGGCAGAGGGCTGAGAGAATATATGATTTTCTTTGGTTAAGCGAGTTGTACCGCTGTGTTTATCTTAGCCCCACGTTTCTCGTTCGAGCCAAGCTTCCTGCTCACTCGTGCATCTCTCGTTCTCGTTTTACGCGTGCTCTCTCCTACCAGAAAGGGGATATAAAAAAAAGGACGACCGTCTGCGCCTGCCACACACGGCAAGTTTAATATTTATCTTTCGTGCTGCACCATCGCGCGGTCCGCCACGTTTCAAACCACCTTCGTCCACCCACACAATCTGCTGTAGTACCTACACGGCTCCGATGGCACGTCAGTTTTCTTCTTCGTTGAAAATGTCGGAAAATACACCAAAGTATCGCCAGAGGGTTAACTGAGGCGAGGAAATGGCGGAAGAAAAAATTCAATACAAAATTTAATTCGCGAATATTAGTCGGATGAATAAATTAAATGGGGAAAAAATGACATTACAGAAAGAAAGTTTGTCCTTTCTTTTTTGCTTGCTCATAGACGAAACTTTGTATTCGGGAATTTTTTAAATTTCAATTTTTTTCGAACTTTGCTAATTCCTAATTATTTTGCACAATTGACGAAGCTTTTTTTTAAATGAAAAAACCAATATTAATAAATAATCTCATAGATATGAAATAATGAATAAAATTTTGTAATGAAAAAAAAATTGAGTTTTATTATCAGCCTTGTACGAGAAATGTTAAAAATTTTCGATTCTAATTCAAAGCAATACGTTTTTATTTATTTATTTTTCTCTTTTACGATTGCAATAAAATAAATAACCTCATAAAGATGGCTTCATGAATTTCGAAAAATAATGACGAAGCAATTTACAAGATTCACACACTTTTTAAAATATTTTGATAAAAATAATAATAATAATGAGCGTCAAGTTTTGTAATGATAAAAAAGATGTTATTTATTATCAGCCTCGTAGGATTTTTATTTTTATTTTATTTTCTTTTTCAATTTTCCATTCAAAGCAATTCGTGTTTTAACATATGTATTTTTTTCTCGTTTTCGATTGCAATAAAATACAAGCCATGCGTATATACTGAAACTCTTCAGCTATTCGTGTCATAGACTGTAACTGCTCTGTGTTGGTTCTGGTGTAGAGTTTTAACGTAAAAAGCTCTCGTGACGAGAGGGCGAACATTCCCGATTAGAATCCTAATTGCGAGCTCGAACTTTGCCATAGTTTTTTCGTTTTTTCTCACGAAGCAAACGGCCGGTGACCAACGAGCAGGACTTTTTCTTCGTTGTTGTATTTCTTTTTTTTTTTTTTTTTTAATCGTTCTCTCGGATGGACAAGTCGACACAGAAAGAGACGAGCCCCGTCTGTGCCATCGTCAAAGGAGAAACAATAAAACTTTGAAATTGAAAGAGCGAGAGAGACTGTCTGTCGTTTGTGAAAGTTTCGTTTGCGAGCACTTATACACGTAGCGATTCATTCATCAGAGGGAATTACCGAGAGAAAGACTATAAGTTCGTAAGTTTTCAGTGAAATTGCGTTATTATTTCTAGAATAAATTTAAGGATGATTATAAAAACTCCTGAGACTAAGAGCGTACAGCGTTAGTTGGAATGAAAATTCCATTAAGTCAATCTGTAATCTGTTTTTTTTTTTCGTCACTACGTTTGTGAATTGCACCTTTGGGTACTCGTAAAAATATCCATTTCATTCGCAAGGATTCCGCTTAATTAATAAAGTACCGTTAAAAAAAAAATCTGTAAAAAGCCATGAATGTTTTATTTATTTATAGAAACTGAAAAATAAAAATCGACTCAGATTTTGATGGAACTACATATTTTTTATATGTATCTGATACAGGATTTTTGAGAATAATTTCAAATTTTTATTGGGACGCAAAATTTTTATTTAAAAAAATCATGAAAAAAAAAAGTTTTTTTGATCATATAGAATATTATGAAAAATTATGGAGCGAAGAGATAATTCAAAAACTTAAATTTTATACAGGAACAAATTTTTTGTACGATCGGTAATTTTGAATATACAGCGAATTGAAAAAAAATGATATAAAAAAACATCATTATTTAATTTTGGGCTAACCATAGGTGCTAAAATTCTGAAATAATTTATGAATGTTCGTGATATAGTGAAAAAATTTTGAAAAAATTATGAACACTTTTTGCGACCATGCTAAATTTGGATGGCCCACTTGGCATGGAATAAAAATCGACTCAGATTTTGATGGAACTACATATTTTTGATATGTATCTGATACAGGATTTTTGAGAATAATTTCAAATTTTTATTGGGACGCAAAATTTTTATTTAAAAAATTAATGAAAAAAAAAAGTTTTTTTGATCATATAGAATATTATGAAAAATTATGGAGCGAAGAGATAATTCAAAAACTTAAATTTTATACAGGAACAAATTTTTTGTACGATCGGTAATTTTGAATTTATAGCGAATTGAAAAAAAAAAGAAATAAAAAAACATCATTATTTAATTTTGGGCTAACCATAGGTGCTAAAATTCTGAAATAATTTATGAATGTTCGTGATATAGTGAAAAAATTTTGAAAAAATTATGAACACTTTTTGCGACCATGCTAAATTTGGGTGGTTCATTTGGCATGGAATGACCCATGTATCCATAGAACGTATATGGTACTATAATGGTTTGCTATGGAAGTATCCACGGGGAGTCTGCAGCGTCATGTATCGTCGCATTGCCGAGAGGACAAAATGTTTGAAATATCGGCCCGACTAATGCATATTCCCTGTACAGTCGACATCAAAGTCGTCCTCTTCTTCCCAACAAAACTACTATCCCCCTATTGGCGCGACTCTGCGGCCCCGCACGAGTCCGCAAAGTTAGTAGGACTCTGGACGGGGCTGACGGAGAAATTGAGGGGTTACCAAAAGGAAAGAGAAAGAGAGAGAGAGAGAGAGAGAGAGAAAGAAAAGGAAATGCAGACGTCACAAAAGTATCACAATATCTATATATATATATAATAAATATTAGGCAAGAAAATCCAACATTTCTCCGTCAGTGTTTATTGCAAAAAGTTCTTATCGCACTTCCGTCTTTGCAGCACAAACTTCTAACAAGTTTCTTATAACCAATCACATCCTGTAAACTTCAGAATGACGCTTTGAAATGAAATAAAATATGGAAAAAGAAATTAATTGTTCACGAAAAAAAACGTGAAATTGTTTGATGTCATATCGATGGAATTATTTGAAAACATTTGATATATTGTTAATTCAACAACTTCCGGCGGACAAAAAAGAATCGGCAACGTAAAAGTGAAAATTAAACAATTACTTAGTATGGTATATTATTTATTGCTTTTTGCAAAACTACATCGATGAAAAAATATGTTTATAAGATAAATTATTAAACAATAAATATGCAGAAAAATGATTCGATGCGATACCGAATAAATAAAATGAATTGTTCACGAAAACAAAGCGGGACAAAAAACATGAAGTTTCATGTCAAATCGACGGATTTTTTTGTAAACCTTCGTCGGATTTTTAATTCAAGAATTTTCAGCGTCCAAAAAATAATCTGTAATTTAAAAATGAATACCGAACAATGGAATTCGAGGTTGGAAAGGGATGGAAATCATTGGGATTGACGGAAAGGCGGATATTAAGGAAACGGTGAAGTAACTCGAAATAATAGGTGGAAAACGCGAGAGAGAAAACGAAGAAATTCACAATCAGTCCAACTGGTCCGGGGTTGGTTGTGTCGGAATTGAAGAGGTTGGCCGACGGGCAGGCAACGATTACGAGGTTTAACGAGTTTCTCTTTGTCGGATGCTCTGTACTGGGGTTTTACCAGAGTGGTGTACGTTCTGCTGGTGGATGTTGGCCCTGCCTCGGTTCCCGGTATTTCGCCCTCATCAGGCTGCAGAATGGACAACCACTTTGCGCCGTCAGCAGCACCAGCGCTCGAGCATTAGTGTAGATCTGTGGATGCAGGGTAAGGGAAAAGGGACGATACCGAGGAGCGGGTAAAGGGAACGGGGCGAATTTGGGTGAGAGGAAGGTGACGGTGCAAAACCGTGGAGATCTGGTTAGTAGAACTGGTCCGGAAGTAAACTGGGCGCATTACACTGACGGAAAACTCGTAGGAAATAGTGAAATTTTACACTGTTCTAATCTGGAAAAACAAGAATTACTGGAAACGCGTTTGGGGAAATGACAAAATCTGCATTGTAAAGTGAAACGGACAGGTAAAGAAGAGTAATGAGGTGGTGAATCTAGTGAAAGAGACACAGCAGTGAAATTCTGTATCATTTGGGCGGTTTAGTAGAAAAAAAGGTTAAATTTGTGATCGTCAAGACGAGAAATGAGAATTCCTGGAGTGACGTTGAGGAAAAAGATGAACCTGGATGAACCAGTCCTGAATCGGATTTGATTCGATCATAATGTCCATATTGGACTCCATCCTGAAATATTCTGTCTCCATCCTGGATTGCTCAGAATTCATTCTGGATTTCCCAGAATCCATCCTGGATAGTTTAGACTCCATACTGGACTCTGCCCTGGATTCCATCCTGGACAGTCCAGAATCTATAATGAAATCTGCTCTGGATTCGATCCTGAACCGTTCAGGCTCTATACTGAATTTTGCTCTGGATTCCATTCTGGACAGTCCGGACTCTATACTGAATTCTGCTCTGGATTCCATCCTGGGCAGTCCGGACTCTATACTGAATTCTGCCCTGGATTCCATCATGGACAGTCCAGACTCTATACTGAATTCTGCCCTGGATTCCATCCTAGACCGTCCAGATTCCTTACAGGATTCTGCTCTGGTTTTCATCCTGAACTTCCTATGTTTTCTACTCGGCCAAAAAATCTGCATTGTAAGGTAAAATGAGGTGGACCTAACCAGGTTGAACAAGGGAGTGAAGAGATGAATCTAGTAAAAGGGACAGGCTGAAAGAGACAAAGGGAGTGAGAAATAGCGGTAAAATCTCGATATATATATAGGGGAAAGACGGAAATGTGAAGGTATGAGCATTGCAGAGCCAACTGCGGAACTTGACAAAAGTTGGAACACTTGCTAATGAGCAGTACACATCTCGACTTCGGGGGTTAGAACTCCTGTTAGTTCTCCACCTGGTCCTCGTTCGGCTACCCAAAACTTCGCCGTTCCCTCTTTCCCTTCCTCTAACCAACTTCCCTCACTTTTCCTGATCACAATTCTCCGGCAAATTCTATGAAGTTCGACTTCCTGTAATCCCGAACGAAGAAGACGCTCTACATTCTGTTCAGAATCACAAAATGGTACTCACGATGTACGACGGCGAGTGAACAATTTCAGTGGCTGAAGATCCGTATTTCAAGAATGATCAGTTTGAAGACCATTGTCTGTTAACTATCGTCAATTCTTAATTGCATTGGACATTATATTCAAACCAGGTTGAAGCTTTTCGCTGATCCTACTCTTGGCTATCCAACGCTTTACCTACTGTTTCCAGTTACAGGATCTGCGAAACAAAACAATGAACATATTCCTAGCGCCGTTGTAGGGTGTTTGGAATTACAACACACTACATTGTGTTGCTAACGCTGTTGGAAGGCTTGGGTGCTATTCAAACAGGCTCGACGTCCGACTAACGTACACACACACTGAAGCGCAGTCTAATGGGCAAAGGGCTGCGAGCGAACGGGACGAAGACGTGCGGAGTACCTCGCGCGAATCTACAACTAAAGTTGTAGAACGTTGAGAATGTAGTCTACGAGGATTACTCGAGATGCAGATTAGTCTCAGACGCAGCCTGTGCTGAATTTCTAACGAGATGGAAGTCAAAGTACGGACTCCCTACTGCTGTTACCGTGCACTGTAGTGTTGACGCAGAAGAGAAAGACGAAGAGGATGGAACAAGAGATGGTGAACGTTCGCCGGCTCGATCTGAGCTTCCGGCTTCTACCGTTGGAGACACCTAGACCAGTATGCGTCCCAGGAAAGACACGCTACCAGATTGTGACCAGGACGGAGATGATCCCGGTGATTGCGGCTTCCCGATTGAATTATCGATGCCTGCTATGGAAACAGGTTGAAGCGAGAAGTAATATGGAAGCATCAGGTTTACGCGAAGTAAGCCTCAGTATCGATCTGTCGCTGGGATTTTCTCCTGACTGAAAAGTGCGACAAAAAGTGTGTAGTTGTAGGAACCATGGAATTGATACGTGCCAACCAACATGCATGGGAGAATATGGCATTAGCAAGTTATTGTGTGTCAGAACCAATTTTGGTTAGTTGGTTTCACAGTAGTTGTGTCATTCAACCAATCGCAAGCATCCATCATCTCAGTTGGTTACCACGACCAATCAATGTTGCATACTGTTACCAATGAATATATCCGTATATTTAATGAATTCGCAAACCTTTTCCTATGTTGTCCGACTGATGACAGCAAATTGACTGAAGGAAGCAAGTTTCTGACTACAGAGTCTGACCGATAAAACAAATTCTTTCCTTCACAGTCAAACCGATGGAAGCAAGTTTCTAACTATACAGTCTGACTGATAAAGTAAATTCTTTCCTTCGCAGTCAGCCCAATGAAAACCAGTTCCTGACTACACAGTCTGATTGATAAAGTAAATTCTTTCCTTCGCAGTCAGACTAATGAAAGCCAGTTTTTGACTACACAGTCTGACTGATAAAGCAAATTCTTTCCTTCGCAGTCAGACCAATGAAAGCAACTTTCTGACTACACAGTCTGACTGATAAAGCAAATTCTTTCCTTCGCAGTCAGACTAATGAAAGCCAGTTTCTGACTACACAGTCTGACTGATAAAGCAAATTCTTTCCTTCGCAGTCAGACTAATGGAAGCAAGTTTCTGACTACAAAATCTCGCCGATAAAGCAAATTCTTTCCATTCGCAGTCAGATTGATAACAGCAATTTTCTGACTACACAATCTGACCAATAAAGCAAATTCTCTCAATCACAGTCAGACCAATGAAATCAAGTTTCTGACTACACAGTGTGACCGACAAAGCAAATTCTTTGATTCGTACTCAGACCAATGAAAGCAAGTTTTTGTCTGCAATTTTAGTCTACGCTGTGTGATCAATGAAAGCCAATTTCTGTCTATGTGGTCTGACCGATAGAAGCAATTTTCATTCTACAGTCTGACCGATGAAAGAAAAATACTGACAACACAGTTATACTGAAATGTCCGACTAGACTAGGCATATGATTTTAAAAAAAATCTACATTACGGCTAGAATCCGTATTTTTTATAAGATGAAGATGATAGAATCGGTCGGATGTCCCCGACTGAATAAAAAGCTTCCTAAAATTTTTCCAAGTGTCTTAAAAACTTCCGTTGCCTATGCAATTTCTCTAGCCTGATGCGCAGTGTCCTATTAATTCAACTGTTGTCTTTTGCTTTTCCTTGAATCGAGAATATACGAGGAGGCATTTGCTAGAGCTAGACTGGAGTAATGTTCATGAAATAGATGTAGTGAGCTAGTAGAGGAATGAAATTGCCATGAGGCGGAGTTGGGTGGAGTTCATGCAACTACCGTAAGGAAACGAACTTCTATGCTCGAAGGAGAAGGCGCAAAAGGAAGACAAAAAAAAGGCAGAACAAAAGAACAAAAAAAAACCGTTAGCGTGCTCCACAAGGAGAAGATATAGAGACACAATGGAGATGAGAATAAAATGAAAGAGTGTGTGAAAAACGAGGAAAAGAAATTGCAGATTGAATAAAGTGATGGACAAAAAGAATTTCCATAGCCTTTTTTTTTGGACACTCGCTTACCATAATGGTTGGCTTTTTACTAATATTTTGTTCGGTCTTGTCCTGATAAATATGTCTCTCCTTTTCTCAAGAAAATGTGTTCTATGAATAGGACGGAAAGACAGCAATATATGCGGGCTGATACGAAATTTATGGATTTATTGGAATAAACGTAGATGGAAGGCGAAGGGCTTTTGAACGCGGGAGAAAATCGACATCGAATATGAAGCGTTTCATCCTCTTTCCTCTTTCGCGCGTGACGTTGAAATGGGAGGGTGCAGGCACCCTCTTATCGATGGCTTTATGGAGCATTCATAGATGCAGCTGGATGGACTGCCTCGCGTCGCTACCGTTTGCGCATCCCATCCGGAACGACTACGACGTTGGAGACGACGCTGCCGGATTGAGGAGGACGCCACTAGGAGAAAGATATTCCACTATAGACAGAAAGCAAGAGGCAGGAAGTGAGCAATCTTAACTTTACTCTCTCTCTCGCACCTTTTTCTCTTTCCGAATACATTTTCTTCGATGGCTTTACTTCTTCATGGGTTGTCAATTGTTCTCAATGGACGCAGCTATTATTTCAACTCTAATGACAAATTTTCGGTTTAAAGTTGCTAAGTAGAATCTCGCATATTTGTTCCTCATTATTTATTGCTTTTTGCAAAATTATGTCTGTGAGCAAAAATGTTAATAAATAATAAATATGCACGAAATTAATGTGGTATAATCTTTTTAGCTTTATGATGAGGAAATTGGTGTTTTTTGGAAAAATTAAAATGTGAATGGATTTTTAAACTGATTTAAAGGGTTTTTAACAATTTTAACAACTTTGATTACGTTGATTTTTTTTGCACGAATTTTGGGTACAAAGTTGCAAAGTAGAATATTGCACGTTTCTTCCTCTTTATTTTTTTGATTTTTACAAACCTACATCTATGAGTAAATATATTAATAAAATAAATTAATAAATACTAAATATACGCAAAATTAATATGATATAATCTTTTTGCTTTCTGACGTGGAATTTTTTTTTCTGTAAAAATGCGATGTCTATGAAAAAGTTGATGTTAATTTTAACAACGTTTTTCGTGTCCGTTTAGGGATGGCAACACGTGGAGAAAAAGAGAAGACGATATAATTCATTCCCGAGTCAACGTGGCACAATAATTTTGGTCTCGTTGATTTTTTTTTTACAAATTTTCGATAAAAAGTTGCAAATTAGAATCTTGCACATTTCTCCCCCTATATTTTTAGCTTTTGAGAAAAATACATCTATGAGTAAATATATTAATAAAATAAATTAATATGAGAAAAATGAATATGATATAATCTTTTTGCTTTCTGATGTGGAATTTTTTTTGTTGTAAAAATGCGATTTCTATGAACAAGTTGATGTTAATTTTAACGTTTTTCGTGTCCGTTTAGAGATGGCAACACCTGGGGAAAAGAGAAGACGATATAATTAATTCCCGAGTCAACTTGGCACAATAATTTTGGTCTCGGTGATTTTTTTTTTACAAATTTTCGGTAAAAAGTTGAAAATTAGAATCTTGCACATTTTTCCCCCTATATTTTTAGCTTTTGACAAAAATACATCTATAAGCAAATATATTAATAAAATAAATTAATATTCGCAAAATTAATATGACATAATCCTTTTGGTTTCTGATGTGGAGATTTTTTTTTTTTTTTTGTAAAAATGCGATTTCTATGAACAAGTCGATGTTAATTTTAACAACGTTTTTCCTGTCCGTTTAGGGATGGCAACACGTGGGGAAAAAGAGAAGACGATATAATTAATTCCCGACTCAACGTGGCACAATCATTTTGGTCTCGGTAATTTTTTTTTAATTTTCGGTAAAAAGTTGCAAATTAGAATCTTCCACATTTCTCCCTCTATATTTTTAGCTTTTGACAAAAATACATCTATGAACAAATATATTAATAAAATAAATTAATAAATACTAAATATGCGCAAAAATGAATATGATATAACCCTTTTGCTTTCTGAGGTAGAATTTTTTTTTTTTTTTGTAAAAAATGGGATTTCTATGAACAAGTCGATGTTAATATTAACAACGTTTTTTCGTGTCCGTTTAGGGATGGCAACACGTGGGGAAAAAGAGAAGACGATATAATTAATTCCCGAGTCAACGTGGCACAATAACTTTGGTCTCGTTGGTTTTTTTCGGTGAATAACGAGGATGTCTCGAGCCAGGAGACCGTGTCATTAGGTGCACGTGCGCCAAGAGTAGCAGCCACAGCAGCAGAAGCACAAGAATAGGGCAGGGGATAGATCTCGTCGACGGGGTTGCTGGAGCGGTCGCGCCGGGATGGAGACATCATTCTGAGGACGCGAGCACGAGTAGCTTTATTAGATGTTGCTTGGGCTCCTTCTCCTTCCTCCCTGACGTCTTGTCGTACTTTCCCTCTTCCTTAGACATCAGTGGAGCCAACCCCAACCAACTACGTCCCACGAGCGTGACATAACCAGAATCCTCAAACAAACTCCAGCTGGAGACGCGTGCGTATCATGAATCACGATGATGAAAAAGCAATGTAATACATTTACGACATTTAGGTAAATCGCTTGCTGAGTATCAGTTGGGAGGTCACAATCTAAAACTTGTATCAATTCTCAAATTTTAAATAAATCGTGATCACAAATTTTTTTGGCAAAAAAAAACCACAACAAAAAGTACATTTTTGAAATTTTGCTTCCTCATAGAGGAAGCTTTGTTTTCATGAAAATTTTTTTTTTCGAGATATTCATGTCAGTACACTCAGAATGGGCCAAAACGTCGAGAAAAGTGATTTAGAAAAAATGTCTGTATGTGTGTGTGTGTGTGTGTGTATGTGTGTATGTTACACGATCGAAAAATGTAAACCTTTATAACTCGGGAATGCCTTGAGATATCAAGCTGAAATTTGGACCATAGATAGAGGGATCAAGCCTCATCCTTCATACAGATTTTTGTTAAAATCCACTTCATCGTTAAATTATTACGCGTTTTTTAATTTTTTGAAAAATGTCTGTTTACGCGATAACTCTTTCAATTTTCGAGATATTGATCTTAAAATTGGTATGAATGTGAGCTTTCATACGCCGGTGATCGCTATTGAATTTGGTTAAGATCGGTTGAACCGTTAAAATTTTATGATGTTTTGAATTTTTCAAAAAATTGACATTATCGCTCTATTGTAACTTTTGCAAAACTTAAGATAGCGAGCTCAAATTTTGTATATAAATGAAACAATATTCAGCCATTATATATGTATAATTTAGTGACAAACGGTATGAAATTTTTGATTTTATGGAATGTTGAATTATTTTTAAAAATATACATTATCACATTCACTTTCGGAAACGCTCTAATAATCATGAAATAACGTAATAACGAAATAGAAAAAGCGTATCCACAACATGTATATTTATCTAATTAAAACAAGGATGCAAAGTAGAACCTTGCACATTGCTTTCTCATTATTTTTCGCGTTTTACAAAGCTTCCTCTATGAGGAAGCCAAAAATTGAATAACATACTTTCTCATAGAGGTAGCTTTGTATATCGCAAAAAATAATGAGGAAGCAATGTGCAAGGTTCTACTTTGCATCCTTTTTTTATGTTTTAGCAGGAATTTAGGATTTTATTAAAATGTCTATAACCGCCGCAATTTAAAATTGATATGTATTCTCAAGTCAAAAATAAAACGTGGATACAAATTTTTTGGGGAAAAAAATATATATATATATATATATATATATAAATTTTTCACATTTTCTATATTTTAGCAGGAATGCAAGTTTTTATATTAAAATGTCTTAATAACTTCCGGAATCTAAAATTGATATGTATTTTCGAATTAAAAATAAAACATAGATACAATTTTTTTGGCGTATGAAAAATAAAATATAAAAATTTGCAATTTTTGAAATTTCGGCAGGAATACAGGGCTTTATCAAAATGTCTGCAACTGTTAAAAATAATGGATTAGGGAATTCGAGTTGAGCCTGTTTTCTTTGTATATCAAGATCTAAAACGCCATATGGAAATTTGTAATCCGACGAGTTTTGAATTTCTTACAGATTTTTCAAGTTGGAGGAGCGAAAGTTGCAAATTTTCGCGATTCCCTAATTTACGGTAATTTTTTAAAACTATCTAACAGGCGCTAAAATTAAATAGCATTTTCTTAATTTCGACAAGCTCTTTTGAACAGAAAAAGAAAATTGAGATTCGGCCTCCCCAAAATGTTATGACTAGTTCGAAAGTCTGAATTTTCGAATTTTTACATTTCGTAAGTTGACTCTTACGAAATATAAAAAGCCTATCAGAAATTTCCTTGTGATTACAAAAATGACAAATGTTCTGCTGATAATTAAATAAATTCCACGATAACACTGAAAAAAAAACACTATTCTTTTTTTTACCTCTTTTTTAAATCAGAATGAATCAGCACTTTGGACTACGCTGATATTTTTTCCCGTGCTTGTTTTTTGTTTAAATTTGTTTAAAATTTTTTTTTAAGAAGTAAATAAAAAAACTTCAAGTACGGAATGCAGGAAATTGTTAGGTAGAAATTTGATTTCAAGTGTCTCCAGTACGACGAAAATAAAGTAAGATTGTAAAGTGTACAGGTTCTCAACGATGGTCGAGTATAATTTAGTTGCATTCAAGTTTTCCTTCACGAGGGTCCTCAATTTTTTCGAACGATGTTTCCTTCCCATATAAATGAATTATTATATTGAGGACGAACGCACAAATATCTTCCGTAGATACCAGTGAATAACTACTTGGCTGTTGGAACTCAAATATGAAACTAGAGAGTTTCATCATGGCGAAAAAAAAAAAAAGAAAAAAGTAGTAGAAGCATTCGGATCGAAAGTTCGTCGGTCGACTCCTTGCACAAGGACTCGCGAGCTAGTTGTAGAGGATTCGAGAGGCAATTCCATTTGCCTTAACCCAGTCGCATCGTCTGCACTCCTCTCTATACGTCCTTTTTCTTTGCCAAAGCACAGCAAACAAGCAGCAATATGCAACTTGCCTGGCTTCTCCAGCTTCTCCAGTTGAAAAATACTACGAGTATTCGCCGAGCTCTCTCACTCTGACCAGATGTCTTTCTCTATTTTCACGGACGCGCAACTGTGGCTCGGTAGCTTCGCGGTTGTTAGCCAAGATGAAAAGTACTCTGCCGGTGGTTACTGTTTAGATTAGAAGACCGAGAGGGAAAAACATCTTTTGCCCGTCACAACAACAAACAAACTTATTTGAGTCTGCGAAATGAAGCAGCTATGTGTGCCTCGGAACACGAGAATCTCGGATTTTTAAATAATAATAATAATTATCTTGTTCAGAGTATAATTAATGAAGTGGGTGCGTGAAGAAGAAAGAATTTAATTCACTGACTATTTGTCAAATATGTAAATTATTTGATCGAGTTAAAATACCTTTGAGGCAGTTTTTAATAGGTTTCGAACAAGTTTGTAAAAATGTTCGAACTACTTCAAACTCGGTTCGATGAGTTTTCATTTTTGTGCCAAACAGTTGAGGCAGAATTGAAACTTACGTTTACGATTTTCTACACCGTTTTGGAGATACTGCTTTGGGACTCACCTGTAACAGAAATGGAAAATGAAAAATTATTAGATTATTCTATTAATGTTCATAATTTTATGAAAATTTATGTACATCTTACACAATGGAACAAGGATGCAAAGTAGAACCTTGCACATTGCTTCCTCATTATTTTTCGCGATATACAAAGCTACCTCTATGAGGAAGTATGTTATTCAATTTTTGGCTTCCTCATAGAGGAAGCTTTGTAAAACGCGAAAAATAATGAGGAAGCAATGTGCAAGGTTCTACTTTGCATCCTTGTTTTAATTAGATAAATATACATGTTGTGGATTCGCTTTTTCTATTTCGTTATTACGTTATTTCGTGATTATTAGAGCGTTTCCGAAAGTGAATGTGATAATGTATATTTTTAAAAATAATTCAACATTCCATAAAATCAAAAATTTCATACCGTTCGTCACTAAATTATACATATATAATGGCTGAATATTGTTTTATTTATATACAAAATTTGAGCTCGCTATCTTAAGTTTTGCAAAAGTTACAATAGAGCGATAATGTCAATTTTTTGAAAAATTCAAAACATCGTAAAATTTTAACGGTTCAACCGATCTTAACCAAATTCAATAGCGATCACCGGCATATGAAAGCTCAAATTCATACCAATTTTTAGATCAATATCTCGAAAATTGAAAGAGTTATCGCGTAAACAGACATTTTTCAAAAAATTAAAAAAAGGGTAATAATTTAACGATGAAGTGGATTTTAACAAAAATCTGTATGAACGATGAGGTTTGATCCCTCTATCTATGGTCCAAATTTCAGTTTGATATCTCAAGGCATTACCGAGTTATAAAGGGTTACATTTTTCGATCGTGTAACATACACACACACATACAGTCATTTTTTCTAAATCACCTTTCTCGACGTTTTAGCCCATTCTGAGTGCACTGACATGAAAATCTGGAAAAAAAATTTTTCATGAAAACAAAGCTTCCTCTATGAGGAAGCAAAAGAAGCGAAAAATTATGAGGGTGCAATGTGCAAGGTTCTAATTTGCATCCTCATTTAAAATTATGGTAAATAGGCTTGTAAACGGTATTTTCTGTGGTAGAATATGCGACTTGAGGAATATAGTAAAGGTCAAAATTCGGTATCTTGAAAAAAAAAATGTATTCCACATAGTATATATTTCAGATACATAGAATATGCATATTAAACATAAATATGTTACAGTATATTATAAATAATATATTGAACATATTTCTCGACAAAAATTTCTGTTTTTCATGTCCCCAATTCCTTCGCAGAAATATAAAGCGGTGTTGTTAAAAGATGATTGAATAAATGCGTGTGTCAAAATGCCGAATTGAACCCATGGTTTTTCCTCAGCAATGTGGTACCTTTGGTGCGGTGGCATCGAGCGTGTGACAAGCGACACTTTGAGAAACCACCGAGGCCAGCTTGATGTTGAGCCGAGTACCCGTTGCTCGATTCCCGTTTGCTCGTTGTGTTGCTAAGCTACCGCGGGAGAAATAACGCGCCTTGTATATAACAGACACGATGAGAGAAGGCCAGAAGCAAAAGCTCGGGAGAAAAAGCGCCTGGAGATGTGAGCTGCTCCTTTGAAGTACTACTTCTGTGAATATTCCGAAAGAGAGGACTCGGGAGTTTTCTCTGTCCTCACTGTTTCTATTCCTTGGCTCTTCTTGCTTTTTTCTCTCCTCTTTCTCTTCTTCTGACACTTGCATAACTACGCTTCGCTCGCACATGAACCTACAGCTTTCCACACAACCCCCTTAAGGTGGACTACATCGTGTAAATGACTTCATGCTTCGTGGTTTCGTGCAACCGTAACTGCCACCAGTAAACTCTTCTCAAAATTCCACAGGATTAAAAAATATCAAGGAAGAAATAGTGTAATCTGGAAAATTAAGGAAAATAAGCGGACTCATCGTTACAAAAATAAAAGTTCAATTCAGAACGTCCTGAACTTGGAATGTTTCTATCGAGATAACGTTAATCTTTCGAATGAAAAAAAAAAATTGAAAATCGGCAAACCCTGAGTAAAGTTATGGCCAGTTGAAAATTCCGATTAGTGGTACACCTGATTTCTCAGAGTGGCCAAAGCAAGAAAAACAAATTTCGACTTTCACGGAATTTAAAAAGGCTATCTGATTGGAAATTTTCCGCTGATTACGAAAATGATCATTTTAATGTTGATAACGCGAGAATTCTATGGGAAAATTCGGAAAAACCCTGGAAAAATGTCTTTTTTATGGGTTTTCCTTTTTGATTCAGAAATAATCAGTGATTTACACACATCACCACTTTGAAAATACAATATTCTCAGGATTAAAATCTATCAAAGAAAAAATAGTGATGCGGAGGGTTCTAGAAAATGGCGGCTTACTGAAGACATTTGAACGGGAGGAGATTATCAGGCGTACCACAAAACTTGGTAAAACTTTGAGCCTTTTGTAGTCGGTTTTCTTGTCTCAAATAAAGTTCAAGAGATTGCGATTGCTAAGCCTATGATTACGGCAACTTCGTGGTAACTAACTTTTCATAGCATTTTTATTTCCATGGTGGCCTAATCAATGCTTCACTT
Source organism: Ephialtes manifestator (assembly GCA_963970395.1). NCBI lineage: Eukaryota > Metazoa > Arthropoda > Insecta > Hymenoptera > Ichneumonidae > Ephialtes > Ephialtes manifestator. The sequence goes on from OZ019972.1 coordinate 37,911,402, forward strand.
TCGGTGATGTAAGAGGAGTCTCTGTATCAGAAAGGGGAGTTAAACTCAGCACGTCGAAAACTTGGAAAGTTCCCTATCATGACAACGCCGAACTTTCCTTAAGGTTTTTGGGGTGGTTTCTTCATTCCTACCACTTTGGGGTGATGTTGATGCTACTGCTGACGATGTTTGTCGTACTTTCCGACTCGAGAAACTAATATCTAACATGATGATGAAGGGAAACGTCTCTGTTATTGGGATTGATGACCATCATCATTTTTCACGAATTAAAACAAAGTACAGATTAATTATCTGAAGCTGCAAAACGAATGTTACATTTCAGCACGTTTTGATAAATAATCTACGGATAAATAAATTTAAAAAAATACAAGAGCTGAAGAGCTTCGAATGACCGATGACGAATAATTGTCACCGTTCGACCAATTGTAATTTTTAATAGCTTCGTTTGCTGATACACTTCCTACAAATTTGCGGGTCCCAAATTTAAATGACCCTCCTCGATTTAAAGAGCGATCGATTTGACTCCAACGCTACCAATTGTTTGTCTGCAAACAAATGGTTTCAATAGCTAAATAATAAATACGATCAAAAATCTATATCGGTTCAGGGTTTCGACAAACAAAGCGGGCTTTCGACCATGGAAATTTGATTGAATGGTTTGGTGTATTTGGCAAATAAATAGCTATTATCATTACAACAAACAAAGGCTATAGACTATAGAAAAAAAAAAAAACATTTTTTTACCTGATTGAAAACAAAAACAAAGAAATGACTCCGTAAATTTGTAAAACATTTTTTAACGAACAAAATGCCCCAAAGTTCATTAAGACCAAATAAAAATTGCAAATTTGGCTGCGAACTGCAAATAATACATCTCATTAATTATTACCACAATCTGAATATATTTCTGCAAATTGATGACTATACATTTTTTTCTACATCAAACAAGATGTCTTTCATACGATGTATTAACATATTAGGTTCTGTTAGTTTCTTTCTTTATTCCTTTTCTTTAGGTTCTTTAGTTTTTTTGCGCCAGATATTATTTTCTCTGACTTTTTGTTCTTCGAATGAATTGTCGCCAATTTTTCGTCGTCGGATGATCAGTCACCCTCAACCCTTTCAATCCCACCAATTTTTGTTTACATTAGTTTTCTTTATAAAACATATTACGCCTTAAGGAAAATATTTAGAAAAATTTCCTTCACATCCGAACCATTCCTGACGTTTATTTTGATATATTTTTTTTCCACTCAACGTTCCGCGCTCTGCATCACACGAAGCGCAGTAACAGATCACAAGGTTTGTTCTATCAGAGTAGCATGTAACACAAGATTAAGGGAGATGGAGTCTACCAGTCGTATATAAGGAAAAGGAGATAGAGCAACTTAAGAGAAAGCAGAGAGAGAGAGAGAGAGAGAGAGAGAGAGAGAGAGAAAGCAAACGAGGCGCCAGGGTGTGCAGGGGGAAGGGCGTAGGGGGAAAGGGGGGAGAGTTCAACGTTGCGACGGTGGTCGTACTCCCGTAACTTTTCGGGGTAGTTCCTTCGGGAGCCCCTTGATGGTGTAATGCCTGTAATAATTATGATATTCCGCCACGGGGTGGCTTTCACCCATCCTCTCTCCTTCGCCTCCGCACCGACGGTCTCACCGGCCCCCGGGGGGTTGGGGCGCGGCCGTGTTTGCTCTATCGACCGCCGAGAATCCACGAGGCACGCCGAACTTGCCCGACGTGGAAAGCTCGCGAGAGTTGGACAGAGCGAAAAGCTTCAGCAGCAGCAGCAGCAGCAGCAGCCACCGGGACGTTAAGGGGGTAGGGGAGGGGGGAGGGGGTGCCGCGAGAAGTGAGCTACCACATGGCGTATCTCCATTGGCTATGCTGTGTCACAACATGGTACAGTCATTGGCCGTCTAACGACCTATTGAATGGCCAGTCGTTGGCACATTTTCTTTTCTTTTGTGTTGCGCGTGTAAAAAAATTGCGCTCCGTAGATGATGATTCCGGGTGAAATAATAACGTCCTTTTGCGAGTGAGAAAAAATCGTGGCTGTACGGAAAACTATAGAGTGACTAAAAATTACTATTAATTGGTCACGCGTGACAATTTGGTTATTAAAAAATTAATATTTATTTATTTATTTAATACTGTAGATGGGACTTGAATTTTGGAATATAATAATTGTGGCAATGCGGAAATTGAGAAAGCGACGTCGAGAAAAATGGTTTAATTTTAATTTTTTTAATTTAATTTGATTTTAATTTTTTAATTTATATCAAGAACATCAAACATATGAAGCAGGTTGACGTCTTTGTTGGCGGTAATTTTCAAAAAAATTCAGAAATATGTTCAAATTTTATTTGAGTTTGAAATTTTCGAAAAATGTCTGTACGCTCTCTGGGATCCGCAAATTTTTCAACTATTGAGCTAAATAATTTTTTATGGATAAAGCTATGGTAAAGAAGGATCGCTATTGAATTTGGAATGAATCTGTAAATAAGTTCGGTTTTTATAGGATTTTTAATTTTTCAAAAAAATATTCGTTTTGCTCTAAGTCGCGTCAAATTTTACCAAATCTACCGAAATTTTCTACAAATGAAAAATGACATTCAGCGCTGCTACCTACCAAATTTGGTCGTGATCGATAAAGCCGTTTGGATTTTACGTGATTTTGAATTTTTCAAGAACTGTATAGGTGACGAAAAAAGTTGCAAAGTAGAATATTGCACATCGTTTCCTCATTCATGTTCATTTTTTATAAACCTCCCTCTATGAGGAAGTCAAAATTTTTAAATAACCTTACTCATAGAGGTGGCTTTCTGAAAAATGAAAATTAATGCGAAAGAAATGTGCAAAATTCTTCTTTGCAGTTTTTTTTTAAGACTATAACAAGAAATAAGTTAAAATCAAACTTTTCCTGGAATATGTATGCAAATTTATTCAATTCGAAACCAATGGTCGCGATTCTCTTCCAGACATATGGTCGACCATTTTCATCGTTAACTTTATTGATTTATTGAACTTCAGACATTTTTCTTTTTACTTGGCGATTTAAAATGCATTTATATTTAAGTCTCATCCTACAATCGTAAAACAAATCCAGCATTTGACGAATCCAAATGTTTACAGAAACTCCAGCTTGGTAAGGATGAGCTGGAAAGGAAAATCGAGATACAAGACTACATCGAAACTGTTGGGTTTCGAATTCGCAATTGTGGTTGTCGAGAAGAAGAGGAGGATGCAGCTGTGGTATTCTGTCTCCGATGTTCCCCCTCGTTGTTCACCGCGATTCAATCTCAGACATTGCGAAACTGAACCACTGAATGCATCACTGGAAAAGCGACGGAGAACTGGAGAACAGAAGACACGAGGAAATCGGCTGTGAAGGAAGAAAACAGACGAGTGAGATATAGAGACGGGAAAACTCTCCTGCACGCTTAAACCTTCTACTGTGTTTTGCCACGTACCTGAAGCACACGCGGGCGGCAACAAAATGCGAGGCTCGGGAAACGGAGAACTTAGCGAGAAAGACATGAACAGGAGAAAGCTCCGTTGCTCGAAACGCTCGTGAGAGCTTCACTCTCGAGCTCTCGAGCTCGATGTTTAACCACGTAATTGGGTTGTTTGTTGAGTCGCGTCGTAGACGCCATCGGGTCGTGGAGGAGCACGCAGTAATTATTCAAAGACGTCATTAGGTGCCCGACTGAAAAGGGACGTTGAGATTTCGAAGAGGATGAATAGACGCGATATTCATTGTCAATTTTTGTCGAAAATATTGCAGCAGCTTCGGTATTCCATAGACCAGTTTGTGGCCATTTTTTTCACCTTTTTTGCATTTTTATTTAGAAAATTTTGGTGAGAAAATGAAAAATTCAAGATTTTCAAGGCGGAATGGTCTGAAATGTCGGAAAAGTAGGAGATCGTTGTCAATTTTCAAGAAAAAATTACTGCAGCTTTGGGATTCGATGGACCAGTTTGTGGCCATTTTTTTCACCTTTTTTGCATTTTTATTTAGAAAATTTTGATGAAAAAATGGAAAATTCAAGATTTTCAAGTCGAAATGGTCTGAAATGTCGGAAAAGTAGGAGATCATTGTCAATTTTCGAGGAAAATATTGTAGCAGCTGTGGGATTTGATGGACCAGTTTGTGGCCATTTTTTTCACCTTTTTTGCATTTTGATTTAGATAATTTTGGTGAAAAACTGAAAAATTCAAGATTTTCAAATCGAAATAGTCTGAAATGTCGGAAAAGTAGAAGATCATTGTCAATTTTCGAGGAAAATATAGCAGCAGCTTCGGAATTCGATGGACCAGTCGATGGACATTTTTATACCTTTTTTTGCATTTTTTATAGAGAAAATTTTGGTCAAAAACTGAAAAATTCAAGATTTTCAAGTCAGAATGGTCTGAAATGTCGGAAAAGTAGGAGATCATTGTCAATTTTCGAGACAAATATTGCAGCAGCTTCGGGGTTCGATGGACCAGTTGTTGGCCATTTTTTTACCTTTTTTGCATTTTTGCAGACAAAATAAAAAATTTTGAAAAAATTAAAAATTCAAGATTTTGAAGTCGGAACATTGTCAATTTTCGTGGAAAATATTACACTAGTTTATAGAATGTATTAACCAATCGATGATCATTTTTATCATTTCAATATCAAAATTATTGATACAAAATCAAAAAATTAAAGATTTTCATGTAAAACAATCCAAAGCACTCCGAGATATCTTAAAAGACAATTCATCTTTTTTAAACTCCAGTAATTCCCTATCTCCACGAACCCAATACTTTTCAATCTTCCAGTATAAAAAAAAAATTAATTCAAAACCCATCGAAGGTCCCCAGTGCACGAAGTATCTGTATCTGCTTACAGAGTGAGTGCGCAGCGGGAGGTGGAGTCGCTCTCCGGGGAAAGTCCAGCGAAGCTAGGCGTAAAATCTTCTGGGCCGGAGGCAGTCAGGGCAGCTTTCAATCTCTTCGGTGTGTCCTCTTATAAAGGTTCGAGTGAGAGAAAAAAAAAAGACGTTATCCATGCGAAGTAGTAGTAGGAGAGGGATAACCCCGCAGGAATATTCAGTCGAGACAGGGCTGACGGGGTCGGGGTCGAACGACAGGCCATTTCGAACCGTTTCGTACCTTCCATAACCACTATGGTGAAGTTGACCAATTTACTACAGTAAATGTCCTGAAAATGGCTTAAGAATTTATAGCAATGTGGTCAGCTTCACGGTAAGGGCTTTGGTGGTTCATGGAGGATAGGATGGCCGTGAGTACTCTCCGATTGCGACCCTCCGAGGGACAGTTCTAACCTGCACGTGGCTAAGCACGCGGGCGGGTCTCCATCCGATCCCTTTCAATTTTTATCCTCTCGTCGTGGCTCACGACTCGGCTCGTAGTTTTAGGAAATCCTCGTCAAGGGTATACAGTGAAGATAGACGCGCAGTCGCGACCTAGTGTGTATATATATATATATACAACGTGTCGTTGCTCCGGCCTTAAGGAATACCCAATGTGCCGACACCGATGTGGTCACTGACAGCTTCTCCGTGAACTGTTCCCCGTTGTCTCGTTTACCTCCGCAATGTTCCGTCTGCGAACTTGTCGTCTCTTTCTTCGTCTTTTCTTTCGCGTACTCTTTTCTTTTATCGCACTAGCCACGGGACTCTCGGGGAATGTTATATCTGTCGTTGTGACTTTATTTGCACGGGCTAATCGATTGATCAAGGGGATTAGTAAATTTTGAATCTGATCGAAGGGAGAAAACAAATTTGTTATGGTTTTGGTACTTTTGAACAATCACCAGACTTTGATTTTGATAAGTTTAGCTACTCGAGTGAAAATGATGAGTCTAGGATCCAGGAAAATGGAATTTGATCCGATCTTATTGACCATATTGGACTGCATCCTGGATTGACCAGAGTCCATCTTAGTCTCCATCCTGGATTGCCCAGAGTTCATCTTGGACTTCATCCTGGATTGCCCAGAATCCATCTTGGTCTCCACCCTAGATTGCCCAGAATCCATCTTGGTCTCCACCCTAGATTGCCCAGAATCCATCTTGGATTTCATCCTGGAATTCCCAGGATCCATTTTGGACTTCATTCTGGATTGCCCAAAGTCCTTCTTGGACTCCATCTTAGATTGCCCAGATTCCGTCTTAGACTTCATCCTGGATTGCCCACAGTACATCTTGGACTTCATCCTAGATTACCCACCGTCCATCTTGGACTCCATCCTGGATTGCCTAGAGTTCATCTTGGACTCTATCCTGGATTCCCGGAGTTCATCTTGGACTCTATCCTGGATTGCCCAGAGCCAATCTTGGACTCCATCCTGAATTGTCCAGAGTCCATCTTGGATTCCATCCTGTGTTCCTCATCTATTCCACGTGGGATATCAGATACGAGATTCGAAAACCTGAATTTTCAAAGTCCTTCTATGAGATTTTTCCATATAAGACCCATGGTTTCATAAGAAGACAATTGAACCTCTCAAAGCAACGTTTGATTGTCACTAGAAAATTCTGGGTTAGCCAAAGAGCGTCAAAGCGTCCAAGGGAATTTTCCATTTGTCATTCCAAGCTGTGTATTCGTTGGTGTTTAGCTGCAAAAGACAGATCAACTTTCGTGGTGGTGTCTTCCTTAAACTCTCGAAGAAGCAGCGAAATTTCATCTCATCAACCATTAAAATTCCAAGACCATAACAAATTCCAAGTATCCTGAAACCCGAAAGCAAGAAAAATGATAAACCAAAGAGAGTCAACAATTTAACATCCAAGGTCCGCAATCACAAATAGCAAAATCCAGATAATTAAACCTGTGCGAATTCGCGTTTGTGTGCCACTGTGGAATGCTTGGGTTTGACGTTTGACAAAGAGCATTCATCGAGGCGTCAGAGGGAATTTTCCGTTTGCCATTCCACGCTGAGTTTCGTTGGTGCTTCGCCTCGTAAAAGTCCGAGAAAATTTCGTCGCCGAGTTTCCACGCGGACTCTCCAAGAAGAAGAAGCAGAAGCAGAAGCAGCAGCAGCGAGGTTCCATCTCATCAGCCATTAAACAAAGCAGCAACGGGCACAAAGGAGCCTCCGCATTGTCGGGAGATGCTGCTGGCTCACGTTCAAGAGAAGTAAGAGCACCAACACCACCAAACTCCACGTGCTACCATCCCCAGAGTCTCGGTTGCACCCTACTAGCCAGCGTCGAGAGGTGTTTCTGATTAATCTCCATGGACCAAGCACCTCACTGTCCTTCTCTGGCTTCCCGTATGCTCTTCACGCCTCCTACCCCTTAGTTTTCAACGCCAATGTACTGCTGCTTTTCAGGTATAACTTGAAAAATGCACACGTTGCAACCCGGCAACGACGTTGAAGAAAGAGTCCCGAACGCCTTGTACCCTCATCGTCGTCATTCATTCTCCATTTTTTTTCTTTTTTTTTTGTGATTTTGTCGTGACTAGGGTTGACTGCACGTCCGAGTCCATGCTAGAGTTTTCACTAGCGTACTTCACCACGCACAAGCACAAACCTCTTTGCTGGTAGCTAGTCGACATATCTTGGTGCTTGGTGAGTCTCATTGAAAAGAAGAGATAGAGGCCCACTCTACTGTAGGGTTAAAAGAGAAACAAACGCGATTGATATCTCGTCGTTGTCTATCGTTGTCGTTGAGACTGATACAAGAGCGGCTCAAGTGGGTGACCCTATGATGGAAAGAAGCTGATCCTATCCACTCATCTGTACCTCAACCTGGCTACGTAAAGTCGATCACTTCAGTCAGACAGTTTATAGAAAATTTATCGAGGATCTTGTTGCTATGGTATATCTGTACTGTCAATTTTTTTCCACTTACTAAGGGAATTTACTTTGAGACTTTTATTTCCTAGAGCCTTTTTTCCAATGGAGTTATTGTTTCTAAGGTCTTTTTTCCAAGGGACTTATTTTTCCACGAGTCTTTTTCCAAGGGACTTATTTGTTCTAGGGCCATTTCCCCAAGGGACTTATTTTTCCTAGGGCCTTTTCCCAAGCGACTCATTTTTCCTAGGGCCTTATTGCCAAGGGACTTATTTTTCTTTGCGCCTTTTTCCCTATAAACTTATTTTTCCTATGGCCTTTTTCCCAAGGGACTTGTTTTTCCTAGGACCTTTTTCCCGAACTACTTATTTTTCCTAGGGCCTTTTTCCCAAAGGACTTATTTTTCCTAGGGCCTTTTTCCCAAGGGACTTATTTTTCCTAGAGCCGTTTTTTCCTAGGGCTTTTTCCCAAGCAACTCATTTTTTCCTAGAGCCTTTTTCCAGGGAACTTTTTTTTCCTAGAGCCTTTTTCCAGGGAACTTATTTTTCCTAGGGCTTTGTCCCAAGCAACTAATTTTTCCTAGGGCTTTGTCCCAAGCAACTAATTTTTCCTAGGACCTTTTTTCCAAGGGACTTATTTTTCGATGGGCCTTTTTTCCAATAGACTTATTTTTCCTATGGCCTTTCCCCAAGAGACTTATTTTTCCTAGAGCTATTTTTTACAATGCCCTGATTTCTCCTAAGGCCTTTTTCCCAAAGGACTTTTTTTTTCAACGGAATTTGTTTCTGGATACTTTTTCCAAGGGACTGAAGAGGAATCTGTACGTCATAAAACGAATGTAACACAGAAGAATATAGAGTAATATCCGGAGAATTGGAGATTGAACAAAGTGAACAGAAACTGGGGTTTGCCGGTGGTGTTCCAGGGATGCACAAATAAATGAACGTTTATTCGGCTTCCGGGAAGGGCTGGTGCTGACCACGCGGTGGTCAGCTGCGTCCAAATCCCCCGGGCAAACCAGACGGGCCGCTATACTGCGTCGTCCTGTTATTAATCCGCACGACCGAGCCATGTCTCATTGTTGCTACTACCATCTCTTGCCTTCTATTTCCCTTTTTCTAGCTCGCTTCTGCTTACTCTAATTCGTTCTCTCCTCCGTCTCTCCATGTACCAGCAGGGACAGATATTGCGTTTCCAGATTGCCACGAAATACCTTTTCGACTGATGGAAATTCTGCTAAATTCGGTCAACGACTAACCCGCAAATTAAGTTTGTATTCCATTAATTATCTCCGTACTTGTGTCGGAATTATGAAAACTAATTTTGGTGAAAGAACAAAAAAAGCTGTCAAGTTAATTTAAAAAAAACTAATTTTGGTACTTTTTAATGCCACACAACTAAAAAAATCTGTACAAAATTTTTATCTCAACGCATTTTTATTTGACACGTCACATTTTCAAGTTTGATCAATTGCGAAGAAAATAGACACAAAATGCAATCGCTATTTTTTTTTTTCAAATTTTTAGTCAATTTAATAAAATCCTGCATTTCAGGCCAAAATATTTTAAAAAAATAAGATTTTTCAAAAACTTTATATCGACCTTTTTTTTTACTTTGCATACAAAATCGCTATTTTAACGGGAAAAAAATTGACCAACGACATTTTTTTGTTTATACATTATCAACTATTACGATTTTCTTTAAAATATATCATTTCGAAAAAAAATTAATGTCCAAACGAAAAAACCGTTGATACTAATTTGAACATTCTATTTTCATGGTTAAAATATTTTTGTCGTACTTCTAGATAATAACTAAAATGGTTAACATCTCAGCTGGCTATAAATCTCTGAGTATCAAATATTTATGAACATAAAACGATTTGTATTAGCAGTTAATATAGCATGACATACAAAATGTTGTAGAAAATTGATTCGAGTCACGATTATGAAGGACCTTCTCAACTGACCAATCGCAGGCTACTCAGGAGGTCGTCAATTTTTTTTTACGATAAGTACTGTAGTTGGTAATATAATAAAAGATGAAGCAACAAGTTTGATTATTTTCCTGATGGAAATTGTTGCCCTCATGAATCTCTGACTAGTATAATCCTTTGCTAATTGATTTTTAAAAAATGTTCGTTTGTCATCGTCTCATTGTGCGCATAGCACCGGGCCGATAAAAATTGCAACCTGAATTTTACTAGCCTCGAACAACTGTACCTTTCTCCAAGGAATAAAGCCAATTTTTACGATATATCGTAAAATGTCTCTCAGTCATCCATAAGACGAAATAGTGCTACGAGTTTTACGAGCCACCCCTGCCACGCTACAAATCAGCTGTCCGCTTTACTTACTATCACAGATCGTTTCAATTTTCCTCGTCGTATGCTTCGCTAGTAGTACAGAATTTATGTATTGGAGTCTGTGTGTTTGCAGAAAGATTCGAATCAGGTTAACCGAGTGCAGTGATACCGACCAACTGTCACTACTTGGGAATTGGACTTTCTCTGAAAAGTCGTTAAAAAAAAAGAAAAAACCTAAATAAATTTTAATAAAACAAAAATAAACCATAATCTAAATTAAATCAGATTAAGTTTATTTTATCATTTTTTTTACATATATATATTCCGAATTGTCGTGATGAAAAATATAAATAAAATCAAACTATAAAATTTAAAAAAGAAATTAAAATATATCATCTGAATTAAATCAGGTTTGATTTATTTTATCAAATTTTTGAAATATTTATTTTTACTATATTATTTTATATCATGTTACTAGTACTGAAATAACATAATTTTCGCCTATAATGACTTAAAGCTTTTTAAGTCTTCAAAACGTGACTGTAGAGCATGTCTGACTAAGCGCTGACTTTCACTACTGCGCCGACTAAAGTACGTACTGCATCTTTACCATATACATAAAGTGTATACTAAGATTAAAGAAAAGCGTTCGACACAGCCGGTTGTTCATTTGAGTTGTCGTGAATGCAAGAGGCAAAGGGCTAAAGGGTAGGAAAAAGGTGGTAGCATGTAATAGAGAGGACAGAATAGAATTCACCTGCGACGAAAGGAAAAAAGCGCGAGAGTAAAGAAAAAGTCTTTTGGATTCAAGGAAAATGCAACGTTCATAATTACGAGAATTAAGGACTTTATTTATTTATTTATTTATTTATTTATTTATTTATTTATTTATTTATTTATTTATTTATTTATTTATTTATTTATTTATTTATTTATTTATTTATTTATTTATTTATTTATTTATTTATTTATTTATTTATTTATTTATTTATTTATTTATTTATTTATTTATTTATTTATTTATTTATTTATTTATTTATTTATTTATTTATTTATTTATTTATTTATTTATTTATTTATTTATTTATTTATTTATTTATTTATTTATTTATTTATTTATTTATTTATTTATTTATTTATTTATTTATTTATTTATTTATTTATTTATTTATTTATTTATTTATTTATTTATTTATTTATTTATTTATTTATTTATTTATTTATTTATTTATTTATTTATTTATTTATTTATTTATTTATTTATTTATTTATTTATTTATTTATTTATTTATTTATTTATTTATTTATTTATTTATTTATTTATTTATTTATTTATTTATTTATTTATTTATTTATTTATTTATTTATTTATTTATTTATTTATTTATTTATTTATTTATTTATTTATTTATTTATTTATTTATTTATTTATTTATTTATTTATTTATTTATTTATTTATTTATTTATTTATTTATTTATTTATTTATTTATTTATTTATTTATTTATTTATTTATTTATTTATTTATTTATTTATTTATTTATTTATTTATTTATTTATTTATTTATTTATTTATTTATTTATTTATTTATTTATTTATTTATTTATTTATTTATTTATTTATTTATTTATTTATTTATTTATTTATTTATTTATTTATTTATTTATTTATTTATTTATTTATTTATTTATTTATTTATTTATTTATTTATTTATTTATTTATTTATTTATTTATTTATTTATTTATTTATTTATTTATTTATTTATTTATTTATTTATTTATTTATTTATTTATTTATTTATTTATTTATTTATTTATTTATTTATTTATTTATTTATTTATTTATTTATTTATTTATTTATTTATTTATTTATTTATTTATTTATTTATTTATTTATTTATTTATTTATTTATTTATTTATTTATTTATTTATTTATTTATTTATTTATTTATTTATTTATTTATTTATTTATTTATTTATTTATTTATTTATTTATTTATTTATTTATTTATTTATTTATTTATTTATTTATTTAAAAATAAATTTGATATTTAGATTTAGTAATAAATCCTGAATTCCAAGATTTTTGTTATGGCTATGCTTAACGCAGCACAAGACGAAAATTCACTTTTCTCATGTGGACTTCAACGAGACAACGACGAAAGGGACTTGGAACCGTAAAATGCGTCACCGTCAGAAAGCTGGGGTGGCCGACCATTGAGCGGTCAGTAGCTATAGCACAGAACGAACTAAAACCAGCAAGAAGTTGTAAGCAGTACACGGAGAGATGCATAGTGTCACCGGTTCGCTGAGGATAGAAAGGGTCGGTGGTGTGGTTAAGGGTAGAAGTGTCGCAGATATATATGGGACATTCGAGCTCTAATCCGAAGAGTCCTTATATTTTTATTATTTTTTTTTATCTACAAAACTTAAATTATTTTTAAAAATGCTACGCAATAAAAAAATGTTATTTACTTGATAAAGAAAAAAAAAAAATGCGTCATCGATTTTTAAAATATTTTTGCTCAGAATCAACATTTTTATATCTTCAAGTAACACCGAAAAAAAATTACCTTCTAAATATTTACGCAAAAAGTGACCTATGGTTAATTTTTTTTTAATGGTTAACGTAGTTTTTTTTAGATAATAATATTTTTTTATTGTGACCAAATAAACTGTTTTTTTTTTAAATCTAAGAATTTATGTGGATTTGTAATTGTTAGATTTTGCAATTAATAAAAATCGATTTGGTATAGAATGCCCCATATTATATATATATCTATCTACAAGACCACTGTAAATTCTGCTACACGCGCTTCCAACGGTGAAATATTGGACTCAGACGTTCCTTCTCTTACTATGTCGTGGAACTACTATTTTGGTGCTACGGTGAACCATGGCGCGACGAAAGACCAGCAGACCGGACGGGGATAACGCCCGTGTGACCTTTGCTGTCTGGACCTTCCAGTCCCGATATCCTTTTCCACATAACACCGAGAAAGGGACGAAAAAGAAATTCTCGACCTTTTTCAACTACGAATCTATGTCCACAGTTACAGTAACCATATAGGCAACCATAAGTGACAATTATAAATTTTTTCACTTATGGCTTTTTATATTATTATTCATTTAATAAATATAGATATTTGTTTATTGACGAATTGTTTTCATAGAATAAACAAATGGCTGTAATTTGTTAACTGTCAACACTATTAAATATCTAAATGGAGAATTTATAGAACTTGTTGTGAGGAACAAAACAAGCGCTTCCGCATTAAATTCCTTAAGGATCTACGTGGCAAAAACTCGACGGAAATGGATCTCCTTAAAAATTAACGTCAATCCGTAAACATTTTTTTTATTAGCATGAAGCGTCCCAACCTCCTTAAAAGCCTAAAAACCAAAATTATACCTCTTACCTTACAAGTAAAATGATCTTTTCGGTTAATTAGAAGCATTTTTCCAAATCCATCACTATTAATATTCCTCTAAATTAAGGGTCTTATTTAATGCACTAGAATTTACAAAAATAATCATAAAAATCTATCACCGATTCCGCTTAATCTTCCAACCTTCTTAAGTGCCTGAAATCCAAAAATCTAACCCTTTCCTTAAAAGTAAATTTAACTTTTTGGTTCATTAAGAGTCTACGACGATTTTTCTGTCTGAAGGTAAAGGGTGGGGGTGTTCATATGGTGAAAAATTAAATGTCTCAGGGGTCTATGATTACGGGACGTTTACAACGTTAAAAAAAAAACCCTTCCCTTGCACTTGCCCATAAGACTGAAGTGCATTCGGCCCGAGGGGATGTGCACAGTGCTAAGGGTTTTGCGGAGGGTGACAGTCGAGCGCAAGCACTCGAGGGTTAGTCTGGCTACGATGAAGTCCGGTATTGTATATGGGAGATTCTATGGTCTACTCGTATTCGTATGGGGCACTTTACATTTTGTGATATGGGGGTCCACATGCCAACGAGACTCATTGCTCGGTGCAGCTGCACTCACGTATGCACATTGAGGATACAATATCAAGTGGAAGGGCAGGGGGAAGGGGGAGGGTGAGGGGGAGGTTCATATATGGCGTTGTATGTGTGTATAGCTGCCCTGGGAGTTTTGAAAAAGGCTGATGCCTCTGGGCTATCCTCCTATAGCCTTTACTATCTCGCTTCTTTGCTTGCGACGTCCGCTGCCTTTTCTTCCCTCTCTTCCTTCCCACCCCCTTCGCTTGATTCACGGTTCCTTTGTTCGCGAAAGATCTAGAGATTTTTCTTAATGGCGCATGAAACATTTTCCGTCCTCTTGAAAAATAAACTTCTGAAAAGCAACGACGATATTTATATTTTAGCCGTCGTTCGCCAAGTGCTTAAATATCTCTTGCACATTTTTTGGATTTTCTGAAAAAAAAATTACACCATTGGAAAATAAAGACTATAAAATTAAGTTCGTATATTAATTTTTTTTAAGAAAAACTATCGTTACATATTCATTTATTTGAAAATTACTTGCTAAGGTATTTTCGAAAATTGTACACTCTTAAGGCTGAGGCACCAATGCATAAATTATAGAATAAAATGACTGTATGCATGGAAATAATGTTGCTTGGTAATCTTGGACTAGCTGAATAATCCTTAAGGGAGCGATGATTATGCGAAGACACTTCCGACTGAGGGTTAAGGGGGGCGAGAAAGTAAAGTGAAATCGTGTTGTCTCGGTCGAACTCTTGGCCAATGTGTGAACGGTAACAATAACGTCGTTAACCGCCACTTGGCATATAATAATGAGGTCGTTAAATTAATTACAGTGGCTGGCACACGTTCGGCACGATACAACAGAGTGTATCTTGTCCCTCGTCTGCCACAACATGGTGACGAAGGATAGAAGAGGGTGTAAAATGGGCGTGGGAGATGAGAAAGGAGGGCCAAGACTTTTACGAGCATCGACAACACTGTCGAGAAAATCGAGACAGCGTCAAGTCCACAATACGTATACTCATGTAGTAGTTACGTATATCGCCACTGAAAATAACCGAGAACTAACGACTGCGCGACGATAAAACTGTGCATCACATTTGACATTAAAGGATATGATTGACATTAAGCTCCCTCGTATCCAGTACATTTCTTTCATGACATGATTTCATTAATAACGCTCATAAAATGTATCGCGTTAAATCTTATACATAAAAATCACTTCAGAGACATAGATGTTGTTTCAATGCCACTAGAACCAGTTCGAACTAACGAGAACCATTTAAAAGCTCCCAGAACCAGATCGAACCAGTTCGAATCAGTTCGAATCAGTACGAATCAGTACGAATCAGTACGAATCAGTTCGAACCAGTTCGAATCAGTTCGAATCAGTTCGAATCAGTTCGAATCAGTTCGAACCAGTTCGAATCAGTTAGAACCAGTTCGAACCAGTTCGAACCAGTTCGAATCAGTTCGAACCAGTTCGACTCAGTTCGAATCAGTTCGAACCAGTTCGAATCAGTTCGAATCAGTTCGAATCAGTTCGAATCAGTTCGAATCAGTTCGAATCAGTTCGAACCAGTTCGAATCAGTTCGAATCAGTTCGACTCAGTTCGAACCAGTTCGAATCAGTTCGACTCAGTTCGAACCAGTTCGAATCAGTTCGAATCAGTTCGAACCATTTCAATGTGATCAGAATCGGTTTGAAGTGATCGGTTCCAGTTCAAAGCTATCATAATCTGTTCAACGCGGTCAGAACCGGTAATGATACAGTTACCACTGACCAAATACAATGCAGATTAATATTTAACGCTCGAAAATAATTTACATCGTATGATTGATGTCCGGGGTAATGAAATGACTAGAAATTGTTTAATTTGATTGATGCCACTATTATTCCACAATGGAAGCTCCACAATGGAAGAACCCGTTCAAAGCGATCAGAACTGGTTGGAAAATAACTTCTCTGACATAGCGTTATCGTTCTGTGTTCTTCAGTAGATTAATAAAAGACCTCTTGGACTGGAAATGGTACGGAAATTACGAGAACGTAACACCCTGCATACATTTAACGAACTAGCGAGCTTACAGCGACTGAGCATGGCCCTTTTCCCAGAGTTTTGGAAGCTACGAACCAACCCTCCGCTACTGAGATGTACCAGGGCGAGCAGAGTCGAGTTAGTTGTGAATAACGATGCCCGAGGGAAGGCCAACCCCTTGTCTGTAGCTCTCCATCGAGCGAAGCATACCAACCCCACAGACCGAGTCTGGCCAGTGGTCAGATGTTACATTTTACCATCCCCACATCTCTGCCAAAAGGAAAAACACGAAATGAACCTGCAGCTTTGGAAAATAACATTCAGTACCGAATACAAGCCCCGTTGCATCATGCTCCTCGCATTACATGATTGAAGCAGACATCCCCTCGAAAAAAGCACCCTTAAATCCAGATATCGAAAAATCCAAACGTCTGGAAGAGCCTCCCCATTCCTATATTACTCTGACTGAATTATATCCCCTTGAGACTCATTCCTCGTCATTACACCACTGCGCTATAAATTTTCCTGCATGAAACCATTTTTTTTTCTTTTTTTTTTACTTAGCTAATAAAGAGTTGTAAGGAAGATACATATAGATTCTGTATAAAAATTAGAAAATTTATTTTTAATATGGGAACTTTTTTTCTAATTAAACAAATCCAGTTTTATGCTAAATATGTTTCCAAATATATATAAATTATTATCAATGAAGTAATAATCATTATTTTCTGTTTTCAATACAGATATTTATATTTTACATTAGCCAAGTGCCCATTATAAAAAGGCTAGTTAACGTTGATTGCTGTGATATTATTACTATTGTTACCGCCGATAATATTGAATGTTAATGAAATACACATTTGTGTTTGCGCTTGAGTGTATTGATTAATGAAACATTACGTGCCGGTTCTAGTAATAACTGTATCCGCCCGAAATAGCTAACCAACGGAATAATAATGAGACCCTCGAGGGTTTGCATAGGATAATGAGAAAGAATTTGAAATCTTTCGTAGTGGCGAATCCGTACCACCGACCAGGACCACCCAACGCTGACCATCCAAACCCCAACTCGTAACGACGATAAATTAGCATTATCGTCGATACATTAATGCCCGGTAATTTATACCGAGGGGTTTTAGTGGAGCTCGTAAACGTAACTGTTGCGCACGTAAACGCGTGTCCGGCAAATTCTGCACGTCCCTACCACCACACCCGTTGGTGACCATAATAATCAGGGTGGTATGGTGGTAGCCGAGACCATCCTCGTCAGGTAATAAGCGAACAAGCAAATACGATGCATAAAAATCTTCGCCGACACACGGTGACAAAATATTATTGGCAATGATGATTGGTACAGTGTGCTATGATAATCCAATGCCATTCAAGATTAACTTTAATCTCTATATACATGTATATTTCGATATAGCCAATGACACCATCGATGCAACATAAAATCAACAGTCAATGACCGGTCAAGCCGCTAATTTACATTTACCCGAATCTTTTCTGAACGGCACGTGCGTCATATGAAATGCGGTTTTTGGGATCGCTAATTACAAACTTGTATTTAAAATTCCGAAATTCAAAATGGTGAATCCAACATGGCAGACTAAAATGCAACGAGTTACTTGATTTTCATGGAAATTCGTACTCGTGAGTTTTTAAGCTAGCTGAATATGAAACTGAAGAAAAAATTCAGAAAAACAAAATGGCAGATCCAACATGGCCGACTAAAATGCAACGAGTGAGTTGATTTTTATGGCAATTTGTACTCGTGAGTTTTTAAGCTAGTTGAATATGAAACTGAAGAAAAAAATTCAGAAAAACAAAATGGCAGATCCAATATGGCGGACTAAAATGTAACAAGTCAATATATTTGAGTGAAACTCGATACTCGGAGAGTTTTGAGATTACTGATTATGTATCTGAATACAAAATTAGAATTCGCCTTCAAACATCTACGGATAAATTATTGAGTTTTCCCAAAAACAAAAATTGATTTACAAAAAAAAAAGAAAAATATTTTTCTAACCGGTTCTATATTATTATATAATTTTTTCAGAATTCAATCTCAGAAAAAAAAATTTCAGAAAAATCTCCAAAAAGTTTTGAAAATCTACAAAATTATTGTATGTGTAAAAATAGTCATATTAACCAGTTTTGGACTTTTACAATTTTTCTCTGTAAACAATAAGATGGAAAAAATCTGTTAATCTGATATTTATTTGTGAAACTGAAGACTGCATTATTTACCATGACAAAATTCTCCACAAAAAGCTAGACAGCTGTTTGTCAGAAGATGCAAATGGGTATAACAAAAGTAGGCATTGAGGACGTAATTTGCAATTGTAATCTGTAAAATGTAGTCTACAATGCTGTAAAATATGAAGTATGAGAGACAGGGACAGTATATACTTCAGGCATTTGCATTCTCTAGTTGCTACTGATGTCTCCCGCATGTTTACAATCCCTTAACATCTCTGGATTTCCGGAATTCCGAAAATCTTGGTAACAATAGTAGACGCCAGGGCTGAAGGGCCGAGAAGGGACGGATGCAGAAGTAGCAGTAACAGTAGTAGGAGCATAAGGCGAGAGGCAAACATGCCGGACTCCAGTTAGCCCGGATGTCCAGCGAGGGAGAAGAGCGGCTGAAGGGTGTTGAGGTAGGTGCGAGCTGAAGACCACGAGGAAAGGGTTGAGGGTATGAGACAGCAGACCGAATGGAATAAAGCAGTAGAGCAGGAGTCAGCGTCGGGTTGCCTGACACTACATATTTGACCGGGAAAGGCAAACACAAGAGGGAGGAGGTTGGATTGTTGGCCGGGAAAGACAGCGGCGAAGGGAAGGGAAGGGAGCGAAATAAACGAGTGATAGTCAGGAAAATGAAAATGTATTATGACATGGTTTCATAATACAACGTTTATAAAACGTATCAAGATAAATCTTGTATATAAAAATCTGTTCAGAGGAATAAAAACTATTTCAAAGCCATCAGAACATGTTCGAAGTTATCAGAACTGGTTAAAAGTGATCAGAGCCAGTCCGAAGTAATCAGAACTAGTTACAAGCTATCAAAAACGAGTTGGAAGTAATTAGTACCAGTTCGATGTAATCATAACCAGTTAAAAGTGATCATAACTAGTCCGAAGTAATCAGAACCAATTACAAACGATCCAAAACGAGTTGCAAGTAATGAGAACTAGTTAAAAGCGATCAGAACCAGTTTGGAGTACTCAGAACCAGTTCGAAGTAATTAGAACTAGTTCGAAGTTATTAGAACCAGTTCGAAGTGATTAGAACCAGTCCGAAGTAATCGGAACTAGTCCGAAGTAATCAGAACCGGTCCGAAGTAATCAAAACCAGTTAAAAGCCATCAGAACCAGTTCGAAGTAATTAGAACCGGTTCGAAGTGATCAGAACCAGTCCAAAGTAATCAGAACCAGTCCGAAGTAATCAGAACCAGTTAAAAGCGATCAGAATCAGTTCAGGTAGTATTGCGGTATGTGCGAGCTGGAGACTACGACGAAAAGGTTGAGGGTATGAGATTGCCGAATGGAATAAAGCAGCAGTTTGCCTGATACTACATATTTGACCGAGGAAAGACAAACACAAGAGGGAGGAGGTTGAATTGTTACGGGAAAGACAACGGCAAAGGGAGAGAAATAAACGAGTGATAGACAGAAAAAGGAAAATGTATATATAGAAGTGCGTCAGCAAGAGGACGAGGAAGGGGGAAGAGGATGAGGGGGTGGAAGAGGCGCGAGGAAAAGGGGTTGGAAAATTTAACAATGCCCAGAGGCTGCTCCCTGAAAGAGAAGAGGGAAAGGGACAAAGAGATGGTGAAGAGGAGGGGAGGAGACGAGGGAGAAGGGAAGAGGGGAAGGACGAAAGATAGAACGCTACTAAAAGTGTCATCCTTCATCTCTGATGCTGTTTAACAGGGATGGTATATCTATATAACGTGGGAACATCTATACAGATATATATATAAATGGTAGATATGTGTGTGTAGTGTAGAGTAAATGGGCTCGGATGGTGGGCAGGGTTTTGCCGAGCTTCTGTGGAGGTCCGGTATCATTTTCGTCCCGTTAAAAAGAGCGACTGGCCATTTTCTTCGGCGACACCTACGCGCTCAACCCGGGCATTCGGCCAACGTGCTATTTTTCTCTCCTCACTCGCGGAAACTTCGAAGCCTCCAATTCAACCTCCAACGACTCCACACCAAGAGAACCTAGGAAAAATTATCGTTGCCTCTCGCCTCGTCTCTGTTTTTTTCTTTTCCCCACTCATTTCGTTGGCTTTTCAACCGATAACACCGACACTCTGTATTTTGCTTTCGTTGAAAGCTATAATTGAAGAAGGTGGTCAAAGTAAGAGGTCGACCTCGTTCTATTGCAGAAATCAGAAAAGAGAAGCGCTTGTACTTGTGCTTCGACGAATTTCACTGTTCAAATAAAAATAAATAAAATATTAATAAAAATCGACTTACGATAAATGAACGAAAATGGCGACAAAATTTACAGAACGAAATAACGCACAGCAATTTAGGAATTTTTTTTTCCCCTCTCCAGTATTTAAAATTTCTTTTGCCGCGGCGAGTGTCACATTTTTAAAAACTTTTTTCCTGCCTCTCGTGTCCAGTCTGTATTCTCGCACAAAGTTTGTTCTTCCGTTAAAAAAAAATCGTTGCCACGTACTACTGTCGGCTTTTTCGCCGACGAATTACGCGAAACGAGGAAACATTAGCCCTCTAATTTCGCGTCTGGTTTACGCAGCACTGCGAAAAAAAGGAAAGTGTAAAAAAAAGTTTTAGCGTTCACAGACGTGATGCTCGGGCCCAGACTATCCAACGCATCCCTCGCTCAAATGAAAAGACTCAGACGTAGTGGGAGCGACTGAACATGGAACATGGGACACGGCAAGTTTAGTCGTTCTGCAATTTTCTGATGCACCACATATTCGCCCTGGTGCGCATTGGTCCTTTGTCGTTTTCCTTTCTCCAGGTTTTTCACGCTTTAACTTTTCTTTTCATTCCGCTTTGTCTGCATCGCTTCCACCGAAGCATTCTGGGAAAACTTTTTTTCACGAAAACGTGTTAAAAATTGGCAAAATCATTTCAGAAAGATTGTAAATATCTCTAATCTTCCTTACCCTGTCCAATTTTTGCAAGCATATTCATTCAAATTTGGGCGGTTTAACGTCAGTATTTTTTTTTCAAAGTGATCCAAACCGATTCGAAATGATCCAAACCAATTCAAAGCGATCCGAACCAATTCGAACCGATTCGAAGAAATCCGAACCAGTTCGAAGAAATCCGAACCAATCCGAAGAAATCCGAACCAATTCGAACCGATTTGAACCAATTCGAACCAATTCAAACCGATCCGAACAAATTCGAACAGATCCGAACTAATCCGAACCAATACGAACCAATTCGAACCAATTCAAACCAATTCGAACCAATTCGAACCAATTCGAACCAATTCGAACCAATTCGAACCAATTCGAACCAATTCGAATCAATTCGAACCAATTCGAACCAATTCGAACCAATTCGAACCAATTCGAACCAATTCGAATCAATTCGAATCAATTCGAACCAATTCGAACCAATTCGAACCAATTCGAACTGATCCGAATCAATTCAAAGCGATCCAAACCAATTCAAACTGATCCGAACCAATTCAAACCAGTTCACATTTATCAGGACCACTTCAAATAAATCAGAAATAGTTGAAAACGATCAGAGACATTTATGGGCGACTATTTAGTTATTATGAAAAAATTAAAACATATGAATCTATACAATACATGTATTCTACGTTCGAGAAAACTTGTTTGCAGAAAACTTTGTAACTTTCGTGAGTAGAAAGGCAAAAGATATCGAAGAGCAGAAGGGTAACGAATAGGAATGGCAAGTAGAAGAGGAAGGGAGACCGCGGATTCGTTCATCCGACCGGAAAGATGAGGGCGCTGATGAAGGAAGGCCAGCCAGGAGGTAAAGTATACGCGGGCTCAGCCAAGCCAAGGAATAATTCGATAGAAGAAGAAAGAGAGAGTGAGAGAGACTCGTCTTGAAGTAGTTTCAGTAGAGACGCTCCAGCACTCGGTCGGGCGTGATGTGGCTTCGGGGGATCGCAAACGCGTACTACTCTCTCTCCAATCGTTTTAATATCTGATTAAAATCGAGTTTAGTGCAACGAGAGAGTTCGCGAAATGGAAATGGATAGAAAGAGTAGAAGCAAGTTCAAACGGTTTCGAGTGATAAAGAGTATAGGTATTGCTCCGAGTTTCCTGAGACTACGAATAAAAGTTATTGGCTGCACAGGAAACTGACTCGGAAGCCATAATTTACAGAACACTCTGAGGAATTAAATTCATTTGAAAAAAAAAGATGAGAAAAATTAAACAACGATGCGCATCATAAAAGTATTGTTTTAATAAATAATATTGTTTATTTAGAATTAACTCTTCTTTAGTTTAATAAAAAATGATTATATCAAATTTAGATTTCTTCTGTTAAATTCATTTTTTTAATTAATTCATAAGAATTAATCAATTTTTTTTATGATAAGGATGTTACATTTTTTATTTTGAATAAAAGTAAGTATTCATCACTAAGTATCAACAATTTATGACATTGTACAATAAATATTAATCTCAGCAAAATAATGTTGGAATAAAATTCACGATATAAGCTGAAGCCAAAATATCTCATAAACCGAACTGTCCACATTTCTGTATACATGGTAGAGGAGTGAGTAAAATTAGGTGTGCGTAATTCCAGGAGGATCGCCACAAAATTTCGGAGTTAATGGTCATACAGGGGGGAATGATGTCGAAAGGTCATAAGCTCGAAACTTGTGGTGGCTTGGAGTGCAGTACGTCTCTGGTTACGCACAGGGAATGGCCGAAAGCGAGACATGGAGGGACGAGAAAATTAGAGGGAGGAAATGTCCTCGACGTCCACACGTACCTGCTGATCTACGTGCACCATAGTTACCTTATATATATATAGATATATACACATATATATATATATATGACCACAAGGGGCACGGTGTATTATGCATAAACACTGCATATTGCATAGAGGACGAGAGAACTGCCAGTGGATTGCACGTTCGTAGTCAGGTACAGGTACCTACTAGCCCTTTGGCAGTATCACCTATAGCTATATATACACAACACTCTGTTCTATTCCTATACAGCAATCCCTTAGCCACTCATCCTCCTCCTGTGCCCGATTATTTCCACGATGCGTCATATCGCTCGCACGAACGAGCATATGCAGCCCGTACGAATGTTCATGTACAACCGGTTCTCCTCTATGTCCATACCACACCTCATCTGACCTACCATTCAAAACATACCACACGCTGTACATTACGGTCATATTAATATAAATAATAAGGGAACTTGGAATAATCACGACCTGGGAAGGGTATTCATAGAGGGAGTTAGAATTATCCGGACTAGGGGTGGCCATTCAGAGGGGGACTTAGAATAATCCGGGCCAGGGGGCTTCATTCATAAGGAAACTTAGAACTATCATGGCCAGAGGGTTTCATTTATAGGGAAACTTACAATAATCACGACCAGGAGGTTCGTTCACAGGGGGACTTAGAATAATCATGGCCAGGGGGGTCACACATAGGGGGACTTGAAATAATCATGGCCAGCGGGTTTCATTCATAAGGGGACTTAGAATAATCCGTACCAGGGGGTTTCATTTATAGGGGGACTTAGAACTATCACGGCCAGGAGGGTTCATTCATAAGGAAACTTACAATAATCACGACCAGGGGCTTCGTTCATAAGGGGACTTAGAATAATCCGGACCAGGGGGTGTCATTCATAGGGGAACTTAGAATAATCACCAGGGGGTTCATTCATAGGACTTAAAATATTCATGGCCAGGGGAGTCACGCATAGGGGGGACTTGAAATAATCATGGCCAGCGGGTTTCATTCATAAGGGGACTTAGAATAATCCGGACCAGGGGGTTTCATTTATAGGGGGACTTAGAACTATCACGACCAGGAGGGTTCATTCATAAGGAAACTTAGAACTATCATGGCCCGAGGATTTCATTCATAAGGAAACTTACAATAATCACGACCAGGGGGTTCGTTCATAAGCGGACTTAGAATAATCATGGTCAGGGGGGTCACTCATAGGGGGGACTTGAAATAATCATGGCCAGAGGGTTTCATTCATAAGGGGACAGAATAATCCGGACTAGGGGGTTTCATTCATAGGGGGACTTAGAATAATCCGGACGGCGGCGGTTCATTTATAGGAGGACAAAGAATAAACACGACCAGGAGGTTCGTTCACAGGGGGACTTAGAATAATCATGGCCAGGGGGGTCACTCATAGGGGGGGGGGGGGGGACTTGAAATAATCATGGCCAGCGGGTTTCATTCATAAGGGGACAGAATAATCCGGACCAGGGGGTTTCATTCATAGGGGGACTTAGAATAATCCAAACCAGGGGGGCTACTCATAGGGGATCTTAGAATAATCCAAACCAGGGGGGTTCTTTCATAGGGGGACTAAAAATAATCATGGCTAGGGGGTGTTAGAATAATCCGACCAGGGGAGCTTCTCATAGGAGATCTTAGAATAATCCAAAACAGGGGGGCTACTCATAGGGGATCTTAGAATAATCCAAACCAGGGGGGTTCTGTCATAAGGGGACTAAGAATAATCACGGCTAGGGGAGATCAGAATAATCCGGGCCAGAGGGGCTACTCATAGGGGATCTTAGAAAAATCACGGGACTTCATAGGGGGACTTGGAATAATCATGGCCAAGGGTGGCCCTCTCGATTCTCGACACGGCCTCGGCGGCGAAATCTTTTTATAATATATATATATATATGTGACCACACTCTGCATTATGCATAAACACTGCATATTGCATAGAGCACGAGAGAACTGCCAGTGGATTGCGCGTTCGCAGTCAGGCACAGGTACCTACTAGACCTTTGGCAGAATCACCTACAGCTATATACACAACACCCTCTTCTCCTCCTATACAACAATCCCTTAGCCACTCACCCTCCTTCTGTGCCCGATTATTTCCATGATGCGTCATATCGCTCGCACGTTGGTTAACGAGCATGCAGCCCATGCGAATGTTCATGTTCAACCGGTTCTCCTCTCTGCACGTACCACACCTCATCTGCCCTACCGTTCAAACCACACCACACTGTAGATTACGGGCGTATTAATATTCTCCGGTTCTCTGACCTCGTATCTTCGACAATTAGCTACACGGTTTAAGGCATTATTCTCTTGAACCGCAACCAACAATACAACCCCTTTAATTATGGTCGTGACGGGATGTAACGACCCATTATTTTATCATTTACTCTGTGCTTTTAGTTATTAAGTAGATAAGATAATAATATTACAAAAAAAACCAATATAATTACTACTTTATAATTTTGGTAACAAAATGTAGGAACTTTTCATTAAATTAAATAAAAATTATTATATAGTATATTATATATAATATATAACCTATAATATATTATATATATTATAATTTAATTAAAGAGAAGTTTTCCCATAAAAATTTATGACAAAAACAAAAAACGTAAGAAATGGAAAAATGTCTAATCCATTTTTAAATTTCGTATTATTTATTATTTTTTTATTACACTATTATTAACGTAAGTCATACTTTTTTTTCTTCTAATATACATTTTATTATAAATATTTTGCTTTGAAAAATGAGAGTTTGGATTTGCGTATAAAAAATTAACGACTTTAGGAAATTCGAATTTTGTAAACTTTAATTTTGTTATCGTGAAAATGGAATACTAAATTCAAGATAAAAATTATTTAAAAAAAAAAGAACATTATTCGTACAGTCTGGAAAATGGGGAAAAGACAGTAGAGAAAGGTTAAAGTCACTCCCGGAATTTCTGCGAATGGGAGGGTTGTTTTTTTTTCAACCCCGAGTCCGAACAAACCCCTCGTCTCGTCGTTGGAAGGGCGAAATCACGCGCGCGTGAAACGGTCAATGTAGGATGAAACGAGGCCCTCGGGTCTATGTCCGGAAAAAGAAAAAAAAACGAAGATATAATACGGAGAATGTTAACAGAGAAAAAAAGAAAACTAGAAAAGTAGGAGTGGTGTGTTTTTCATCATGGGATACAAAAGTAGACAAACGCAGATAAACGATGAGCCATACAGACCCCGAAATAATGCGTATTTAGGGAATGAGGATAAAATGGCCGAAAAATGGCGTAAAGTAAAATGGTGAAAGGTCAATTCAAGGTTATTCATGTGCTCCAAGAAAAATCGTAGTTGCCCTGAAAACTATAATCAATTAAAACTCCTATTTATTTTATTTAATTAAATTTACTTTTTCAAATAAAAAATAGAAATGGTAAAAATAAAAATGGTTAAATAGATTTTAGATTTATTTATTGTAACTTTTGAATAAAATCTGTTTTCATTGCTATACCGACTATTTAAATGCTGCAACATGTTTGGGGTTATTATTATATTAAAATTAATATATAAATTATGATAAATTTAATTATTAAAAATAAATAAAATGGTAATTTTAAAGATCGATTGATGACATAGAAAAAATTGAAAATTCACACCATTTAGTAGATGCTAAAAATATGCAAAGATTATAGTGATACTCGATGCAAATTGTAGTACTGATTTGGTGTATTAGTAGAAAAAGACAGGATTAAAGGTTGAAATTTTATGAAAGGATATTCAAATGTGAACTTATCCCATACGAGGCGACTTAATAGTGAACAATTGTGACCAACCGAGGACAAAACTTTTCTACCTTCTCTCCACTGACCGGAAGAAAAGCAAATAAAACGAAAAATCTGCTAAAGCTTCATTTCTAAAGTCATCCCGGCCTGCTACGATATATTAGCACAGTGCACACCTCGAGAAAAGCAGAAAAAAGTAGAACGGCTTGAAAACTGCTGGTTGGAGGTTGCGACCATTTCTTGGCAAGAGAATAGGTCCTTGAACGCCGAAATAGGTTGGCAGCAGTGCTACAGAGCTACTGCAGAACGAATGAAAAAAATGTATGTTGGTTACGAAAAAGTAGGGTTTTAGGGTATTGAAATGTATGTCAAAAGGGCCAAACAGGGAATTAAAAAATAATCACGATTTTCAATGTGAAACGTTGGAAAATATGTTGGGAATAGGTTGGTAGCAGTGCTTCAGAATTATTGCAAAGCTAAAATGATGAAAAGTTGAATAGAGAATTGAAGAGGAATTAAAAGATAATCACGATTTGTAATATGAAACGTTTAAAAAAATCTGTATAAGGGAAAAATGAAAGTTGGTTAGGAACAAGTAGAGTTACCGAGTGTTGGACTATGTGACAAAATAACCAAATAGTAAATGAAAATGGAATTAAAAAATAATCATGATTTGCTATGTGAAACGTTTAAACTATGTTGGAATTAGGTTGGTAGCAATGCTACAAAGTTATTGCAGAGCTAAAGGACAAAATTAAAATTGGTTACGAACAAGTAGATTTTCCGGGGGTTTAATTACGATACAAAAGGGCTGAACAGGGAATAAAAGTGGAATTAAAAAATAATCACCATTTACTCTGTAAAATGTTTAAAATACGTTGGAAATAGGTTGGTAGCAGTGTTAAAAATCTCTTGCTGAGCTGAAGGGAAAAATAAAAGTTGGTTATGAATAAGTGGATTTTCTGGGCGTTGGACTATGTGACAAAAGGGCTAAACAGAAAATGAAAGAGAAATTAAAAAATAATCACGATTTGCAATATGAAATGTTTGAAAATATGTTGGAAATAAATTGGTAGCAGGGTTACAAAGTTTTTATAAAACTGAAGGGAAAAATAAAAGTGGATTACGAACAAGTAGAATTTCCGGGTGTTGGACAATGTGACAAAACACAAATGGAAGAGGAATTAAAAAATAATTACGATTTGCAGTGTGAAACGTTTGAAATATGGCGCAAAGATGACTTGGAGGCCTTTGGTGGTTTTGTTGGAAGCGATTCCCAACGAGTATCGGAGATTCCAAGGAGGATGAGGCATGAATGGAGGTCTCGTCGAGCAGGAATGAGAGATAAGGAAAGGAGGAAGAAATGCAACGGCAGTGGGACGTTTTCGCCTGTCGACTTATTCAAATGAGCCGATAGATTGAGCCACGAAGGTGCCATTTGTTTCTCTCCCGAAGCATTTTTTTTTCCTCATGTTCTTCTAGTTCACCTTCACATTCCTCTGCACGCACACAGCTTCTTGTCTTTTCTTCAGCTCTTACTTTTTTCCTCAGCTGAGCCACGATTACCAACCCCACGTCTACGTTTTCTTACCATTTCTTTCTTCGGTTTCCTATCCCGATATTTTTCTGCCAGGTTCAACTTTTTTTTTCCACTGCTGTTGCTCTCATCCCTTTTTCACTCTCCATCTCTATACAGTCGTGCCTTGAAACGAAAATAATATCGCAGGGAACACGAAGTACTGGAGCCTGGAGAATCTTGGAAGAAAAGGTTATATCGGCTGGAGATAAACTAAAATTGTTATCATCGAAAGAAAAAGTTGAAGGAACGAAAGTGGACTGACGCAGATGGAAAGACGTAAGAGAAGAAAAGGGGATATTTAGAATAATCAAACATAGTTTTCATTTAACTTCCGCAACTTACTTAAGTCAACAATTCCTTCAACAAAAATCGAAGTATCTTAATATTCTTAGGGCCATTCTCTCCATTTCGACGAGACCTTCCAAACGAAAAAAGAAAATCGAAAATCGAACGACCCAAAAAAAAGTTATAGCTAGTTGAAAATTCTGGATGTTGGTAATACTGACTTGTCAGGGATACCAAAGTCGAAAAAATAAATTTCGTCTTTTCGAAAATTTAAAAAAGCTATCTTATAGCAAATTTTCCGCTTATTACGAATATCGAAGAGTTTTTATCAAAATCGCAATAAATCATTATGAAAATGGCAAAAAATCGGGGGAAATGTTGAAAAACCCCTATTTTGTGTAGCAAAAGGCACTTTATCAGGAAGTTTAAGTTCATGTCTACAGTTGAAGTAGGACGCCTTCTAGATTTCCGTTATCCGGAGCTATCGTATCAGATCGAAGAAGCGTTTCATGCCCCTATTGCTCTTCGAAGTTGATTGAGCGTCGCTGAAGTGTGGAGTGACTCTGGCTGAACTTTTGGTTTTCGTCTTTCAGTTGTCTATCCCTTGTCGCTCATGGGAAATGAAATCGCACGCTGCGAAGCTGTGTGTCACAGAGCTAGACCGCAAAGCAGACGTCGACCTCGTGCTACTGATACCGGAAGTGGCCTCTGTGGCGAACGAAATTGCATTGACGGAGAAGAAGACATGGCATAAGCGAGGGAGGGAAGCAGACAGAAGATAGACGTATCAAAACCGCACAGTGTGAAGCTAACTGGCTTACTACACTTTTTTTTGCAGGCTCGCAAACAGACTTTCGTGGCAGGATCATCTGATTTACTATGCGGCTGGATATGCACACGTACATCCACGCTCCGTGGTCACGTTGGGCAGTGGTTGAAGTAACCCAATTCCGGATAACGAGGTAACAAAAAACCGCATCACGCACGACGAAAAACCGTGTTCCCCTCTAAGGATACAAAAGACAAAAAAAATTTCTTTCATACGTTATAAACAATATCATGGCAAAAAAAAATATAATTCTCATGGGGGGATGAATGATCTGATCCTAACTAACTTTTTTTTTTTACTGTTTTGCTTCGGAGTAGATTAAGGGAATAATTTTATTGTGAAAATTTTGTTAAAAAATTTAATCTATGAAGAATGTTAGAAATTATGATACTAATGCGAAAAAAAAGGAAAACTACACTTTTTTGGTTACTTCCATTGAAAATTCCGGATTACAGTTACGCTGACTTTTAAATGCCTATCTTATTGTAATTTTCCCGCTAAATAAAAAAATCGAAGAATTTTTATAAAAATCTTAATGAATCACTAAAATTGCAGAAAATAATACTTTTATTCTCTTCTAAAAAAATATAAATTTTTCGGTAAAACAAACAGAAAATTCATATCCAACGGGACAAAATAAAAAAAAATTAAAAATCTGTATGATAATAATAATAATAACAAAGCAATGTGAAAACTTTTACCCAAAAGCGTTTCTTTTCTCGCATTGTAAATTTCCATTTTGCGATATAATTTGCATTTAAAAGTGGCTGAATAATCACTTTTCACGAAATAAACACTTGTAAGATCAAGCTTCTCAGTTAAATAAAAAATCTTCCAAAGCTCACGATGTTTTATGTCGGGTAAACAGTGAATAGAGCCTTTCACGTAGTCTCAGTCTCTGGTAATGCACAGTTCCATGAAAAATACTGAGTCTCTTCGTCAAACCACTGCATATGCTGGTGACTTTACACTCTGTCTGAAGGCCTGATGCCAGTGGCAATCCTCGCAATGTGTCATCCAAAGTATAAGGCATTCAAGGTGTGTATGCATCGCGCCACATTTACAGCACAGCGCGATGTATAGGCAAAAATAAAAGGCAACGAGTTGGTTGATGCGCGAGTTGCATACAGAGGCGAAACCGACGGAGGGTGTAAGAACTATATATATATACACTCGTACTTGAGCCCTTAAAAGTGAATACATAAAATGCGGGGAATAGAAGTGAAGTGAGCGAATATATAAAATAGGTAAAATGGAACTAAGGTGAAAAGAGGTGAGAGTAAATACATATGGTTACGTACGCGCTGCATCACAGTTCAACATTTCCGTTTTTATTTTTTTTTATTTTACTAAAAGCTCAAATATATTCACGGTATATTTATATTCTGTACGTGTACACATATTTTCATACGGTTTATGGTCATATGGCTCGGCACATTACGCACATATGCACATTAATATAATATCCTGCAAATGTATTTCTGAATATATATGGATCACTATATATTCATATTGGGGATGCCAATATACAAGGTGCATAGATGCGTACGGTATGTATGCACACGTGGATTGCTCTTGCGCGTTCGTCTGCCATACGCACGTCTGCTTTCCCCCCTGACCCCTGTCGAGGGTTCAACATATATATATTGAAACACATCAGTCAGAGCTTCCATCTCATCCTCCATGCCTCTCCTCTATAGCCACGTGTCGGAATTGAATGCATTGAATTTCGCACTTGGGACTCACACCCCGACACATTGTGCAGTACGTTGAGCCAAGATAGACGTTATAGTCAAGCTAGGATTATAGGGGCTGATGAGAGACAAAATGGCACAGGTGGCCAAATTTACGCTCCGTTCGAATCACGATAAGGAATCGAATATTCGGAATTTACATCAACATTTCTCTCAACAACAATTGAGGATCTTAATGTTCTTAAGACCGTTTTCTTTATTTCTGCGTGTTCTTTCAAACGAAAAAAAAAAATTGAAAATCGAACGAACCAAAAATAAATTATCACTAGTTGAAAATTCCGGATGTTGGTAATACTGAAACGTCAGGGTTACCAAAGTTGGAAAAATAAATTTCGTCTTTTACAAAATTGAAAAAAGCTATCTGATCGGAAATTTTCCGCTGATTACGAATATTGAAGAATTTTTATAAAAATCTCAATAAATCATAGAGAAAATTGCAAAAAATAGGTGAAGGAATTCCAAATACATTTTTATTGAACCCTTCCTTGGTTGACAGATCTCAGATGGTTTGGCTGAGTGTGACCATTTTTAAAATGGAATTCCTTAAGTTTATCTTTGAACGTCCTTGTCCAATATGTACGTGAATATGGGCATTAATATCGAGGAGGCTGCTCTCGTTTCAGAAATTGTGCATTCACTTCTATGTCACATACCGTTGTCACTTTATGTTTGATCCTATTGAATCATAGTGTCCTACAATACATACATACGTTTTACGAAGATGCGACCTTTGACACGCGACAGAACACAAAATCTACGGCGTGCATCTTGCTGAAATGCTTCAAGGTACCATGTAAAGATCTTTATCTCGCCCACCAGAACGTCACTCAGGTTATTGGATACTCGTCGCTATAGAAAGCAGTTGTGCATCTTGCTATTTCCTCTGGCATAACTCGTGAACGTCCATTCTTGCGCAACGACCTGTCACGCAGTTACTGTGACCTGGAAAGTGCGTTTCCTCGCTTATGGTTCCATCCAAAGGAATTGAAAACGTCGATATATCCGGAAAAATCTATGTCTGCTATATCTTGGGTACCGAACAATGAAGGGTATCTCCGCTGAACATTGTTTCCGCAGTTCACTTGGCATCAATGACAAATCGAAACAAAGTTGAACTTTGCATATTGCTTCCTCATCATTTTTCGAACTTTTCACAAATTCACCTCCACGAGGAAGTATGTTAATCTATTTTTACTTCCTCTCAGAGGAAGTTTTGGAAAAAAATTAAAAATAATGAAGAAGCAAAATGAAAGATTCTCCTTTCCATCCTTGTTTTATATAAATTTGAAAAATTTAAGTTTAGCCATATTCATATTTAGCTATATAAAAAAATTTAAGTTTAGGCATATTAATATTTAGACATATGAAAAATTGAAGTTTAGCCATATTCATATTTAGCCATATGAAAAATTGAAGTTTAGCCATATTCATATTTAGCCATATGAAAAATTGAAGTTTAGCCATATTCATATTTATTCACATGTAAAATTGAAGTTTAGCCACATTCGTATTTACCCATACGAAAAATTGAAGTTTAGCCATATGAAAAATTGAAGTTTCGCCATATGAAAAATTCAAGTTTAGCCATATTCGTATTTAGCTCTATAACAAAATTTAAGTTTAGCCATATTAATATTTAGCCACATGAAAAATTGAAGTTTAGTCACATGAAAAATTCAAGTTTAGCCATATTCATATTTAGCTATATAAAAAATTCAAGTTTAGCCATATTAATATTTAGCCATATGAAAAATTCAAGTTTAGCCATATTCATATTTAGCCATATGAAAAATTGAAGTTTAGCCATATTCATATTTATCCACATGTAAAATTGAAGTTTAGCCACATTCGTATTTAACCATATGAAAAACTGAAGTTTAGCCATATAAAAAATTTCAATGTGGCCATATGAAAATTAGAAGTTCAGTTATATTCATAGTTAGCCATAGAAAAGATTGAAGTTTCGCCATATTAAAAATTGAAGTGGCCATATTCACCACATTGACCCTATATCTTAAACAAAAAGTTAAAAAAATAGGCCAAAAAGGTCGGAAGCAACGATGAAACGTATATGAAGGCTACATCAGCTGAAGATCGGCTTGCGAGGGTGCACTTGGATGTTGGAGAGCTGGAACGATCAGGGAAGAGGAAGAGCTTGCAGAGGGCACCATACCATAGAGTCTCGGTGCACTTAGCACTAAAAGTACCTTCAGCGCTCGCAGAAATGCAATATGTGCATCCAAGAGGCGTGTCGGGCATACACCAGCGTTCATATATCCATCCGGCACCATATCCACCCACCCTCGTGATGACGTCAAGTCTACCAACACCAGAACCACCACGAGCAACACATCGACCCCTTTCTCTATACTCTTCTCTTCATGGCCTCCTATCACTCCTTCCTAGTGCCCAGCCACCGGTGCGTGTACATTTTTTATACCCGACCCCGCGGCTACAAGGCTATTATTAGCAACAAGGACGACGGCAACGACGACGTCGACGACAACGACGACGTCGACGACGACGACGACGACGATGATGCTGACGATCGACACGAGACCGCGAGTCGACAGCGCCAAGTGGTTCCGATTATGATCCCAGTATGAAACCTTGTCGACATCAACCTTGTTGAGGATGACAGACATGGTATCAGGATATATCGAGAGGGAAGAAAGAGGAAAAAAAAATTATGTGAAGTCGCGAATAGCTGACGCACTCGCTCCCGATGCTTACCAACGAACCTCCAATTTTGCTCTTCAGCAAAATATTTAGCCGTATTAAAAATCAAAGTTTATTCATAGCCATATTCAAATCTAGCCATATCAAAAATTGAAGTTTAGCCATATTTATATTTAGCCATATCAAAAATTGAAGTTTCGCCATATTCATATTTAGCCCTATGAAAAATTGAAGTTCAGCCATATTCATATTTAGCCATATAAAAAATGAAGTTTAACGATATTCATATTTAGCCATATAAAAAAATGAAGTTTAACGATATTCATATTTAGCCATATAAAAAAATGAAGTTTAACTATATTCATATTTAGCCATATGAAAAATTGAAGTTTAGCCATATGCTATTTAGCCATATGAAAAAATGAAGTTTAACCATATCATATTTAGACATACGAAAAATTGAAGTTTAGCCAAATGAAAAAATGAAGCTTGCCTAATTCATATTTTGCCATTTGGACAAATGAAGTTTAGCCATATTCATATTTAGCCATATGAAAAAATGAAGTTTAGCCATATTCGTATTTAGCCCTATGAAAAATTGAAGTTCAGTCATATTCATATTTAGCCATATAAAAAAAAGAAGTTTAACGATATTCGTATTTAGCCATATAAAAATATGAAGTTTAACTATATTCATATTTAGCCATATAAAAAAAATGAAGTTTAACTATATTCATATTTAGCCATATGAAAAATTGAAGTTTAGCCATATGCTATTTAGCCATATGAAAAAATGAAGTTTAACCATATCATATTTAGACATGAAAAATTGAAGTTTAGCCAAATGAAAAATTGAAGCTTAGCCATATGAAAACTTGAAGTTTAGCCATATGAAAACTTGAAGTTTAACCATATGAAAACTTGAAGTTTAGCCATATGAAAACTTGAAGTTTAGCCATATGAAAAATTGAAGTTTAGCCATATCCCAATTTAGGTATATGAAAAATTGAAGTTTAGCCATATTCGTACATATTTTTATACCCAACACGCGACTACAAGGCTATTATTAGCAACAACAACGACGGCGACGACGATGATGCTGACAATCGACACGAGACCGCGAGTCGACAGCGCCAAGTGGTTCCGATTACGATCCCAGTATGAAACCTTCTCGACATCTACCTTGTTGAGGATGACAGACATGGTAGCAGGATATGTCGAGTGGGAAGCAAGAGGGAAAAAAAATGATGTGAAATCGCGAATAGCTGACGCACGTGCTCCCGATGCTTTCCAGCGATACTGACACAACTTCTGCTTCTGCTTGGTGAGCTATTCGGTGAGTTGGAGATATCGATTTGATAGAACCTCCAGTTCTGTTCTTCAGCAAATGGTGCTGTGATTCATTGATGACACTTTAAGGAATGGCCAAACTATTTTGCTATTCGTGCAAATAGCTTCTTGTTATTTAACCGAGGATTTTTCTGAACAGCGATTTATTGCAATGAAATCGACGATCGTAGAAACCTTCAGATTTAATCATAATTCTATAAAACTAAAAGCACCGCAAGCTCAAAAATTAATGTTAGGAAGTACCTAAATTAGGACATTTTTTTTCTGTCAGTATTTTTTTTTTGTAAATTCTGAAAACCGCCAATGAACGTTCGCCGAATTATACAAACAAGAGTGTGATGCATAATTTATTATATCGAATAAACTGTTGATTACACAGAGATATGACGTACCAAAAATTGAATTGTTTATCGTCGATTCAACGAGCTTCACTGAAGGGCTTATTGGACTATGAGAGATATAAAATAAATAATAAAGTATCTTTGTTCGATATGCAATAAAACCGGATAAGTGAAAAGAATACACATACACTATACAATATTGTTCATGAACGAAAAAATAAATTGTGGACAAAAATGCGTTGCTACAATATGCGAATGTGACCACAAAATTCAATATACAAAAAAAAACACAATAGAATTTCACGCAGACCTCCAAATAGAATAGAATATTAATTTTTTGCCCCCCTATAAGCCCCTGGGCCTCGTAGGGCGACTTAGAAAATTAGGGCCTGGGGGAAAATCTCGTGGGAGGCCTTTGAAAAATCAGGGCTCGGGGAAGGCTTTCATGGGGGGGCCTTAGAAAAATCCGGACCCGGGGAGGAGTCTCATAGGGAACCTTATAAAAATCAGGGCCCGGGGAGGAGACTCATAGGAGCCCTTAGAAAAATCCGTACCCGGGGAGGAGTCTCATGGGGAACCTTATAAAAATCAGGGTCCGGGGAGGAGACTCATAGGGGGCCTTAAAGAAATCCAGACCCGGGGAGGAGTCTCATAGGGGACCTTATAAAAATCAGTGCCCGGGGAGGAGACTGATAGGGGGCCTTAAAAAAATCCGGACCCGGGGAGGAGTCTCATAGGGAACCTTATAAAAATCAGGGCCCCGGGAGGAGACTCATAGGGGGTCTTTAAAAAATCCGGACCCGGGGAGGAGTCTCATAGGGAACCTTATAAAAATCAGGGCCCGGGGAGGAGACTTATAGGGGGTCTTTAAAAAATCCGGACCGGGGAGGAGTCTCATAGGGAACCTTATAAAAATCAGGGCCCGGGAGGAGACTCATAGGGGGTCTTTAAAAAATCCGGACCCGGGGAGGAGTCTCATAGGGAACCTTATAAAAATCAGGGCCCGGGGAGGAGACTCATAGGGGGTCTTAAAAAAATCCGGACCCGGGGAGGAGTCTCATAGGGGACCTTATAAAAATCAGGGCCCGGGGAGGACACTCATAGGGCGCCTTAAAAAAATCCGGACCGGGGAGGAGTCTCATAGGGGACCTTAAAAAAATCATTCCCTTCATTCAAAACCTCACCTTCCAAAAAAAAAAAAAAAATTATTATCAATAAAAATCATGTAAACTAACATATCCAAAATCAAATATAATGGCTGCTTATGAAGATTGTATCGTTTTATGATCATCCGTACATTTTTTTTTTTTTTTTTTTTCGCCTTATTTACCATCAACAATAGAAATATCGATGGAGAGCTGTAGAAAAAAAAGAAAACTGCGAGTGTATTCTTCTGTAGGAAACGTTGTGCTGCTCTTCACATATCCCCTCCCCCCCCCCCCCCCTCCCGCCTCTTTTTCTATCTCATCGAGCGCACATCCCGTGTGCTGTGTGTGTATGTGTGCGCGAGGATAAGGAAGGGGCTGTATTTTTATGAAACGGCAATGTCCTTGCGCCTCTATACCACAGGGAAAATACGAGGAGGATATCCTCCGGCGGGGCGGACCGAGTTCGCGAACCGGCTTCCTCGTCGCCTCGTTGCGGTCGATCGATGGCTCTATTGCGCGCACCCGGCTCTAACAATACGCCACGACTTTAATATATCGGCGATATTACCGAACGACAAAGACACCCAATGCACGGAAACTCTTGAAGGGGGATGAAGAAAGCGAGATTATATTTCCTTCTCTGTCTCCAGATAGACGAATGCGACGAGAGCAGTGAGCACCACAGGCATTATATAGTGACACAAACAGCAGTGGAGTAAGAAAGAGAAAAGTGAAGGAAGAAAAAAGAAAAAAGAAAAAAAAGAAAAAAAAGTTTATAGAGGGGAAACTGAGAGTGTGAGGGGCTGCCAAACGATGAGGAGAAAGGAAAACGTTGAAAATAATAATAATAATAATAATAATAATAATAAAAATAGAAATGGAAAATGTGAAAAGCCGAATGAAATTGATAATGGCCTCGACAGCCAACTCAAATCTCTTTATTATATATATATATATATATATTTTTTTTCGTTGATGAACTACTCACCCTCTTCGAATAATTGTCAATGCAATCAATGGAAAATAACTGAACGACTTTTTTTTTTAACAAAATTGCCCAGGTCTGACTATGGGAATTTTAAGGAGGCGAGAACATGAATTAAAAATTCATACATTTTTTTCCGCTGAATTAAATTGAAATTTTTTGGAAAAATATTAACTTAATAAAAAAAGAAATATGTCATTATTCTATGGATTTAATTCGCTTTAAAAATTGCATTATTAATGAAGCTATTATTTCTAATTATTTTCTTTTTTATAAATAGAAAAAGGAAAAAAAAATTTTATAGAGGGGAAACTGAGAGTGTGAGGGCCTGCCAAACGATGAGGAGAAAGGAAAACGTTGAAAAAATAATAATAATAATAATAATAATAGAAATGGAAAATGTGAAAAGCCGAATGAAATTGATAATGGACAGCCAACTCAAATCTCTTCATATATATATTTTTTTTCCATCAATGGAAAATAACTGAACGACTTTTATTTTTGAGCAAAATTGCCCAGGTCTGAATATGGGCATTTTAAGGAGGTAAGAAAATGAATTAAAAATTGATACATTTCTTTTCGTTGAATTAAATTGACATTTTTTGGAAAAATATTAATTTAATTTTTTTAAAAATTATTTCATTATTCTATGAATTTCATTCGCTGTAAAAATTGCATTATTAATGCAGCTATGATTTCTAATTATCTTCAGTTTAAAAATATATATATACATTTTTATTACATAATTTTTAAAAAATTCCTTTGCATTTCAATTGGCGGATAAAAAAAATGTTTGTGTTAAATTGCAGTTAATCTGTAATAAAATAATAATAAAAAAAAAGAAAAGGAAAACATGAAAACCCAAATGAAATTGATAGTACCTCCTTTGAAAAAATTTGATTTAATTTTTAAAAACCTTACTTCATTATTCTGTTGATTTGACCCCGCAATAAAAATTGCATTATTCCCTACGATTTCCGATAATTTCCAGTTCAAAAATAGATATATATATATATATTTTGATTATGTAACTAAACAAAAATTTCTTTGCATGTTAATTGACGGCTGAAGAAAATGGTTGTATTAAATTTCAGTCAATTTGTAGTACATATTGGCCGCAATAAAATTGGCGAATGATTTTCCGATAATACACTTATTTTCAATCGAAAATTGCGGTTTGATGACCTATGAATATTCCGCCTCGATTCCGCAGACGTTGCGCTTTTCGCGAGAAAATTGAATTGAAAAGCTTTGTTCTCTCTGTCCGGTTTTTTCTTTTTTTTTCCGTGCACTTTCTCTGTGGTATTCTGAACGGGAAACACGCAAACCTACTGGTGAAAAGGGATTACAAATTTTACCAGGAATACGAGCACAGCCTGGATTCCGAGCGACCGATCTATCTGGCTGGCCACGTCAATTAAAAGTACACCTTCAATCGCACGCTCGCTGGGGCGAGTGGATCAAATGCAAAAAAAAAAAAAAATGAAGTGCCGGGAAATTGGGAGCTGCAACTACTGCCTGAAAAACAAGAACCTCACCGTGAAAATACCAAAATTCATAGCACGATCCATGCACAACCAGCTTTGATCTAACTGGAATAGAATTGGAAAAAAAAAACCGGTTTGAAAAATTTAAAAAAAAAAAAAAAAACATATAAACCGTAAAGGCTATATACAAAGATTAAGCCGCTCGTTACTGCACGACAATAATGAAAGAAAAAAAATTTGTGTTGGGTTTTAAAAAAGAAAGGAAAATTTTATTATTTATAGTTGGAAAAATATAATAGTAACTATAACAATAATTCTATGTAGAGTTGTAGAGTTGTTGTAGAATAATTCTATCTAGAGTTGTAAATCTCCATTAATTTAAGAAATTATATATATATATATAATTTTAAAAACTATATACAGTATAGTTTTTTTTATAGTTTCGATAACCATAAAATAGTCGTCGCAACTATAAAAATGTAATTAGAATCATTTTTTAGCTATATAAATAGTTGCATGTATAAAAAATTAAATGTCACTTTTTAGTTGCCAGGACTTCCACAATTTCACCGATTACAATTTTCCCCGAAAATTCTATTATTATTAACTGTAAAAAAATAGTTTTATGTACGAACATGTAGTTAGAACAATTTTTGGTCAGCAAAAAAGAAAAAATTGCATGCATGAAAAATTAATAGCTGACATTTTTTAGTTACTAGAATTTCCATAAATTTCGTTGATTACAATTTTCCCCGGAAACTTTATTATTATTAACTGTAAAAAAATAGTTCTATGCCCTAATTAGTTAGAACAATTATTAGTTAGCAAAAAAAAAGTTGGATGCATAAAAAATTAATAGCTGCCATTTTATAGTTACCAGAACTTCCATAATTTCGCTGATTACAATTTTCCCCGGAAACTTTACTATTATTAACTGTAAAAAAATAGTTCTATGCACTAATTAGGTAGAACAATTTTTAGTTAGCAAAAAAAAAAGTTGAATGCATAAAAAATTAATAGCTGCCATTTTGTAGTTACCAGAACTTCCATAATTTCGTTGATTACAATTTTCCCCGAAAACTTTATTATTATTAACTGTAAAAAAAATAGTTCTATGCACTAATTAGTTAGAACAATTATTAGTTAGCAAAAAAAAAGTTGGATGCATAAAAAATTAATAGCTGCCATTTTGTAGTTACCAGAACTTCCATAATTTCGTTGATTACAATTTTCCCCGGAAACTTTATTATTATTAACTGTAAAAAAAATAGTTCCATGCACTAATTAGCTAGAACAATTTTTAGTTAGCAAAAAAAAAGTTGGATGCATAAAAAATTAATAGCTGCCATTTTTTAGTTACCAGAACTTCCATAATTTCGTTAATTACATTTTTCCCCGGAAACTTTATTATTATTAACTGTAAAAAGAATAGTTCTATGCACTAATTAGTTACAATTTTTAGTGAGCAAAAAAAAGTTTGGATGCATGAAAAATTAATAGCTGTCATTTTTTAGTTACCAGAACTTCCATAATTTCGTTGATTACAATTTTCCCCGGAAACTTTATTATTATAAACTGTAAAAAAAATAATTCTATGCACTAATTAGTTAGAACAATTTTTAGTTAGCAAAAAAAAAAGTTGGATGCATAAAAAATTAATATCTGCCATTTTTTAGTTACCAGAACTTCCATAATTTCGCTGATTACAATTTTCCCCGAAAATTCTATTATTATTAACTATAAAAAAATAGTTCTATGCACTAATTAGTTAGAACAATTTTTAGTTAGCAAAAAAAAAAGTTGGATGCATAAAAAATTAATAGCTGCCATTTTTTAGTTACCAGAACTTCCATAATTTCGCTGATTACAATTTTCCCCGGAAACTTTATTATTATTAACTGTAAAAAAATAGTTCTATGCACTAATTAGTTAGAACAATTTTTAGTTATCAAAAAAATATTTTTTAGTTACCAGAACTTCCATAATTTCGCTGATTACAATTTTCCCCGAAAATTCTATTATTATTAACTATAAAAAAATAGTTCTATGCACTAATTAGTTACAATTTTTAGTGAGCAAAAAAAAATTTGGATGCATGAAAAATAAACAGCTGTCATTTTTTATTTACCAGAACTTCCATAATTTCACCGAGCCCAAATGTCCCCAAAAATTCTATTACTACCAACCATTAAAAAAAATATTCCTATTCACTAATAGTAATCACTTATTGTCACGTCTACAATAATTTGGCTGAGTGCAATGGTAACAAATATCTCATCTAATATTCAGTAGCATATACAGTAAAAATGGCTACCTTTACACTGCGACATGCAACGTCAGTGTATACTTAGAGTCAGCCTAATTCACTCGGCTTATTTCCATAAAGCGAATTTCCCCGGTGCACTGTATGTTTCCCTCCCCCCTTTCACAGGTATGTACATATGCCTCGACACATCTACTCAGATGAAAAAAAAAAAAAAAAAAAAAAAAAAAAAATACGCTGGCAATACAGGCTTGATTTCAATTACACGAACGCCCACTACCGTGCAAACCCACGAGCAACAGTCGTGCCAACGTTCCAGGAGTGCAAACCCTTGGCATGTTCCACCCCCTCCCAACTACTGCAGTCAAGCTGCAATGGTGCACTGATGACGTTTGCATTCAACGTGCGAAGATACTGCTGAGCCTCGAGCCTTAATATATATATAGTTTGGTAGTGAAGCAAAGTAAAGCAACTTGGCACAAGTATAAACGAACGACAGACACACGATCAAAATGATCTCTAAGACACTCGGGAATATATGACGTTGAGATGCTACATCATATCCTCAGAAACTATTCACTACACTTTTTTTTAACGAAAAGTGCTAAAATGTAATTTTTTTAAAAATTGAGTTACACGGAAAAAATGTTTATCGATATGTTTGGACATTTGTTGAGCAAATCTGGAATTATGTTTATGTCACTTTGGTTTTTTTGGAAATACTTTTTTATTTATTGTATTGTTTGTTTACTGGAGGCTTTTTGGAATTGCTATGTTAAATGGGAATTTACTATTGGAAATTTCGAAATATGGTTACGGTAAATATTTTATCTGAAAATAAAAAGACGAACAAGGGAAATTTTAAGATTTTTTTTTTTTGTTTTGTTTTCTTACTTTCCTCATTATTGTATGAATTTTAAGGGTCATTGACTCGTTTGCAACGAAAAAAAATTCAAAACTCAAAATTTTAAAACAGTCCAATTTTAAATGATACGCAAAAAATTAACAAATAATAAAAATCATATCAAATTATTGAATCAGAGCTGAAATCTCGATAATACGTAGAAAAAAAATGTTTAATTTGCGACTAAAACTATTGTAAATTTAAAATCGAAAATAAACGAGATTATAGCAAAGAAATTTAAAAAAATGATCAATCCCAAATAATTACGAAAAAAATTGAACAAATAATGAAAATAATATAAAATTATTAAGTCACAGTTGAAATTGCAATAATATGTAAAAAAAAAATGCAAAGAGAACGAGGAAAATTTTTTTAATTTACGCCTAAAACTATTCAACATTTAAAATCGAACATAACTGAAATTATAGTAAAGAAATTTAAAAAAGGGTCAATTCCTAATAATTACGAAAAAAATTCAACAAACAATAAAAATAATATAAAATTATTAAGTCACAGTTGAAATCTCAATAACACGTAAAAAAAAATGCAAAAAGAACGAGGAAAATTTTTTTAATTTACGACTAAAACATTTACATTTAAAATCGAACATAACTGAAATTATAGTAAAGAAATTAAAAAAAGGGTCAATTCCAAATAAATACGAAAAAAAGGCAATAAACAATAAAAATAATATAAAATTATTAAGTCACAGTTGAAATCTCAATAATACGTAAAAAAAAAATGCAAAAAGAACAAGGAAAATTTTTTTAATTTACGACTAAAACTATTGTACATTTAAAATCGAACATAATTGAAATTATAATACAGAAATTAAAAAAAGGGTCAATTCCAAATAAATACGAAAAAAATTCAACAAACAATAAAAATAATATAAAATTATTAAGTCACAGTTGAAATCTCAATAATACGTAAAAAAAAATGCAGAGAGAACGAGAAAAAAAATGTTTAATTTACGACTAAAACATTTACATTTAAAATCGAAGATAAATGAAATTATACTACAGAAATTTAAAAAAAGGGTCAATTCCAAATAAATACGAAAAAAATTCAACAAACAATAAAAATAATATAAAATTATTAAGTCACAGTTGAAATCTCAAAAATATGTAAATAAAAAATACAAAGAGGACGGGAAAAAAAATGTTAAAGTAACGACGAAAGATATTGCACATTCGAAATCAAAGATGAAAGAGGTTATAGTGAAGAAAAATGAAGATATAGTGGGAGACTGTTCAGATAGCAGCCTCGCACACACGCAGACAATGATATCCTCTTACTCCATTGCATCAAGAAGAAAGAAAGCCGGAACGAGGGTGCGCAGGATGAAAGTAAAGCAGCGTTAGAGTGGCCCGATAAACAAGACAACTTTGTTTGTAGATCAATACGTGGCTTGGTAACATTCGTACGTCTTCCATTCTCGATTCTCTTGACTGTTACAATTCTCCGATATTGTCGGGTTTATATATCGTAAATAACATTCTTTCTCGGATTTCTACAATACACGATGTTATTTCATTTATTTATTATTTCTTCGCTACTTTATGCCAACATTTCACAAGTAAGTCTATTCATTGTATTGGAATTACAATTCACAATGAAAGATATGTGAGAACATTGTGAAAAGGATTTTTTTCTAATTACATTTATAAGACTTTACGTAGCGTATCAACATTTTTAC
Organism: Ephialtes manifestator; assembly: GCA_963970395.1. Lineage (NCBI taxonomy): Eukaryota > Metazoa > Arthropoda > Insecta > Hymenoptera > Ichneumonidae > Ephialtes > Ephialtes manifestator. The sequence continues at coordinate 37,955,555 of OZ019972.1, forward strand.
TGTAAATAAAGATTTTCACTAAAATTGTATTATTTTTTTTTTAAATTACCAATTTTTTTTTAATGGTATTATGAATCATCAAAATTTTTATATAAATTCAAAATTTGAATAAGCGCAGAAATTTTATATATAAAAAGGTGATGAAAAAATAAAAAGTGAAGTTACAGTAGATAATAATTCGAAATTAATTTTTTATTTAAGAAAAATTATTTTTATTGTTGAATAACGAACGATTTTTTTTTCCATTACCGATTTTTTCAATAAATCTTTGTTACCTATATATATAAATTTTATATATATAGTGATGAAAAAATAAAAAGTGAAGTTGCAGTAGATAATAATTGGAAATTAATTTTTTGTTTAATTTAAAAAGAATTATTTTTTATTATGGTCGAAAAATGAGCGATTTTCTTCCATTACCGATTTTTTGTAAATGCCTTAAAAAATAAATCTGTGCTACCGATGTAAAGTGAAACTGCAATAGACAATAATTCGAAAAAAATTTTTTTATTATTTAATAACGAGCGATTTTTTTCCATTACCGATTTTTTTAAAATGCAATTTAAAAATAAATCTGCGTTACCGATATATATAAATTTTATATATATATATATATACAAAAGCTTACGTTCTACCAAACCTGCAAGTATGTTATTAAATTCCGTTAAATAAAGTACCAGAACGATTACAATTTCTGGTTAAAAGATTAATATCAGAATCGAGCATAACTGACAATGATTCGTATTCGAATTCGCTGGGTTAATCAAACGCGAAATATTTCTCCAATGGAAATGAAATTCCACGTTTTTAATTGAATTAATTTCCAGCGGACCGTCGAAAAATATAAATTCGTGCGTATTGCACGAGTTGCATGCTTCAGCAAAACCGAGAAATAAACTGAATTATCGGCAGTTATAAATAAAGCTTGAAACAATAACGATATAATATTTTTAACGGATACCAGGTCACGGTAAAAGGGGGAGGGGGGTGACCAGAAATTCTGTATACGCCATATAGCCGAGTAATAACAGCGGCGGTGCAATGTGCTCGCGTTTGATTGCGATATGCAATTAGTTTACCTGGAGCATGAGAAATAAAGCGGCTATTATTTCGAATAAAATTGAGTAGGAAAGTGGACGCAGGGAGACAAAAAAAATGCAATTCAGAGCGAAATGCGATTGGGTTGTAATCGAAAAAATGTCGGTGTTGCCTAAACCGATTTTTAAGGGAGCAGAAATATTCTGACCTGTTAGTCACTTTTCATTGATAAAAATAATAATTTGGAGCTAAATTTGATCTGGTTGTAATAAAAAAAATCGTCAGTGTTGCCGATTCGATTGTGTTATAATCGAAAAATCGTTAATATCGGCTAAACCGATTTTGAAGGGGCAGCTTTTTTTCTCTGTTTATCCCGTATTTTGTTTTTCATTGTAAAAAAAAAGTAGATCTAACTTCTATTGAGTTTAAATCGAAAAATCGGTACTGTTCGTTTACCGATTTTTAAGGGAGCAGCATTTTTTCTTTTAATTTCGTTTGTCCTGTATTTTTTCCGTAGATTAAAAAATGTAGAGATAAATTCTATTGTAATCGAAAAATCGTTAGTGTTGACTTAACCGATTTTTTAAGGGAGCAGCAATTTTTCTCTGTGCATCCCATATTCTTTTTCGTTGGTGACAAAAAATTAGATCTAAATTCTATTGAGTTTAAATCGAAAAATCGTTACTGTTCGCTTACCGATTTTTAAGGAAGCAGCATTTTTTCTTTTAATTTCGTTTGTCCTGTTTTTTGCGTAGATAAAAAAATGTAGAGATAAATTCTATCGTAATCGAAAAATCGTTAGTGTTGACTTAACCGATTTTTAAGGGAGCAGCATTTTTTCTCTGTGCATCCCATTTTCTTTTTCGTTTGTAAAAAAAAATTTAGATCTAAATTCTATTGAATTTAAATCGAAAAATCGTTATTGTTCGCTTACCGATTTTTAAGGGAGCAGCATTTTTTCTTTTAATTTCGTTTGTCCTGTGTTTTTTGCGTGGATAAAAAAATTTAGAGATAAATTCTATCGTAATCGAAAAATCGTTGGTGTTGGCTTAACCGATTTTTAAGGGGGTGGAAATATTACTGTTTTTTTTTTGCGTTGGTATGTTTGCTCGCACGAAAACGTGCGTTAATTACCGGCAATTTCGGCGTTTCGTCGCTATTTAAGCGGCGCCTCGAGACTTAAAGTGGCTTCGGTGAGTCGGGCTGCTCGTTTCTTGCAGCCGTTTACAATTTATAATCCTATTACAGGGCCGAGTGAACTCACCGTTTTGCTGCTGCGCCGTTGCTGAACTACCGGACGCCAAGACGTCAGTAAGCCCTTCGCTCTGAGCTGTGGAAAGTCTCTCTCCTCTTTCTCTCGGCTTTTCTCTGCAAATGAAATTTAAACGAACAATAAGATGTATGCTGACTCTTTGTTATATCTGTAGATAAATCCTGTTCCAATAATAGCCAGAAATACACGAGGATTATAAGAATTCTTGACTTTTATCATTCTTTAGCATCACGAAATTCCCTTACAATTAAATTCTCAAAAATTATAGTAAAAAGAACAATTAATGTAATTTTTAAGAAAACTCAAATTTAGTTTAAAAAAAAAATTGTCATAGATATTTGAGTAAATTTAATTTTAAAAAAATGTATTATTATTATTATTTTTTTAATAAAAAATAAAATTAAAAAAAATATATTTTTTCTTTATATTATAAAAACTAAACTCAGCTAAGCCAATGAGAATCTATCAAAGCTGTTCACTCATTAATAAAATATAAAAAAAAAAATTAGTAATTTGGTATGAAAAAACAAATAATAACAATTTTTTTATAACATTAAGAATTATTTTAAAATTACTATAAATTCAATCCAATAATTTTTGCTTTATTTGACGAGGCGACGCTGACTGCAATATATTTTACTTCAAAGCAAATGCTGAAGATATTCAAAATGATATAAAATAAATGAATTTGCAGACAAGTTTAATTGCTACGAGTTTTAATATGCAATTTCGAGATCCTTTACAAGCTTTTGACATTTTCTTGCAGAACTTATTTGCATTATTGTCCTTTTGATTATCATATATATATATATATATATATATATGATGATTCTGAATGAATATTAGTTCTTCCGGGAAACGAGGTAGCACTTCATGCTGTTCTTTCATTTCCTCTATTTTCATTACATTACGACGAACGTGGCTCGAAAACGCAATATAATTGCGAAGTACTCCTTTTAATCCGCGAACCACTCAAACTTTCACCTTCCTTTTTTTTTTAATCTCCAATCCGACCGTTCTTTGTACCCTTTTCCTCTCATCCCATCTCCTTCTCCCTTCGGAGCTTTCGCCCTTTCACTGGGACCGACGAAACTTATTTTCACCATGAGGGACCAACCCATTACTCTTCTTCTCACTCTTCAGACAATTTAAACCCGTAATACAAATTAAAAGCAGCCGAGTTTTTAATAAAAATGCAAATAAAATAATTTTTTATTCTTTTTTTATTACTTTTTTATTTTTATTTATTTATTATTTTATTTTTTATTTTTTAAACTCTTCAGACAATTTAAACCCGTAAAACAAATTAAAAGCTGCCGAGTTTTTAATAAAAGTGCAAATAAAATAATTTTTTTATTATTTTTTTATTACTTTTTTTTTATTTTTATTTCTTGTTTATTTATATTACTTATTTTTATTTATGTTTATTTTATTTTTTATTTTTTTAACTCTTCAGACAATTTAAACCCGTAAAACAAATTAAAAGCTGCCGAGTTTTTAATAAAAATACAAAAAAAAAAAATTATTATTTATTTTTATTTATTTATTATTTATGTTTATTTTATTTTTTATTTTTTTAATCTTTTTTTTATTACTTCATTATCAATCATTTTTTAAATAAATTGTCGCTTCAACAATTAAAAATAAAACTGTCGCTTTTTTCAGAATACATGAAGAGTGTTTTTGGATTGCAAAAATGCCAAACATCATAACCATTTAACCGAGAACGTAACATTTTTGTTATTTTTCAAAATATCTTTTTCGATTTTCATTCGAATCTTCTGAACATTTTTTACAACCTGTGGAATTTCATCAAGAACAAATTATATATTTTTATTTAGTTAAAGTAAAACGCATTTAAGCATAAAAATGTTCAGTACATTTTCAAAAAACTGCCATTGTGTATTTTTTTTCTGTCTATCAAAATAAAAATAAAACGTGTCTGCTACAATTTAATTCGTTTTGTAGACTAACGATTTTTTTCTTCAGTTTCTTTTTGTAGAAACATTAATTTAATTTTTTTGTTTTTTTTTTCTTATTATTATTATGTATTCGTTATTGAATAGAGTATTAATAAATTATAATTTTTAACATAGCTCTACAATGTCGAAATTTGCAAACTGAGCGATTCTTCGTTAATCGAATGGAAATTTTTATTCGATTTTTTTTCACCTATAAGTAAATGAAAATTAATTATAACACAATAAAGCACTTTAAAATACACGCTCGGAAATGTTTAAAAGTAAAAAGTGTCTGCTACAATATAATTCGTTTTGTAGACTAACGATTTATTTCGTCATTTTCTTTTTGTAGAAATATTAATTTTAATTTTTTATCTTCTTTTTATTATGTATTCGTTATTCAATAGAGTATTAATAAATTATAATTTTTAACATAGCTCTACAATGTTGAAATTTGCAAACTGAGCGATTCTTCGTTAATCGAATGGAAATTTTTATTCGATTTTTTTTCACCTATAAGTAAATGAAAATTAATTATAACACAATAAAGCACTTTAAAATACACGCTCGGAAATGTTTGCAAAATCAATTCTGATTATATGGTTCAATCAGAGGCATTGTTCGACGTACAAGCTCGTCGAATAATTAAACGGTATTGAAAGCTCGAGTGAATTAATAACAGAAGAAAAATAATACAACGTGCAATTCAATTCAGGAAAGAGGAGGGGGTGGGTGGGAGGGATTGGGAGCAAAACGAGAGTTACCGGAGACCGGAAATTCGGTCTTCCGTAAAATATCAATTTCCGGTTAAGTTGGAGCTCTCGGGTCTGTGCGATATAACCCGCGGCTAATCTTCCGCGGCGTTGAAATATTTAGTGAGAGCTCGAGTTGAGCGATTTGATGAAGATGGAAAAGGGAGAAGTTACTTCCTCAGCCAGATAAAATTACCGAAAATAGAAATCGACGCTTCACTTATTTTGATCTTGTATGCAATTTGACATTCCCACCGAAAAAAATATTAAACCCCAAAAAAATGACGACTAATAATTTTCAATAATAAATTATTTTTTATAGATTTATGTAAAACTATTGTTTAAACGGTCTACAAATTATTTTTATTTCATTTTTTTTCTAATCTCCACAAATTAAAATAATTTAAAAATGTTATGGGCTATAATTTATTACTTATTTTTTATTGCATTTATTTATTGATTTTTTAACCGAATGCTAAGATTATTACTAACAAATAGATATTAATATTTTTCATAAAATGAAAGACCACATAAACAACTAAACAAATTAAGAAATAATTTACTAACTATTTCTTAATTTGTTTATTTGTTTGCAATACTTTGCCACTCGGTACAAATTAATTTTTATAAATGGTTTATTGTTTGTAGCTAATACTATTTTTTATTTATTTTTTTAACAAATAAATTAAATAACCAATAATTTGTACTACCACTCGGAATAAAATAATTTAAAAAAAATGAATTCTATTTTATTCCTAATATTATTTTTATTTTTATTTTTTCGCAGTATTTAGAAAAAAATCCCGAAAGTCTATACGATAAATAAAAAAAATAATTGGTTTTCAATCGCTCATCACTAAAAAATCCTTGAAATTGAGAATTGACAGCTCGAATTGCATGATCCAACGATCACTCAACTGGCCTGTATCCAATTAATTCGAAAAAGTAATTAAAAAATAGTGGAGGAAGAGCGATCGAAGCGTTTAAATGAAAGCCGATATTTTGATTGACGCAAATGACGTAAATAGTATAATTGAGGGATTTGATCGTTGGGAATGTTGGTATTATATAGTGGAGATGCATAATAGGGCCGAGTTCGTCAACCGGCACGGCATCGTGTTCATGTACTGTGACGTTCGCACACTCTGGAGGATATCCCACGGCTGTGAGAACAGGTCAGAGGAAGAGAAGGATAGGGAGCAAGTGAGGTGATGTAGAGAGGCTTCAGTGGGATCGAAGGACAACGACGACGACAAGGAATGAGTAAGGGCTGTATACCAGGATAACTAGTTATCCCCTGACCAACGTCGTTACTCCATTAAATTAAATAAAACGCTCTACATTTATTCTCCACTTTCGTACTTAAGTTTAATTAGTCAAAAATTATTACTCAATAAAATATAATATTATTTTATTTTTATTTATTATATTTTTATTTATGGTTATTTATACTTTTTTTTTGCATTTATTTTTTACTCAATTTCTAATATTGGAATATTTTGAAAACTTACTACAAATAATTAGTCAAAAATTATTACTCAATAAAATATAATATTATTTTATTTATATTTATTTATATTTATTTATATTTATTTATATTTATTTATATTTATTTATATTTATTTATATTTATTTATATTTATTTATATTTATTTATATTTATTTATATTTATTTATATTTATTTATATTTATTTATATTTATTTATATTTATTTATATTTATTTATATTTATTTATATTTATTTATATTTATTTATATTTATTTATATTTATTTATATTTATTTTTAATTACTTTTATTTATATATATTTATTTATTTTTGTTTATGTTTATTTATACTTTTTTTTTTGCATTTATTTTTTACTCAATTTATAATATTGGAATATTTTGAAAACACGCTACAAATAATGGAAAAATCAAATAAAAATAATTTTTATAATTATTCTTGTTATAATTGCAACAAAAATAATTATTGCCAATTATATTTATTGTTTTTTTTAATTCTATTTTTATTAATATAATTACAGGCTTATACGAAGGAATAATGAATAATAATAAATTTCTAAATGATTACTATTTTATTGTAATTTTATATATATTTATTATTTTTTTTATTGTTTGAATTTAATATAAAAAATTAGTTTCTTGGTGTAATTTTATGGAGCTGTAATAAAGCGTCTTTACACTAACGATTAAAGTATAATGCATCCTGTGCCGGTGGTGCTTGCTCACTTTCACATTGTCGTCTACTCGCAAAGCTGGTCAGACGAGGCAGTCACGCCGCCAGCCGGTTACACGTAACTCGCCCGCCACACCGTTCTCCGCCGACCTGACTACCAGCTACCCACTTCGCCGTGAACTTGAAACAGTTTCAATGCACATACGCAGGCTCCTCGCCTTCCAGCGTAACCCTTATGCAATCCTCGCCAGTGACTCTCTCGATATCACAACATTATGCGACTTATCACCTATACAAATTCCTAATAATTATGTTTTATTTTTTTTTTAATGAAACAATTTTTTTTCAGACTAGCAGATAATTTCGGGTTATAAGAAAGGGCGACATCATCAAAAATTGAGCTCCAAAACACGAAGTAAAAATGTAGGATTAGTTAAGTTGTGGAATTTTGGTGCAGATTAAAATAGCAACGAAAATAAATCTTTCTTTACGATTTTTTCTTTTGCCATTTTACGGTGGCCCAAAAATAATGGTATCTTGATGGTATTAGCGACGGTTTCTTCGTTTTAGCAAGCTCTTTCGAACACAAAAAGAAAATTAAAATCGGTCGATTCAATAAAAAGTTATGGCCGTTTGAATATTCCGAATTTTGGCAATCCTGACTTCTCAGGGGGTCCAAAACAAGAAAAAAAAATTTCGGATTTTGAGAAATTTAAAAAGGCTATCTGATCGGAAATTTCCCGCTGATTACGAAAGTGACAATATTTTTGTCGAAAATTGAAAAAATTCATGTGAAAACCACAAAAAACCTTTTTTTTTATCGTTCACAGCCACTTTTTACATCCATTTTTTTGCACATATAATTACCATGCAAGAGCAAAACGTTTCGAGGTATGTAAAAAGTGACTACCGTGTAGAAAAAAGAAAAAAACCAGAATTGGCAACATTGATTAGTATCAAATTAACAACTTCCTTGATACTTCTTTCAAATTTTTTGCTTGTAACGAAGTACTTAAATTCTAATCGAATCAAACTTTTGGTTGTGAATGTACAAGTGAGGAAACCTTTAAAAAAAAAATATACGACGAATATTATAATTATTTAAGCTGTTTGGAGGTGAAAAAATAATGAAGTACCAAGAAGGTTGTTGTACTCGTGTTAACAGTCGACTACCGACGCATTCTCGACGCGTTATACCTACACGTTCAACTTACACGCTGCGCTATTGTTATACGTGTACATAGCCTTTGCTCCGACTTGCGGGGTCGGGCCATCTACATAATTACACGGGTAAAGGTGCGCCGGTGCGATAATTATGAGAGCGGCGGGGTGAATAGGCAAGGGGTGAACCCGGAGACAGGGCCAGACATTCCATAAGCAGTTCAGTACTAAATAAAGAAACAGGACGAAAAAGAAAAAAAAAACACCAAAGAATTAAAGGGAGATAAAAGCGGCAAAGGAACGCAAGATCGTTTGGAACATCGCGTGTGGGGTGAGTAAAGAGTCATCACCCCTGTATTTCCCACGCGATCTACATTTTATTTTACATAATTTTACATAAAATACCAAAGAAAAAAATAATTCTAAGAAAAATACCTGTAAATATTTATAAAAATAAAAATCCAACCGATAATAATATTTATTGACTGAGAATTAAACTCAAATTAATCAAATAATAATAATAAAACACAAGCATAAATAATAAATATAATAAAATATAAATATAAATATAAATATAAATATAAATATAAATATAAATATAAATATAAATATAAATATAAATATAAATATAAATATAAATATAAATATAAATATAAATATAAATATAAATATAAATATAAATATAAATATAAATATAAATATAAATATAAATATAAATATAAATATAAATATAAATATAAATATAAATATAAATATAAATATAAATATAAATATAAATATAAATATAAATATATTTAAAATTTTTTTTAAATTCTTATTGAACACGTGTAATTTAAAGAAAAGGCAAAATTTTATTGAAATGAATTATTTCGTCCGAAAAAAAATGCATACAAACATTTTGCGGTATTTCTCTAATTTTTAAAATTCTTTTTAATTTACTTATGAGATCTCTTATCCCAAATTCCATTTTTATAATAAAGTGTAGTATTCCACGAAGAAAGATGGAGACGCAGATTATAAAGTATAATTGGGGTTGGATGAGACGGTTGCCAAGTCGACAATTATCTATGTGACTAGGTGTACTGATGTCTAGCTGAAACAGCAGCAAAACAGTAAAGTCGAGGCAGTGCAAAATTCGGAAGGGAATTCTTGACACGTCGTGCACCTAGGCCAGAGATAATCTCGTCGATAACGGGCCAAGCGCGAAGAAAAGTACTCGGAGGTCGAGGAAACCAAGAGATGAGAGTAAAGAGAGAGTGAGAGAGAAAGAGAGCAGCACGTGACCGCGCACGTATGGCCATTGGCTAGCCCCTACGGTCACTGGGTGCCATCGGCATCACCAACCCTAGAAGGGAATCCACGTCGTACACTTTCCGGGTCATATCGCGAGTTTACGGCCTACCCTTAAACCCCCTATACTCTAACATCCGTGCATCGCACTGCCGACCGTAATTTTGCCATTTGTATGTAGAGCAGGGTACGAGCGAAGCACCTCTCTAGACGCTCCACACTTGAGCTTGCAACGGAGAGCGGAGAGAGAGGAGAGGGGTGGTGGGGGATGGTGGGTGGAGGAGGAGGAGGGGGGGGGGGGGCTTTAGAATATGCAGCTGGGAAATCGATTTCAGTAGTTACGGCATCGGGACGGTAAGTCGATGAACTGGACATGTCAAATATGAGGTTAATATTTCGTTAAATTTAATGTTTAATTTGAGGGGGAAAAAATAGTTGAAATTTGATATCTTGAAGAAAAGAAATTGGGTCGGATTTTCCGACCGGAAGTTGGATCTGTGAATTCTGAAATCAGAAACGGACAAAAGTCACGTTTTTCAAATCTACACAAAAAGGGTTAAAACGGGTGTTTTCTGTGGTAGAATATACGACTTGAGAACGATGATATAGTTCAAAATTCGATACCTTGAAGAAAAAAAATTGGTCCCTATTTTCCGACCGGAAGTCGGATCTGTAAATTTTGAAGTCAGAAACGGACGAAAGTCACGTTTTTCAAAACTACACTAAAAAGGGTTAAAACGGGTGTTTTCTGTGGTAGGATATACGACTTGAGAATGATGGTATAGGCCAAAATTCGACACCATGAAGAAAAAAAAATTGGATCGGATTTTCCAACCGGAAGTCAGATTTATGAATTCTGAAATCAGAAACAGACAAGAGTCACGTTTTTCAAATTTACACTAAAAAGGATGGAAACAGGTGTTTTCTGTGGTAGAATATACGACTTGAGAACGATGATAAAGGCCAAAATTAAATACCTTGAAGAAAAAAAAATTGAGTCGGATTTTCCGACCGGAAGTCGGATCTGTGAATTCTGAAATCAGCAACAGACAAAAGTCACGTTTTTCAAAACTACACTAAAAATGGTCGAAACGGGTGTTTTCTGTGGTAGAATATACGATTTGAGAACAATAGTGAAGGTCAAAATTCGATACCTTGAAGAAAAAAAAATTGGTCCGGATTCTCCGACCGGAAGTCGGATCTGTAAATTCTGAAATCACAAACGGACAAAAGTCATTTATTCAAAAAATCATCTTCCCCATAAAAAATAAATAAAATCTCCTTAAAGTAAATTACAATTGTCTTTTCTAAATTACCAATAAATATTTTCATTCATTACTATCTAATAATATTCCCATCTTAATATCAACTCAAAAAATCTATTTAAAAAAAAAACCCATCGAAGACCCAAGAATATGTTCAATCAACGTCATTGTATTTCCGATCCCATGTTTATTCCATATTCAATAAATCCACCCATAAACCCGTAAAATATGAGTTCTTCAAGCAGGAAGCTAGCTTTTGAGGATACAACATTAGTAAAGGGAGGTCAAGAGAATAGTTGACTAAATCGTAAACTGAAGACTGAAGTGTTTCTCGAGTATCGAAACTATAACTCGAATGGTTGCGGTGTACATCGCCACGGGAGACGATCACGTTCGATTCTCGATACGTATACTACGTGCGACTGGCCAGCGAACTGAATGTTGGGAGGTTGGCTCGCTGCGCTCTACCTAGCGGGAATGCCATGTCGCTCGATGCATTAACTGCAGCTGTCGCTACGTGCCTGCACGGGACGTACGTACGTGTATATGTATGTGGACCATGCGACCCATTACATTATGCACATGTGCGTCGCATAAATACGTCGATGCTCGGCCTCCTCTCGGCAATTCGTGAAAATGATCGAGCGGAAGTTACGGGAGTAGAGTAGAGAGTGCGATGATAAAGGCGATGTGACCTGGATATTGTCACCTACAATCATAACTAAGCAAACCAGAAAAAATTAACACCAATTATAGCTAAAAAATAAATGGTTCATTCCATACCTTTTGGGCCACCCAAATTTAGCATGGTGTTAATAATTTTTTCAAAAGTTGCTTATAGTATCACGAACATCCATAAATTATTTCAGAATTTTAGCACCTACAGTTTGTCCAAAATTTAATTTTTTATTTATGTTTTTCAATTCGCTGTATATTCAAAAATTTGTTCCTGTATAAAATTTAAATTCTTGAATGACCTTTTTAATAAAAAAAATTCTGTAGACGCTCAAAAGTTTTTTTAAAAATAATAATGAGTTAAATATTTCAAATTTTAGAGACTCGAATTTTGGGGTAAAGTCTGGAGGCAAAAAAAATTTCACCGCTGCAGCATTTTTAAAATCTGATCTACAATGTCTTGGTTATTATGAAACTGTTAAATTTTCTGGTGATCAATTTTTAATTTTCATGTAAAAAATGTAAATAAACCTGGTACAGTTAGTTTTCTTTTTTGGTAATTGTGAATTTGCCATTGACAACTTTATTCTTTATGTAAATGGTCACCAATCGATGTTCCTGAAGTTGTGACCATTTTGGTCCCACGGGTAGAAGAAAATGCGCATATCATAAATTTTCTACATTTCGAATGTGCACTTTGTGTCGTGTACAGTCGGTAAGAGCTTCCGAATGAACCCTGGCATCCTCTGCCACACTAGCAGCGTGAAATGTTTCGACTCACGTAAACAGGTACTTTGGTTACTCGGGCGTGCTGGGAATAACGATACTTGGATGTTTCCACGTCGAATATCGAACGAGTTGAGAGGGAAGAAGTGTCGTAAAGTTTTCCGACTACGTTAGCAACGATAGCAACACCACTTTTCACCCCTCGCCACGTTTGACGCAGAAATTTTGAGGTTATGACTCGTAGTGCACTATATATATCGTAGTTCCATTCATTCTGCATTGTACTTGAATCTGGCAACAACGCGAGAGAGTTTTCAGAGTGAGAAACTCCTTCACTCGGAAAACTTTGTTGTGCATTTTGAAACGTTGACCATTTTGTTCCATCTTGTGTAATTAAATTCACACTTACGGCCAGATCAGCCATTTTATGCACCTGAAAAAATTTCTGAAGTAAAAGCCATTTTACTAATTGTTACATCGTAAACGGGACCACGAAGATCTGCAAAACGAGTATATTTTGTGGATTTCACTTGAAATTTTTAGGTTATTAGCAAAAATATTGGCATTTTCATAATCAGCGGGAAATTTCCTATCAGATAGGCTTTTCAAAATTCGCGAAATCTAAAATTTGTTTTTTCGGCTTTGGTACACCTGTAAAGTCAGGCTTACCAAAATACAGAATTTTCAACTGCTCGTAACTTTTTATTGGTTCGACCGATTTTCATTATTCTTTTTTCGTTGGAAAGACCTCGTCGAAACGAAGATTATGGTGCCGATATTCTTAAGATACTTCAACTATTATGCTCATATGAACGCTTTGAAAAATAAAGAAAAGTAAAAATCCGCAATTTCTAATTCGCTATTAAAATAACTAACCTAAACTAAAGAAAGAAAATAATATCTACGAGAAACTTCAAGACCAATAACAGAAATGAAACTGGACGCAATGACAATTCGAAATTAAGCGTGTAGCACCGTATAAGAGCCATACTTGAGGGTTTAAATAATAGAACGACAATGTCGAACGAATGATACATAGTGAGGGTATGTAAACTGTTACGCACAATAGCGATTACATGAGCCATGTTACCGGAACTTTATTGGCCGATACATGTCATTGATTCTTTCACGCCTACATCGTTAAACTTGTAACTACATAGAGTAATACGTGCAACGAGAGGTAAAGCGACGGTAACATCGTTGATGCTATCTGCCGATGGGTTCATTCGTGCCTGGACGACCATTCCGGCACTTCTATCGAGGGGTAGCCGAGAGCTTTCACGATGAGAAGTTATTAACCGAACGAGTTTTCCTCTAACAAAGCTATAGCTGGTTCGGAAACGACGTTGGCGTACATCGAGCGGGTAACGACGACAGAATCCAAGCGAAGGGGTGAGTAAAAGTGAGACACAAGACACTGCGATATCGTAGGCGATGGGATGCAAGAGGAAGAGGCTACCAGGAGGTAGGGGGGAGGTGGGTTGCGTTAATATCATCGTAAACTTGGTCTTGCACGAGATGCATAGTCACGAGATGCAAGCCCATTCGACCAAGGACGATGCTGCTTCGCCAAATTCGATGGAATATCGAAATTCCATCGAGTAAACTTCCAAACCAAGCCACACGTACATACCTTCCTTCTCAGTACACCTCGATAACTACTTCATGGCTGTATCTATTGAAAGCTAAGTATTTACATGACACGTGTGATAGAATTTTATGATACGATTTATTCCAGTCATTGATTATCCATGAGTTGGGTCAGTAGTAATATTTATTGTGCGTTGCTTTTTGCCTTAGCTGTGGTTAATTGATCAGGGATTTATGCTAAATGATTTGGGAAGGGTTCAAAATAGCGAATGACGAAAATAGCAAATTTCATAATAATTGCCATTCTAGATTCTAACGATCACTATTTTGAAAATCGCTATTTTAGCCAGTCGCTATTTTGAATAGAATCTGAAAGAGAAAATGAGTTCGGACCAAAAACCAGAGTCGATCCTGGATAGAGTCTAGTCCAAACTGCCCACACCCAACCCGGAACTTTCCCGATACCATCCAGGACTCATCATTTCAGCACGGCATAGTTCAAGCAACGAAAAGTTTCAAACCCCAAACTTCATTGTCCTCCAAATACATTTCAGACCTAATGAAAAGCGTATACATTAGTATTCCCGCTCTTTCCTCTCACTAACCGTGTATCAGCTTAAGTCATAACCTCCAGGACGTGGAAATTCTCGATAATGCAAAGTGCAAACGCGGGTTGTGCAATCTTTGGGAGGGGGAGAGGCGCGGGGTGAAAGGGGTACAACATCCCATCTCCATAAGAACCGCAATGGCATACACCGCTGCAGAAGCCATCATACCAACAAGGCTCGGCACCGTAGTTCCCGATGGACAAACACCCTATTCCCAGAAGCAAAGTGAGGGCGCATGGCTGGATGGTAATTCGCGCCAAGATTTCGCGAGGGTAGTTTCCTTTCAGCCTCCCAGTAAGCGAAGGGAAAGGAACGTCGGAATCCTTTTCCCCCATCGCTATCTCCCTTCACCTTAAGTTTCATGCTTCTTCCCTCCTTCTCCCAATCTCTTCCCGCTTGAGTTCAACATAGAAACAGTTGCCTGTTTCTCCGTTTCTCATACTTGCTCCCCCCGTGGGATAGGAACTAAAGCCGCCGCACGTTGCTCGCCCGCTAAGAGGGAGCCGGTTAAAGGAGAGGTCGGATAATATGATTATTCTGCTCTGCCGGATGGCCCGGCTCCTGCCGACGGCGTCGCGCGCCCTCCGGTAAACTTTAGAAGTTGCACGCCCCTCCTCCTCCTTTCTCCTTTCTCCTCTTCCATTCCCCATCGCCTCCCCCTTCCTCCCGGGACAGAGCGAGTACCACTCCAAGATAATGAAACGATCCACAAGTTGTCGAGTACTCCCGTCATCCGTCTCCCACTTCCCTCGTCTTAAACTCTGTGTAGGATTTCGTGTGACGTTTCAGCGCCAACAGGGACAGAGAGAAAGGTGTGGTAAGTGCCGCGGTAAGAAATGGCACAAGCCATCGGAAGCTCAAGAGAATGCCTAAGACCGAGATCATGGATCTCCCGTGATTTCGACGCAACCGCGGCTTGTCAGTATCCTCCACATTCAGTTGTCCAGACTTATAACCAAGCGCTTCTATCACGTTCCCCACTTGCTGCAACCTTTATTTTCTTCTATTTTGGCTTCCAACGTTACTCGCCCGCTCCATATACTTGTTTCCAAACTTCTTCTAGCCGGGAAATTGGGGGGAAGAGCTCGTTCAATCACTTCCTCTTCTTCATTCGTACTCCAGAACTCGCGTCCTTCCAACGGCGACCGCGGTTTGCGGATTCCAATCCCTCACCATTCAAACTTTGATGCACAATGTGACTCTCCACTTAACTCTATTATACTCTTCATCTTGTAGGTCTACAAGCCCGGATTTCGAAAGTTACGATTGCAGTACGGCTCTTCTCGTCTGAGCCATTACTCCATAGCAGATCAGCTTCACGATTCTTCTCTTTGAGATGAGATCATATGTATGGGAATAGGTACTGGGATGTAACAGGAATTTGGCTAAAGGTCGCTGGAAGATTTGAGTTTGTTTGATTAGCAGTGAGAGAGTTATTGACAGCAAAGTCTTCGTTGGAAAAATACGACAAATGGGCTTGTCATCATGAGTGACTGTTGGGAAGAGGGACAGAAGGAAAGGTGGGTAAGTGCCGCCGATGATTTCGATGCAACCGCGGCTTGCCGTATCCTTCCCATTCAGTGGTCCAGACGTATAACCAAGCGCTTCTATCATGTTCTTCTATTTTGGCTTCCACGTTACTCGTCCGCTCCATATACTTGTTTCCCAACTTCTTCTAGCCGGTAAATTGGGGGGAAGAGCTCCTTCCATCACTTCCTCTTCTTCATTCGTACTCACGAACTCGCGTCCTTCCAACGGCGTCCGCGGTTTGCGGATTCCAATCCCTCACCATTCAAACTTTAATGCACAATGTGACTCTTCACTTAACTCTATTATACTCTTCATCTTGTAGGTCTACAAGCTCGGGTTTCGAAAGTTACGATTGCAGTATGGGTCTTCTCGTCTGAACCATTATATCATGGTAGATCAGCTTCACGATTCTTCTCTTTGAGATAAGATCATATGTATGGGAATAGGTACTGGGATGTAACAGGAATTTGGCTAAGGGTCGCTGGAAGATTTGAGTTTGTTTAATTTGTAGTGAGAGAGTTGTCGACAACAAAGTCTTCGTTGGAAAAATACGACAAATGGGCTTGTCATCATGAATGACTGTTGGGAAGAGGGACAGAAGGAAAGGTGGGTAAGTGCCGCCGATGATTTCGATGCAATCGCGGCTTGCCAGTATCCTTCACATTCAGAGGTACAGACTTATAACCAAGCGCTTCTACCACGTTCTTCTATTTTGGCTTCCACGTTACTCGTCCGCTCCATATACTTGTTTCCCAACTTCTTCTAGCCGGTAAATTGGGGGGAAGAGCTCCTTCCATCACTTCCTCTTCTTCATTCGTACTCACGAACTCGCGTCCTTCCAACGGCGTCCGCGGTTTGCGGATTCCAATCCCTCACCATTCAAACTTTAATGCACAATGTGACTCTCCACTTAACTCTATTATACTCTTCATCTTGTAGGTCTACAAGCTCGGGTTTCGAAAGTTACGATTGCAGTATGGCTCTTCTCGTCTGAACCATTATATCATGGCAGTTCAGTTTCACGATTCTCCTCTTTGAGATGAGATCATATGTATGGGAATAGGTGCTGCGATGTAACAGGAATTTGGCTAATGGTCGCTGAAAGATTTGAGTTAGTTTGATTAGCAGCGAGAGAGTTGTTGAAGACAAAGTCTTCGTTGAAAAAATACGACAAATGGGCTTCACGATTATCCTCTTTGATATGAGGTCATATGTATGGGAATAGGTACTGGGATGTAACAGGCATTTTGCTAATGGTCGCTGGAACATTTGAATTAGTTTGATTAGCAGTTTGAGAGTTGTTGACGACAAAGGCTTCATTGAAAAAATACGACAAATACGCTTGTCATCATGAATGGCCATTGGGATGAGTATGTCAAATGGATAATTTGAACACGTGTGTCATATTTTTTCTCCACTGTACCGAAAGATTAGTGTAATAAACTGTAGTGTTTGGGATTGTATTATCAATTCAGTGGCGTAAAACCGATACTACCAAGCTTGTAGTACACAGTAGAACACAGGATGTTCGATCGTCGGTTAAACGATGCGGTCAGTAACCGCAACACGATTAGAGCTATCGAATAGCTGGAATTGATCGAGCGAAGCAATGAAATTCGTGCGTAGGTGTCCGTTTTCAAGTGGTGCAATCTACACTAGCTCTAATTTAATACTAGTCAAAATAACACGACTAACGCATGGAGCATCCAGCGTGAAATCTACGTGATTCTGGGAAAACGGAAGACGGGAACTTTTAAGCCAATTACACTAAGAAAGTTGCCCTTTCCAGCCCCTGCCTAATAAATTTTTCATTCCAGGATATATTTATCTTTTCTGTTTCACATTCTCATGGATAATTGAACGTCTGGAGCTAAAAGGAATTATCCAAAACTCGCCTTTGTCTTGCTAAATTTTGATCCTAGAGCAAAATGGACGTTATTTCAGGACCACTGTCTTCTTTTTCGTTTTTCTCGGCTTCTATTGGTCCTATCGTAAAACTGTGGTTATATTCGTAATGAGTGGTGAAAAATAAATCGAATGAGTCATGGAACATGCTGGAATTAAGATTTCTCGAGACATAGGGTAAAATGTAAATTAATTTTGGGGAAATTCAGGATGAATTTATCTTTCTATCTTTAAACCCCTGCTTTAATTTGTATACATGTTAGGGTATTGCAAAAATAGTTGGAAACAGAATTGTGATTGAATAAAACGATTATGAAAAAATCCGTCAGACTCAAAGGAAAAATTATGGAAATGAGATAGTGGATCAACGAGTTTAGAGAGTAGACACCATGGAGAAAGGAGAAAGTGGTGAATATTTTGAAGTTTCGCGATTGCCGAGGAGGATAAAGCTATGCTGAAGGAAAATGTGAAGTGGAGAGGCACAAGTGGAAAGGAGAAAAGTACGCCTTGTGAGGGAAGGACGCAATGGGGAGCCGGTAATTAAATTTGCAACTGTTAATCAAGCTCAAGCGGATCGATGCGGACCGAGACTACAGGCCACAAGGGATGCTCCTGGCGAGTGTGCTGAACTGCTGAGAGCGAAAAGGAGAATGAGCCGGTGAACGGTTGCCTCGACGAGGAACAACCGGAGGAGTGAAACGACAGAGGAGGAAGAAGAGTGTGGCGTGGAATAAAGCAGAAGAGCGAGACCGGAAATTCGAGAGAGGTCGTTGGCTAATTCGGGCAAACAGAGGAAAGGCACCCGCAATGCCCGGAAAAAAAGTGACACGTCGATAAAAAATTGAATCGTCTCATAAGCCGAAAGATAAACGAGCATTTTTTTTTTTTTTTCATATTATTTACATTCTCATTTCCTAAGTACTATTTGCAAAACTAAGTAAAAACTAGAAGCCATTTTATTAATTTCAGGAATAAATTAGTGCCTTTATTATTTCATTTTTTTAAAATTTGATTTAACTAATTTAATTAATATTTATAATATTAATTTTATGTATGTAATATTTTATTTTATTAATATTAATATATTAATTTTTTAATTTTTTTTTCCCACTGAATTCCAAATTTCAGGGAAAATTTTACTTCATAAGATTAAATAAATGGTAGCTAATTTTTTTAGTAAGTGTTGAAATCAAATTTATGTTGATTGTGTTGTTGAAAATGATGTGATTTATTATTGAATGAAGGAATGTATCCTTTTGTTACCTCATAATCTAAACCATTGCAAACATCGATTGTATCGGAAATAACACTATAGGGTTTACAGATACATCAAAGCAATTATACTGTTGAGATCGTTCCTTTGACCGTTCAACCGACGCCAATCTTACTCTCCCTCATCCTCTCCCCCACTCGAAACTCGAACTCGAGTTCCTCGAGAATTCTCCGCAGGATGTGAGGAATGTCCGGATGTTCGAATTGACGCGACAATGCCACGAGCGCCAAAGAGAGTTCAAGTTTCGTACTCAAAGCAGCCGCAATGCTACTACTGCCCACGGACCACACTTTGACAAGACCGAAAGCGACAATTGTCGTAGCTGTTGGCTGATCCAGTTCGCTTCCTGTCTCCTCACTCAACGCCCCCAAATTATTTCATTCGTAAAGTCCAACAGCCAACTATTTTCATGACCGACATTATATGTATTAAATCTTGCATTAAGAATGCATTAAAAAATGTTATTCAGTTAGATATTGCCATGCAATTTTTTTTTTATTTGGACGGCAGAAAAATGCTCATTAAAGCACCAAAAAAATCAGTTTTTTAATGTTTTTCCACAGAATTTTTGAGTTGACAACAATAATTTTGTCATTTTCGGAATCAGCGGGAAATTTCCGATAAGATAGCTTTTTCAAATTTTCTAATTGTCGAAATTATTTTTTTTCACTTTGGACCCCCTGGAAATCAGGTTTGCCAAAATTCGAAATTTTCAAATGGACATAACTTTTTTTTGAATCGACCGATTTTCAAATTTCTTTTTTCGTTCGAAAGAACTCGTCGAAATTAACCACCATTACCAATATTTAAAATATTTACACGATAAATTACGTATTTTTAATGGAAATCGGATTTTTTTCGATTCTCAAGATATTAAATACAAATTCGAAAGTTCGTCGAAAACATTTTTACGTCCCAACAAGTTTTCTCTATAATCTTCCTAGATAATACAAATTTGGTAGAATAATTTTGTAATTTGGATTAACTAAAAAAAATACAATGAAAAAATCCTAAAAAAAAAAATCACTAATCCTTCCAACAAAATTATGTAATCTAAAAAAAAATTATATTTTTAGATTAACTAAAAAAAAGCAATGGAAAAAAAATCACTAAATTTTTTTTTTGTTGGTATGATAAACTTTTTGACCATTTCAAACCACATGGTTTCAAATGCCAGAAATATAGGTATTCGTATTGTCTTTATTCGTGTATCACTCCTAGTAGATAACACAGTACTAGATGTACCTACGAATTCGTAAAGCCTGGACTCTCGGTTGCTATCCGTTCGTCTATGCCATCGATCTATCGTTCCATCCCCATGCAGCCCATGGTATACATTGCTTCCGCGTTAGTTCCCTCGTACCTTTGCCAAGAGATGTGTGACGTCCGACGAGACTCGCATTTTCGACGCTGCACAGCGAGAGAGATTCGACGCTTCGTGGCCTCTCACACTCGCTGAGCGATCTCGCGTGATTTGAGTATGTGCGAGCTCACGCTATTTTACATGTGTGCAACTATTTCGAACTCTGTACATGAGGCGTTAGCACACAAACACATACACAAACAAAATATATCTCTGCTCGTCAATCACAGTTCACAGAATTTTAAACACGTCTGTACATATAGGACATTCCAATTCAAATTCACGAGTCTTTGAACCTCTGATATTTATTTTAGAATTTTTATATTTTTTAATCGTATATATAAAAAAAACATAATACTTTTTTTTAATAAAAAAAAAGGAAATACTCGTTGAAAAAATAAAATTTGATTCTCAAAAATTGTCTCTTACTTCGAAAATTGGAAATGCGCTTTTTCGTCAGTAAAAAAAAAATTTCATATTCCAAAAATCAAATTTTTATTCTTTTCAAAATGTAGATATTTATCAGAGGATATTCTAGGCTTCCACCAAATTTTTTTTATCGAATATAAATAAATATATTATTCAAATTAAAAGAAAATCTTGAAAACTACTTTTTTTTTGTAGTTTATTTAATTTTTCTTATCGCAGACGAATATATTGACAGGCGTTAAAAAAAAAAGTCTGGAAATAAATTAACAATAACATGAAAAAGTTGTGAAGCAAATTTCAGAGGGTGAATTTTACGATCCTATTTATCTGACTCAGAATGGCCCATATATCTGCGTATCTATATAGTCACGTGTGTTTGTGTGTGGAAGGAGATTTATGTATGTTGGTATACTACGGTGTACTAGACGCTCTTGCACGAGGCCAAACAACTTTATATTGGGGCATAGATCTATCTAATGTTCGACACTGGTCCGAATGAACGCACACGCTGTAAAGCTGAACTATTCATCACGATTCACGCAAGAGTTGGGATGGACGGAAATACTACTGGTCCGCAACGTTCAGAGAAATTGTAGTAGTCTTGATGACTATTACTTGACAACTATTAGTTGTATAGTCCACGAATAAACATTTCTTTTTTTTTTCATAGAAAAAATTATTTTGTCACAAAACAAAAAAATTTTGCAATTTTGTTTATTCGCTTTCGTATTATTCTATTCAACTTAAAATTTTGAAGAAAAGAGAAAAGTGTGTGTACAACAATTTTTAAAAAAATTGGTAGTGTGGAAAATGAATATTTAAATTGTAAAAAAAAAATAGGTTTGTATGTAGTTTTATTGGAAAATATTTTGTGAAATCATTAATTGCTTCTATTTTATCCTAATCTAATTCTTAATCGCTAACGTGTTGATATTGTCTGTCTAATCACGGAGATTAAAAAAGAATTTAATCATATACTATTTTAATTAGTAATAATAAGTAAAATAATAATAATAAATAATAACAGAATTTGTGATTTATTTTCATTCTATTTCTAGCCAAAAATTATATACTCTCCACAAACTTAGAAGAAATAACTAAAATAATAACAATAAATAATAAATCAATTTATGATTAATTTTCATTCTATTTCTAGCCAAAAATGACATACTCTCCAAAAACTTAGAAGAAATAACTAAAATAATAACAATAAATAATAAATCAATTTATGATTTATTTTCATTCTATTTCTAGCCAAAAATGACATACTCTCCAAAAACTTAGAAAAAATGACTAAAATAATAACAATAAATAATAAAACAATTAATGATTAATATTCATGCTATTTCTAGCTAAAAATTAAATACCTTTAAAAAGTTAGAAAAAAATCTCTGGTGCGCTTTAAAAAATAATTTTTATTTAATTTTTTTAATAAAAAAATGTATGATTCTGCCACAAGGTGACAATCTAGGGTCATGAACCCATATTTTCAATGTGTAGAATAATGGAAGTGCCAAGTTAAATGAATCATTAAATAAATTAGTTGATTTTTAAGCTAAGATGATATTTATTCATGAGATCAAATGGTAAATGGCTATATGAATATAACAGTTCGCTATCAGTCTGAAAGATAAATCCAGGACGACCATATCACCCTCTTCATATCCTCATCTGTTCTCCAGGAAGATAATACATATATATATCTCTATATATATATATATATATATATATATACAGCTCATCCTAGCCAACCGACTATCAGGCTAATCCGTACGGTTTCCCTTGCAAGACTAAGAGTAGGTGGAGGATGAGGATGACGATGAGAAGGACGATCGTATTTCTTCGGTTTAACGACGACTCGACCGGTCGTTAAAAGAGCGTTAAGGTAGAAGAAGTCGAGAGAGAAGTGCAACTTGGGAGCTGCTATGTGCCCGAATAGATTGGTAGCCACGAAATCGTTGGCCTACTATCGATTTTCCCTTAACTCTACTCTCGATCTTCGCTGATAGCTCCAGAAACGCGTCTGTCACTTTACCTGATTCAACGACGATCGTTCTTCAGATTTTATTGAACGAATTGAAGAGAATGTCCAAACATATCAAGCCCTAATGTTTTGACGAGCTTTTAAATCAAATGTATTATTGGCTTTAGAATTCTTCGGATATTTTTATGAAAAATAAAATCGGTTGGAAATCGGTGACTGAAAAAATTCACTTTGAACAGACCAAAAATTATTTATAAATTACTGAAATTTAAGCAGTTATTTAATTCACAGTAATTTAATTATTAAAGTTATTATGAAAATTATGCACGATATTCAAAATTTTTTTATACAATTAATCTGCCGATTTTTTGGAAAATCGATGATTCTTAAAAAATATTTTAATCATATATTTACATATATGTTTATATCAATTAAAAAAAATCTTTAATGGTTTTTATTTTTTATTCTTTCTTTATTTTTAATTATGAAAATTATGCTCGATATTCAAGATTTTTTAATGCAATAAATCGGCCGATTTTTTGGAAAATGGATGATTCTTAAAAAATATTTTTATCATATATTTACATATATTTTTATATCAATTTTTAAAAAAATCTTCAGTGGTTTTTACTTTTTATTTATTTTTTTTATTTTTAATTGTGAAAATTATGCTCGATATTCAAGATTTTTTTATGCAATGAATCTGCCGATTTTTTGGAAAATGTATGATTCGTAGAAAATATTTTTATCATATATTTACATATATGTTTATACCAATAAAAAGTAAAAATAAATCTTTAATGGTTTTTATTTTTATTTATTTTTTCAGGTAAATTTTTATTGTTTTGATCGTTATTAATTTCACTATGTTTATAATACATAATGAATAATAAAATTTTCTGATGGTTTACATTTAGATTTGATGAAATAATTTTTCAAAATAATTCTTTCACATTTGTCGGTTTAAGTTTATTTTTGGTAAATAAAAAAAGGATTTTCGCCGGAGGAAGCACAAACTGTGAATTTCCAATTCAAAACATAAGTGATGCAATAACATGCGAATACTGAACAACCTAAAAACGCTTCTAGTACAGTTTCGGTAAACAGAATCTTTCGCTTCCGGGTTACACCGGTGTCGAATTTTTTAAACATATATTTCGTTGGTGGGGAAAAAAAAACACACACGTGTGCGTGATGGCAGCGAAGAGTAAACTAGAAAGAAAAAGCTGAATATAAATCTGTTTTTATGCTATACTCCGTGAAATATTGAACTACTATTTTTCTCTACACTAAAATGCTTGTAAAATATGCAAACATGTAAAATTCATTTTTTTTTACATCAGTTTTCAAGCCTGGAAGCAATTATTTACCTACATTTGTTCTCGCGACAACAAAAAAAAAAAAGATCGATTTTTTTCCTGTATCGCAGAATATCGTTTTTGTCGAATTTTTTGGCTACCACTTTTATATACTTTTTCAACAATAGTATTTTTCTATCAATTCTATATTCCCGTATGTTTTTCTAAAAATTCAATCAAAAACAAATGTAATTATTCTTCTCAAAATTTTCAATTTTTTTTTCTTCGTTTAAATGCGAATCTTCAATTTCAAAAGAAAAAAAAATAACATTGCATTATACTTGTGCATTTTCTCCATTTCAAGATACAAAAATATTTTTAACAAATGTAAAGCTATTAATTATTAATTAATAAAAATGTTAATATTAAAGCCAATTGTAAAATATTAATTTTTTTTTTTAAGAACAGGAAGAAATTTTTAGTGGTGAAAAAATTCCATAATCTGTTCAATTCCGAGAAACACCAGAGCGATTAATAAAAAAAAAGTAGGAGTACTGATAGAGTTGTTGATGTCTCATATACATTTGAAATGACAAATAAAACGAGCAATAAAAACGTCTCCTGGCTCTCTTATCCAAATAAGACCATCAGAAAGACAGTGGAATGGATATTGTGGCCAGAACGAAGAGGTGGATTCACCAGGAAGACCAAGTTGGTCCAACTGGCCAACGATAAACTTTGTCCCAAGATCGTAAACCGAATTATATACTCCCGGTGCTGAGATTTTCATTCCACGCGCATTGCATCGTTGCAATGGAAAAGAGAAAATGGGGTTGAAGGTATAGAGGGGTGTAATACAACTCGTATAATTCCGAAGAAACTTCGCATCGTTCCCACGACCTCCTTGAGCGTTTTCTCATAGCCCAATCCCCTTTCACCTTGCGTACAACCCTTAACTCAACGTCAAATGAAAGGAGGATTATTACCATGGAATTTTCCTCATCATATCGTCTAACGATTCATTCATGAACGGTTCACTAAAATAATTTGATAAAAATTTTAAAAACTCCCGACTGAAAAAAATTAGTGTATATAATAAACGAATTGTGAAAAGAAAAAAAAAGTCAGTGAATAGATTAATTAAAATCTCACTTGTAATATAATGTAATGTAAAGGACAAATTCGTCAAATAAATAAATAAATAAAAATTAGGTAAATGAAAAATGATTAAAAAATAATGATTCGCATATTATAGTCGAGAAATTAATTCGTTAAGGGTGTGGTAATGCTAATGCAATGCACCGGAGTCTTGGGTTTTCATATAATAAAAGAAGCCCCGATCGGTCACAGACACTCGAAACCCGATCCTTTATTAAATGGCGAGAAGGTTATCCTGCCATCCTGCGCTGGTTCCATTGTCGATGACGTCACGAGGACCTTGTTTCGGGGGCGACAGGAAATAACATTGATGACGCCAGGAGCATTCACTAGGTTTCCATAGAAGAGGCTTAAGTTTTTCGTGAAAAAAAAAATTTCGTCTAGAAGACTTACAGATTATTTTTGGAAAAACCTAAACGAAAATCTATCCCACCGAGAAGTAACGTCAATCAGTTAATCTTTATACAAGTCCGTCATTGATCTTTCTCTGGATTAAGTATACGTGCCTCGATACAAGTCAAGTTTTATCATTGTTATTCAATACATTCAATTTTAATTAATCGATTATGGAAATTTAGCAATCATTTGACTACTGTGAAACAGTCGAATCTCCTTAAAATATTTTGAGGACAGTTTTTGAGGATACCTTCTAAGCACACTTTGAGGACATTTTTTAGGACAATTTTTAAGAACAGATTTTGAGGACATTTTTTAGGACAATTCTTAAGAACAGATTTTGAGGACATTTTTTAGGACAATTCTTAAGAACAGATTTTGAGGACATTTTTTAGGACAATTCTTAAGAACAGATTTTGAGGACATTTTTTAGGACAATTCTTAAGAACAGATTTTGAGGACATTTTTTAGGACAATTCTTAAGATCAGATTTTGAGGACATTTTTTAGGACAATTCTTAAGATCAGATTTTGAGGACATTTTTTAGGACAATTCTTAAGAACAGATTTTGAGGACATATTTTGAGGACCGAAGTTTGAACAGACTTTTAGGACAAATTTTAAGGACAGACTTTGAGGATAGATTTTGAGGACAGATTGTGAGGACATATTTTGAGGGTGGTTTTTTAAGACACTGATGGCACTTCGAGAATATTTTGAGGACAGTTTGAGGACCCTCTGAATCCTCTTTTTGAGGGAATAATTTTGTGAGCCCATTTCCGCCGAAATGCGTTTCCCATTTTAAACAGTCTCGTTCCTTTGGCCATTGTACTGAATTTCGAAATCCGTTTCTATCGGGCAAACGAGAGCCAAAGGAGTAGAGCGAGCATGAAGGGATGAGACGGGAAGGGCAATCGCTTGAATACACCTCGAGAACGGTGGACTGTCGGGGCAGTTGGTGTCCAGGGAGGCAGCCAGTCAGGCTCGAGTTCCGCGGTTCCATCGCCTACATGGTAGTTGTAGTAGTAGTAGTTGGGCTTGCAGTGCTGGTTCGCTCGACGACAATGGGTCTTTATACGCCGCTGGAGCTCAGGCCAAACTGCTCGATCGCTCGTACGACCATTACTTAGGCTTCAATTTATCGTTCGCGTGCTTCTTCCTCCTCTACTTGCTGATGGCCACTACGATGGAGCTTTCACACAGCTTCAACTATACCACCATTGGGAGCCTCTTTGCTACCACAGATGCTTCAACAACGACGGAACAAGTGGTTTAGTTCAGTCTGAGTCTCCAGCGACCAGTTGTCCTCACTTGAGGACTCCAGCTTTAGCGCTATCTTTCTCACTCCTTTGCCATTTCCGAGGATTCTTCTTTACCGATACTTTGCCCCATTGCAGACGAGCTCATACGATGACCTCACACCAACAACCAGGTTGTAATGGGCAGGTGGTGCTGAAGGTCCTCAGTGAGACGTTATGTCTTTGCGGCTCGTGTGACTCGTGTTCACTCTTCAATTTACGAGCGTAGCATCACTACAACCAACGATGCAGACACGATTTTCAACCACTATGTGATAAGAATACAAAGTCGTTTTACTATTGGTAAAATAAATCTTTTTTTTAATGCCATTTACACTTTTTTTACTGGGTTTTTTTGCAGAGCTCTCATCTTTTCACAGTTCTGCGGATGAAGTTGATGCTTTTTCGTATAGATTGTGGTATTAAGGTCTTGTTTTAATTTTTTAATGAATATCTCAAGGAATTATGATGACAATATTTTTTATTGGTACATTTTATACAATATTATAAATAAATAAATAATAAACCATAATTTTTAAATATCAATATTCGATAACGCGAAAATAATGAAAGAAAAAATTGAAAAAAAATAATCATTTAATTCAATCAAATGAAATCAAATATGACATATTAAAAATATTATTTTGTTAAAGTTAATGCGATAAAGTTAATTTTTTCAATAATTCAAAATTCCATAGAATCAAAATTTTTAACCGTTCATCACTGAGTTATCATGGTTGAATATTATTTTTTGGTGGTATTAAGGTATTGTTTCAAATTGTACAGTTTTTTATGAATATCTCAAGGAATTATACTGAAAAAATTTTTTTAATTGCATAAGTAATTTTTTTTTAAATTTATTAATGAATAAATAATAAATGTTCAGCGAAGCAAAATATATCAGTATAGCGACTAAAAATACAAAAATAAAAAAAAACGATATTTTTTCGATATTGACAAAAAATTCGAATTTTTTTATTAATAACAACAAAATTCCATGAAAAAAATATATTTCGTAGTTAAAAAATGATAATTATTTTGCAATGAAATTAGTCTGATGATTTTGAGAGACGATTGTGTTTGAGTATGCGTAGTAATTTTTTTAGTGAGGCCCGCATCGGTTTCTGCTCAATCCTGTTCTTGTTTTCCCTTCGGCTTTTGTGCCCTATATGTGTAGTGTGGCTTACATGGTCGATAAAATAAATGAACGTTAATTAGATAACGCGGGCGCAAGTAACGATGGGCCCTGTCAATCGGAATTCGATGGTGTGTGCATACGGAGAACCGCGTTCGCGTCGATTGAGGGTAGTATACACGTACATGTATATCTATATAGCTACCAAAGAACTGCGTGCGGTATTGTAACGCTTCATCTGGCTATGCCGTTCAGAGAAAATATTTTACACATACAGTCTGTTCTCACTTATTTTGCGAAAATGAATTATCGCGACTCATCAGCCATTTTCCTATTTTTACATGCCAGTTAATTTTTTTTTAAACTTTGAATTTAGTGATTTTTAAAAATAAATATTACATAAATTTTGTGACTTTTTTTAAATTAATGAAATAAAATAATTTATGTACGAATTTGGTGATTTTTTAAATAGCAAATATAATATAATAAATATTATATGAATTTTGTGATTTTATTTAAATTAATGAAACAAAATTATTTTTGTACGAATTTAACATTTTTTAATATGAAATACAATAAAATAAGTATTATATAAATTTTGTGATTTTTTAAAAAATATATGGAATAAAATAATTGTTATGTGAAACGACATTTTTTTTCGAATCGCATATTGTAAGTTCGTAAGAAAAAAATTCATGCGTTTTTTCAAATTTTTTTTTAAAATTAGTTTAGTCACGTTTAATAAAAAAAAAATCGTCGCGTATATAGGTGAGAGTAAACTGTACTCCTGAAGCTCGTAGCTAATATTCATCGTTCAGGTCGGCGATAATCGAAAGCTGTAACCTATAGCTCTATTTATTCTCCGATAAGATCGATTTACAATTTGCAGTCGCCTCCACAAAAATATGTACTGGCGTACAATGAGCTTCCATGCCTTAATTTAATGCGCATTTTCCATATTTTCATTACTATTGGATAAAGCATGATTCACAGTACTTTTTCCTCCATTTCATTAATACTCACTGTTTTTTAAATTATCTCCGAATAAATTCAATATCTTATTTTTTAAATTACAAATATTAATAATATTCGACAAAATTAAATAAATAAAAAAATCAATCTTTTTATCAAAATATAAAAAATCAAAATTTATGTATTAACTCAAAATAATGAAAAATAATAATAACTGAAACTTTACTTCAAGTAGCATTTTTTAGTAATTTTTTATACATAAACTTTTCTTTTTTTGCCAATAAAAAAATAGATATGCATTTTTTTATTAACATGTGCGAATATTATTAATAAATTATAATTATCAAATTTCATATCGAATGATAGAATTCGAAAATAATTTAGTCATTAGCAACGACATTTTTTTTTTTTTTGCGTGAGTCTTTATGACACGTGTTATCAATATATTAACAGCGAAATAACTCGATAGTTGCTACTCCAATGGACTCTGAGAGTTGCGTGAAGATGAAGCCGCGACGCTCGCTCGTCCCACAACCGCCGCAGTACGAAAAGTATAGTAGGTATTCCCTGGACTCGTGCTCAACAGCAACAACACCATCGGCACCGGCATCTCACTCGATCCACTCCTCTCGACACCGGTTCACCTTGGGCGCCGTCTTTTCGGTCGGTTTAGCGAATATGCTAGACCGACCCGCAATACACGCACAAATACAATTAAAACAATATATATTATACACCAGGAAATTTAAAAAAAATTGTCCAATTACTTTAGAAATTAAAAAAAAAATTTCATGTCACATAAAAAAGGTGCAAAGTGTCTTAATTATTATTAGGAATATAAAGAACACTAAATAATAAATAAGGGTGAGTCTCGAATAATTTGTTTAAAAGTAAAAATTATTGTCGTGTAAAACAAAAAAAATTGTCGATCAATATTCACAGAATTTGTGAAAATATTTAATAACATTTTTGAAAATGACAGAATTATTTTATGGAATTTTTTTTTTTTCATTAGAAAAAAAGGTTTAAAAGAAGGATTGCATCCTTCTTTTAAAATTTGGGTCGGTTTAGCGAATATGCTAGACCGACCCGCAAT
Organism: Ephialtes manifestator; assembly: GCA_963970395.1. NCBI lineage: Eukaryota > Metazoa > Arthropoda > Insecta > Hymenoptera > Ichneumonidae > Ephialtes > Ephialtes manifestator. The sequence goes on from OZ019972.1 coordinate 37,985,909, forward strand.
ACACGCACAAATACAATTAAAACAATATATATTATACACCAGGAAATTAAAAAAAAATTGTCTAATTACTTTACAAATTAAAAAAAAAATTTCATGTCACATAAAAAAGGTGCAAAGTGTCTTAATTATTATTAGGAATATAAAGAACACTAAATAATAAAAAAGGGTGAGTCTCGAATAATTTGTTTAAAAGTAAAAATTATTGTCGTGTAAAACAAAAAAAAATTGTCGATCAATATTCACAGAATTTGTGAAAATATTTAATAACATTTTTGAAAATGACAGAATTATTTTATGGAATTTTTTTTTTTTTCATTAGAAAAAAAGGTTTAAAAGAAGGATGCAAAGTAAAACCTTGCATATTGGTTTCTATATTATTAGGAATATTTAAAAAAAAATAAAGAATACCAAATGATAAATAAAGGGCAACTTTCCAATAATTTGTTTAGAATAGAAATTATTGTTCTGTAAAAAAAATTGTCTTTAAATATTCACAGAATTTATAAAAATATTTAAAGTCAATTTATAAAATGACAGAATTTTGCAAGTTTTGGTCGATTTTTAAGTAAAAAAAAGTATCAACATAATAAGTGCAAATAGAAATTGACCAAAAATTTTCTGTAAAATTCTGGTGAACTTTTGTGGACAATTTTTTTTTAAATGTTTTAAAATGTGTAACGAATGTCGTGAATATATTTTTCTATGGAAAAACCAAACTCTTCAGGAGGATTATCCGCCATGATTATAGCTTGGAGATACTTGTAGTCGTTTAAATTTTCTGCCAATAGAGTAGTCAGGTACAATGTAAAATCTTTCTGTGAATACTCAATTGTTCAGTTTTGGCCGAAACGGGGATTTCCAGTAAGTAATAAACGCTCGAGTACGATTTTATTGCCTGACGACCTTATTTGCTTCATTGACTGGCGTCATCTAGCCCTTTACAACACCTTTTACCTGCGGCCACTCTATACCTTTGTAATAACACCCGGTTCAGTTTCTATGGCTGGTGTTCTTCACTCTTTTGAATATAAAATTGAATGCACAATTTGAAATATTTTTTTTCGCCTAACGTTTTGTCAATTTAGCAACTATCAATTGTTTATTTTTTTTTAAGGTTAGGCGAAACACTAATTTAACTGCCAAAGTTTTGTGAGTAACACAAAATGTGTGTCACATTATTTTAATTCGTGAAAATGTAATTTTTTATCTTTTTTGGAAACATCTAATTTATATCATTTTTTAAAATCTCTATTGCATTACAAATATTCTTACTTTTGAAAATTCATAAATTCAAAAGTCCTGAACAGTTTTTATCATAATTTTTAATCAGTCGTGTTGTCAAATATGAGCAACAATTTTCTGATAATTATTGTTCATGTTTTAACCAAAAGTTACTTCAAAATTTTCTGAAATTTGTTGTTTATGTTTAAGTATTTTTTATACACAATATAATTTGAATCATGAAAGACTCGTTTTTGCAAAAATTGGAAATTTGTTTTGAGATCTTCAAGACCATGTATTTCTTGATATAAACTAATTTTGTACGCTTTTAGGGCTGTCTTATTATTTTTCAACATTGTCAAAGTTTTCTGTAGGAGCAAGCCAAAAAGAATGAGCATTTTCTCTTTTAAAAATAGCTTTGAAAAATGATGAGCAAGAAATATGCAAGACTCGACTTTGCCGAACAAATTCTAAAGGTAAGTGACGCGTCTAGTGCGAAAACTGCAAAAATTGTGGGGCGTTAACCGTTCAAAGCTGCGCGGGCATCGCCTACCCGACCGCCGAGCCAATCCCGTGCGTCGTAGCGGTGGGGGGACGCCAGCGTCTTGCGCTGTGTCTTAAATACGACAGAATTTTTGTTTTTGCCATCATTCGCCTCAGTGACATCATTTCGATAATTTGTCTACGTGGTACGATATTTTGTTCAAGTTTTCTGAACACAATCGTCATAAGAATCCAGTTTTAAATAATTCCACTTGGTGTAATAGTGAAAAAATCGAAGTTCTGTGCTGTGGATCAAGCCCAGAAGCATTTCCGTGTTTACTTCATTCACAAAAGTGACATCAATTGGATTCCTTGACAATTTAGTGCTATATTTTGTTCAAGTTTTCTGAACAATTTCGAAGTGACATAAATTTTGGATTTTCGAACATAAATTGTCAGAACGAAGAATGAAGCAAAAACAAATCGACTGCTGCCCACTTCTGGAGGAAATGGACATTACCTCAGTGACAGACAATAATATTGTGACACCACCAGTGCATTGTGAACAATTTAACAAGTGTTGCAATGAATTGAAAAAAAAATGCTGCAAAAGCAAAGAGGCCTTCGTTGACTTGGACGCTGGAATTCAGCCCGGAAGCAGCCGAAATCATTTTGTTCCCGCAGAAGATATGAATGTGAATATCCAAGAAAGCGTGAGACAAGAAATTTCCAAAAATGAAGGAGCTTCGTCGGAACTTGAAAACATTGTTGCTGACAAGTCAACACAAACAGTGAAAAATGACAATGATCAAATAATCTTCATCGTCGATGAATCTTCGCGACGACCTCCAAGCAACGACAGAGCGAAATACAAATTCCTGAAAAGTCTTATCAAGCAGACACTCGCTGTATATGTTTTTTTCGGTATTCTACTGCTTTTCTTTTTCACGATTCGTGTGTTTTATCATTATTTCACATCGTAACTTGTTGTTGACGATGTTCATGCCAAACGACACTTAATTTTCAACCACGTTTAATTCGTGATCCTTTTTATTATTTTCTGATTTAACTCCAGCGAGTTTTTTTGTCGCTTCACTTCGAATTTATTGTGATTGTTAGTAATTATATGTTACTTTTTTATACCTGCTGCTGTATTTTACAGGTACAACTTTAAATAAATAATTGTGTCAATTTATCTCCAGTGTTTTTAATTATTTTTATTTTTAGTCTAAATTTAAGTTCCCGCGTACTTATCGATTTTAATATTGATTTTGAATAATAATGATAATATGAAACGCGAATTTTTTAAATAATTAATAATAACAATATTAAACAAAAAGAATAAAAAATTCGTCTCTATCGAATTTCCTTGCAAAATTCGTTTTGAAAATTTAATAAAATTGCATATTTTTATTAATTTAAAAAATACTTAATTAAATAGATGCTATTCGGCTCTATCGAATTTACTTGCAAAATTGGTTTCGAAAAAATAATAAAATTATACATTTTTATTTATTAATTATTATTTTAGTGAAGGAATTTGGAAAATAGGAATTTGAATTATTCGTTATTATTTCTTGCCGACTAAAATTTCGCTAAACTTCAATTTTTCAAATTTATTTTAAATAAGGACATACTTTCTCGTTGAGGTAAATTTGTGAAAAAAATATTTAAAAAATGAGTAAAAAATATGCAAACTTCTTGTAGTTTGCATTCTTTTAAAAAACTTTTAGTGCCTAAAATTTGCATATGCAATTGACTGTATCGTTGGTTCTACTTTGATTCTCTTCATAACTCGTGGCACTCCTATATAACATCCTTTAGGAAATTACCGAGGCTTGACGAGTTCGTGAGCTGAAGCGGCAGGGCCTGGCCCTTTGACGTAGCGCCTGGACCTTCGGGGGAAGCACAGTTTGAAACGCCGAGGCAACTTTTGAGTACCTGTATGTGTATTACTATTCCTTCTGCCTGATCGTACTTCGGTGTCCCTTGCTACTCGTTCGAGAGTTCGAGAGTACATCTCCTCCTCTTTTGGAAACTTCGCATCCTACAAAATTTCAAACCGTTCAACTTTGGTCTGAAAGGCTTTTCCCATAAAATCCGAATAATTATGCCTCGAAAGTTAAACCTTTGGGAATTTTTGGTACAACATTTATTGGTTAATTGACTTGAAAAGTTTCCATTTAATGCCAAGTTAAAGTCAGTAATGGCCGGATGAAACTTTCATTTATTTAAAATCGTTACATAAATTAAATCGGTTTAATTTATTCCTACGATTTTCTTATAGTATGAAAAATATTGTGTGTAAATTCGTTTATTCCCAAATACTTAAATACATTTGCAGGTTATTTCTATTTTTACAATTCTTATTATTTCCACATAAAAAAATGAAAAAATTTCTTTTTGATGTGACCAAAGTTTAAAAAAAATGAAGACAAGCAAAAAAATTATTAACATTATTAGTGACCACAAAAACCGTAAAAATATTGTATTTTATTTAAAAAGTGATGAATTCTCTTTCGTAACTTCATCATATTTATTTTTGCAATTTACAGAATTTCAACATTAATAATCCCAAAATTTATTTTCACCGAAGCCAAAATTTTCAAAAATGAAAAGAAGCCAAAAAATGTCATGCAATCAGTAATTTCTTTCATTCAGAAACTTTCATTTATTTTAAATCATTACATAAATTAAATACGTCAAATTTATTCCTATTATTTTCTTATAGTACGAAAAATATTGTGTGTAAATTCATTAATTTGCAAATTATTTATATTTTTACAATTCTTATTATTTCAACATGAAAAAAATCACAAAATTTCTTTTTGATGTGACCAAATTTAAAAAAAAAATGAAGAGAAGCAAAAAAAATTATTAACTTTATTAGTGATCACAAAAACCATAAAAATATTGTATTTTATTTTAAAAAATGATGAAATCTCTTTCGTAACTTCATCATATTTATTTTTGCAATTTACAGTATTTCAACATTAATAATCCCAAAATTTATTTTCACTGAGACCAAAATTTTCAAAAATGAAAACAAGCCAAAAAATGTCATGCAAGTAATTTCTTTCATTCAGAAACTTTCATTTATTTAAAGTCATTACATAAATTAAATACATCTAATTTATTCCTATTATTATCTTATAGTACGAAAAATATTGTGTGTAAATTCATTAATTTGCAAATTATTTATATTTTTACAATTTTTATTATTTCAACATGAAAAAAATCACAAAATTTTTTTTTGATGTGACAAAATTTAAAAAAAAATGAAGAGAAGCAAAAAAAATTATTAACTTTATTAGTGACCAGAAAAACCATTAAAATATTGTATTTTATTTAAAAAAATGATGAAATCTCTTTCGTAACTTCATCATATTTATTTTTGCAATTTACAGTATTTCAACATTAATAATCCCAAAATTTATTTTCACTGAGACCAAAATTTTCAAAAATGAAAACAAGCCAAAAAATGTCATGCAATCGGTAATTTCTTTCATTCAGAAACTTTCATTTATTTAAAGTCATTACATAAATTAAATACATCTAATTTATTCCTATTATTATCTTATAGTACGAAAAATATTGTGTGTAAATTCATTAATTTGCAAATTATTTATATTTTTACAATTCTTATTATTTCAACATGAAAAAAATCACAAAATTTCTTTTTGATGTGACCAAATTTAAAAAAAAATGAAGAGAAGCAAAAAAACTTATTAACTTTATTAGTGACCAGAAAAACCATAAAAATATTGTATTTTATTTTAAAAAATGATGAATTCTCTTTCGGTACTTCATCATATTTATTTTTGCAATTCACAGAATTTCAACATTAATCATCAAAATTTATTTTCATTGAGACCAAAATTTTCAAAAATGAAAACAAGCCAAAAAATGTCATGCAATCGGTAATTTCTTTCATTCAGAAACTTTCATTTATTTAAAATCATTACATAAATTAAATAGGTCTAATTTATTCCTATTATTTTCTTATAGTACGAAAAATATTGTGTGTAAATTCATTCATTTGCACATTATTTATATTTTTACAATTTTTATTATTTCAACATGAAAAAAATCACAAAATTTTTTTTTGATGTGGCCAAATTTAAAAAACAAATGAAGAGAAGCAAGAAAAATTATTAACTTTATTAGTGACCACAAAAACCATAAAAATATTGTATTTTATTTAAAAAATGATGAAATCTCTTTCGTAACTTCATCATATTTATTTTTGCGACGAAGCCAAGGGGTTACTATAAAAGAGGTGTATTTCAAAGCGATAACTTGCCAGACTACATTTCTTTTTTTTTTTTAACAGCCAAGGATGTACCACGAGGCGAATCGAGAATGAATTTTCACAGGGAACACGTAACACATGGTAGAAATCCAATGTGAAAATAGCAAACGATAACCCCACGCGTGACTCGAGGTAACTCGGAACTTAGTGTACTATAGATATTGTAGCTTTTCTGTGCCAATGCTAGGACGAGCCACAGCTCTGGAAATGCTCGCTCTGCTTTAGCTTTTCGAGCCAAGGGGAAAAGAGGCCACAGCAGCAGCAGCAGCAGCAGCAGCAGCAACGCCAGGATAGAACACGGGACCACCCGTCGTGTGCGATTGGAAATGGAAACAATGGGATCATTCCTCCTAAAGGGCGGTGAACACGTGAGCACGATAAAACCGTTCGTTCGGCGACAGCGCCGATTCGTTGTGGAGTCGATTTCGCTCTCGGCCCTAAACATATCTATACTCTCTTCTACATATTTACTTTCTATGTAACATACGCAATCGTAACATACGTCAATGCTATTATGGAGGAATTATTATTATTTTTTTTTGGTGTTAATAAGCCATGAATTAATTTAAATTTTTTTTTTTGTAATTTACTGTGATTTAGAAGAAAAATATTTTTTTTTGTAATTTACTGTGATTTAGAAGAAAAAAATCTTTTTTTTGTAATTTACTGTGATTTAGAAGAATTTTTTCTTCTAAATCACAGTAAATTACAAAAAAAAGATTTTTTTCTTCTAAATCATAGTAAATTACAAAAAAAAGATTTTTTTCTTCTAAATCACAGTAAATTACAAAAAAAAGATTTTTTTCTTCTAAATCACAGTAAATTACAAAAAAACGATTTTTTTCTTCTAAATCACAGTAAATTACAAAAAAAAGATTTTTTTCTTCTAAATCACAGTAAATTACAAAAAAAAAGATTTTTCTTCTAAATCACAGTAAATTACAAAAAAAATTTTTTTAATTAATTCATGGCTTATTAACACCAAAAAAAAAAAAATAATTCCTCCATAATAGCATTGACGTATGTTTTAAATCGCAGTAAATTACAAAAAAAATATTTTTTTCTAAATCACAGTAAATTACAAAAAAAAAATATTTTTATATTTTTTTTTTTTGTAATTTACTGTGATTTAGAAAAAAATATTTTTTTTGTAATTTACTGCGATTTAAAAAAAAAAAAATTTGTAATTTACTGTGATTTAGAACAAAATTTTTATTTATTTATTGTGATTTAAAAAAAATTCATATGGCATTTATATGGCATTGAGCGACAGCGCCGATTCGTTGTGAAGTCGATTTTGCTCTCTTGTGATTTAGAAAAAAAACTTTTTTCTAATTTATTGTGTTTTAGAAAAAAAAAATGCTTTTTTTCTTATATAAACTCAAATTTCATGCAGGCACGTAATAATATCATCAATTATAAAAAAAAAATTAACAATTTTTAATAAAAATTTGAATTAAAAAAAACCGTCTATTTGAATCACAATTGTTGCAACATTTTCAAAAGTTAAAACAAAATAGTATAAACTACTGTTCAATTTATCGGAATTTATTTTATTTTAGATATATTTTAGAATTTTTTTTTTTTAAATCGTAAATTTGCAAATTCTGACTTGAAAATACAAACAATGCTGACCATTTTATTGCTGTCACAATTGTTGCTACATTTAAAAAATACTTGCAACAAAATTGTATAAATTACTGTACAATTTTTATTTTAAATATATATATACTTTCAGATTTTTTTTTCGTACAGTTGATACAAATTTGCAAATTTTGAATTCAAAATACCAACGATACTGACCAATTTGCTGCTGTCACAATTATTGCAACATTTAAAAAAAGACTTACAACAAAATTGTATAAATTACTGTACAATTTTCATTTTAAATATAGTTTCAGATTTTTTTTTTCGTAAAGTTGATGTATATTTGCAAATTTTGACTTGAAAATATCAACGATACTGACGAATTTGCTACTGTCACAATTGTTGCAACATTTAAAAAAATACTTCCAACAAAATTGTATAAATTACTGTATAATTTTTATTTTAAATATACTTTCAGATTTCTTTTCGTACAGTTGATGTAAAATTGCAAATTTTGACTTGAAAATACCAACGATACTGACCAATTTTTTACTGTCACAATTGTTGCAACATTTTAAAAAATTGTATAAATTATTGTACAATTTTCATTTTAAATATACTTTCAAATTATTTTTTTCGTACAGTTGATGTAAAATTGCAAATTTTGATTTGAAAATTTCAACGATGCTGACCAATTTGTTGGTGTCACCTTCAGTGAACCTGAATATTAGCAAGTATTTCTTCGGGGCACGACATGGTCCGAACTACCAAGGCTACAATTGATCGTACCCTCGTTGCACAACTCTACTAGCATAACCCCAACTTTGTGGCTTTTGTGCGATTATCGCATGGCTACGATCGTACGAGAATACGATCTGTACCTTAGACTATAACTTTGTACCTTCACTGCTTCGCGTACGCTCCTCGCGGAGGTACGGGATCAGCCAAAGAATTTGCGGCTCGCGTGACTACCGCGGGGTTCAAGGTTATTACGTTTCCAACGTTAGTAGCTCCAGCGAGAAGCAAGTGTGTAAATCCATGCATACGTATGAGTATACGTACATATATATCAAGTATCAGCAGTCGCTCATCCCTCCTGTCTTTTTTGTGCGGCGTTATAAATTCTGCAAAATAGTAACAAAAAAAACAACATTATAGTAACGAAGAGCAAAGAATTGTTAATAATAATTATCAAGACGGGTGAAAAGTGCACTTGTAAAAAATTAATGAAACTGGCAACACAAAATATATAATTTAATATAGAATTTTTAGTGGCATTTAAATGAAAGAAAAAAAATTAATTTATTTTAAGGAATTAACAATTAATTTAATTTGTATTATTAAATTTATAATCAATTTGTTATTTACTAAAATTCTGTAAATATTTCAATGCTAATTTTTTTAAAAATATTATTATTATTATTGTGGCAAAAAAATGCTGAAATAATTTTTGGTGTTAATATTATTTTTATGGCAAAAAAAAATTGCCGACATAATTTTTGGTATTATTATTTTTTATGGCAACAAAATTGCGGAAATAATTTTTGGTATTATTATTATTTTTATGGCAAAAAGAATTGTCGAAATAATTTTTGGTATTATTATTATCATTATGGCAACTAAAGTTGTACTGTACTTCAACGATACTGTGGAAGATATTTTAAAAGAACTAAATTCACGTTGCACCTGCTGCGGTAGGAGAGGATGGGCCAGAATATGATATTCGGGATAAAAAGGGCGAAGGGACTCGGAAAGTCACTGCAGGGCCTGAGGCATCTCTCACTTGGTATCCTTTGCGCGCTTAAAAAAATGTGGCTCTGATTTCACTATAATTGTAACCCTGTACAATTTAATATCACAGAAATTTATTGTTTAAAAAAATTAATAAAACTAAAGAAAGTTGCTGAACTGACATAGAATTGCCCATATATGCATAAATGCATATATCCATTTTTATTTTTCAAGTAATGGAGGCTTAAGACTTTAGATTTTACTAGTGCGAAACTGAAACCTCCTTAATAGCCTTGGGGCGAGTAGCAGGTCGTTGCAGTCGAGTCCCCCAGTCGAAGAGTCAGGTGGTAACTATAACCAACCCCCTGTTAAAATCGCGAGGCCCAGCACGATATAGATATACATATGGGGCATTCCAAACCAAATCGAAAAAAATGAATTTTTTCATTGAAAACGTAAAAAAAAGAATATCAACGACAATCGCTTTTATTTTTCATTTTTCAGATCCAAAAAAATATTAACATTTTTTCAAATTTTCTTGTCATGCTGTTTTTTAAAACTTTCAACATTGCCAAGTTATTTTAAAAAAATTTAGATATTTTTGGGGTGCTACAAATCAGTGAAATAGAAATAAATCAAGTTAAAAATACGAAGGGTCAAAAGTCTATCGAATTGACTTGGAATGCCCCATATATGTATAAACTCATACATATATATTTTTCAGTTCCAACCAAATATTAACATTTTTGTAAATTTTTTTCAAATTTTTTTGCCATGCCGTAATTTTTTCACTTTTAACATAAACAAGGTATGAAAAATAGTACTTTACGTTACTAATGTGATAAAACATTTTTTGACGAGTGTTGTAATCACACGAGTTAAGAAAACATTTATCGCACGAGTATCGTACGAAATTTTATTTCACATGGTGGGAAAATGGGTGATTTATGCATGCGTGCATAAAACCGCGTTTCCCGCACCGAGTGAAATAAAATATTTTTTGATCAGTGAAAGAGTTTATTATTATTTAATCCAATTAAAAATCCGAAGGCTCAAACATTTATCGAATTGACTTGGAATGCCCCATATATGTATATATATATATGTATAAAACACATATAGGCGAGACTGAGCCAAGTGGCTGCGCACTGAAGTGCGAGTTAAAGGGTCTTGGTACAGTCTGAGCGATGCAAGGCCAGTCGAGTGCCCGTGTCCATCGCTCTCCATGTTCCTTTCCTCGTCCAGCCAAGGGCCCATTACGGTGATGCCGATACACAACAAGCCGTCGGAGACTCGGAGGCGCTCGAGACCCCGATATTCAGCTGGCTTCCCTTCGCAACCTGTCGCGGTCGGTTGTGAATGAAAACAAACTGAATACCGGACTATATCGTACAACAAAGCTTGTTGAAGGGTCATCCAGTTTTGACAATCTTCATTCCAAAGGATTCAACAAACTAGACATCTCCGATCTATACATAATCGATAGAAACCGGTTTATGATATAATCGGTATGATGGCAGTTCAGTTTATCAAATGAAAATATTGGTTATGCAATTGATGCAATCTGTCAAAGATTGGGAATGTTGATGTAGGCAAGAAAAAATGAGGTGTTGATAACTAACTAAAAATAAGTTGCTGTCGGTTGTGAATTAAAATAAACTGAATACCGGTTTATATCGTACAACAAAGCTTGTTGAAGGGTCGTCCAGTTTTGACAATCTTCATTCCAAAGGATTCAACAAACTAGACATCTCTCATCTATACATAATCGATAGAAACCGGTTTATGATATAATCGGTATGATGGCAGTTCAGTTTATCAAATGAAAATGTTGGTTATGCAATTGATGCAATCTGTCAAAGATTGGGAATGTTGATGTAGACAAGAAAAAATGAGGTGTTGACAACTGTGAATAGGAGGACAAATCATTTTTTTAAAAAGTAAGTATCTGTCGGTTGTGAATGAAAATAAACTGAATACCGGGCTATATCGTACAACAAAGCTCGTTGAAGGGTCGTCCAGTTTTGACAATCTTCATTCCAAAGGATTCAACAAACTAGACATCTCTGATCTATACATAATCGATAGAAACCGGTTTATGATATAATCGGTATGATGGCAGTTCAGTTTATCAAATGAAAATGTTGGTTATGCAATTGATGCAATCTGTCAAGGATTGGGAATGTTGATGTAGGCAAGAAAAAATGAGGTGTTGATAACTAACTAAAAATAAGTTGCTGTCGGTTGTGAATGAAAATAAACTGAATACCGGTTTATATCGTACAACAAAGCTTGTTGAAGGGTCGTCCAGTTTTGACAATCTTCATTCCAAAGGATTCAACAAACTAGACATCTCTCATCTATACATAATCGATAGAAACCGGTTTATGATATAATCGGTATGATGGCAGTTCAGTTTATCAAATGAAAATGTTGGTTATGCAATTGATGCAATCTGTCAAAGATTGGGAATGTTGATGTAGACAAGAAAAAATGAGGTGTTGACAACTGTGAATAGGAGGACAAATCATTTTTTTAAAAAGTAAGTATCTGTCGGTTGTGAATGAAAATAAACTGAATACCGGGCTATATCGTACAACAAAGCTCGTTGAAGGGTCGTCCAGTTTTGACAATCTTCATTCCAAAGGATTCAACAAACTAGACATCTCTGATCTATACATAATCGATAGAAACCGGTTTATGATATAATCGGTATGATGGCAGTTCAGTTTATCAAATGAAAATATTGGTTATGCAATTGATGCAATCTGTCAAAGATTGGGAATGTTGATGTAGGCAAGAAAAAATGAGGTGTTGATAATTGTGAATAGGAGGACAAATCATTTTTTTTTAAAGTAAGTATCTGTCGGTTGTGAATCAAAATAAACTGAATACCGGGCTATATCGTACAACAAAGCTTGTTGAAGGGTCGTCCAGTTTTGACAATCTTCATTCCAAAGGATTCAACAAACTAGACATCTCTGATCTATACATAATCGATAGAAACCGGTTTATGATATAATCGGTATAATGGCAGTTCAGTTTATCAAATGAAAATGTTGGTTATGCAATTGATGCAATCTGTCAAAGATTGGGAATGTTGATGTAGGCAAGAAAAAATGAGGTGTTGATAACTGTGAATAGGAGGACAAATCATTTTTAAAAAAAGTAAGTATCTGTCGGTTGTGAATGAAAATAAACTGAATACCGGGCTATATCGTACAACAAAGCTCGTTGAAGGGTCGTCCAGTTTTGACAATCTTCATTCCAAAGGATTCAACAAACTAGACATCTCCGATCTATACATAATCGATAGAAACCGGTTTATGATATAATCGGTATGATGGCAGTTCAGTTTATCAAATAAAAATGTTGGTTATGCAATTGATGCAATCTGTCAAAGATTGGGAATGTTGATGTAGGCAAGAAAAAATGAGGTGTTGATAACTGTGAATAGGAGGACAAATCATTTTTAAAAAAAGTAAGTATCTGTCGGTTGTGAATGAAAATAAACTGAATACCGGGCTATATCGTACAACAAAGCTTGTTGAAGGGTCGTCCAGTTTTGACAATCTTCATTCCAAAGGATTCAACAACCTAGACATCTCTGATCTATACATAATCGATAGAAACCGGTTTATGATATAATCGGTATGATGGCAGTTCAGTTTATCAAATAAAAATGTTGGTTATGCAATTGATGCAATCTGTCAAAGATTGGGAATGTTGATGTAGGCAAGAAAAAATGAGGTGTTGATAACTGTGAATAGGAGGACAAATCATTTTTTTAAAAAGTAAGTATCTGTCGGTTGTGAATGAAAATAAACTGAATACCGGACTATATCGTACAACAAAGCTCGTTGAAGGGTCATCCAATTTTGACAATCTTCATTCCAAAGGATTCAACAAACTAGACATCTTTGATCTATACATAATCGATAGAAACCGGTTTATGATATAATCGGTATGATGGCAGTTCAGTTTATCAAATGAAAATATTGGTTATGCAATTGATGCAATCTGTCAAAGATTGGAAATGTTGATGTAGGCAAGAAAAAATGAGGTGTTGATAGCTGTGAACAGGAGGACAAATCATTTTTAAAAAAAGTAAGTATCTGTCGGTTGTGAATGAAAATAAACTGAATACCGGGCTATATCGTACAACAAAGCTCGTTGAAGGATCATCCAGTTTTGACAATCTTCATTCCAAAGGATTCAACAAACTAGACATCTCTGATCTATACATAATCGATAGAAACCGGTTTATGATATAATCGGTATGATGGCAGTTCAGTTTATCAAATGAAAATGTTGGTTATGCAATTGATGCAATCTGTCAAAGATTGGGAATGTTGATGTAGGCAAGAAAAAATGAGGTATTGATAACTGTGAATAGGACAAATCATCATTTTTTTAAAAAGTAAGTATCTGTCGGTTGTGAATGAAAATAAACTGGATACCGGACTATATCGTACAACAAAGCTCGTTGAAGGGTCATCCAGTTTTGACAATCTTCATTCTAAAGGATTCAACAAACTAGACATCTCTCATCTATACATAATCGATAGAAACCGGTTTATGATATAATCGGTATGATGGCAGTTCAGTTTATCAAATGAAAATATTGGTTATGCAATTGATGCAATCTGTCAAAGATTGGGAATGTTGATGTAGGCAAGAAAAAATGAGGTGTTGATAATTGTGAATAGGAGGACAAATCATTTTTTTTTAAAAGTAAGTATCTGTCGGTTGTGAATCAAAATAAATTGAATACCGGGCTATATCGTACAACAAAGCTTGTTGAAGGGTCGTCCAGTTTTGACAATCTTCATTCCAAAGGATTCAACAAACTAGACATCTCTGATCTATACATAATCGATAGAAACCGGTTTATGATATAATCGGTATAATGGCAGTTCGGTTTATCAAATGAAAATGTTGGTTATACAATTGATGCAATCTGCCAAAGATTGGGAATGTTGATGTAGGCAAGAAAAAATGAGGTGTTGATAACTGTGAATAGGACAAATCATTTTTTTTAACGTAAGTATCTGTCGGTTGTGAATGAAAATAAACTGAATACCGGGCTATATCGTACAACAAAGCTCGTTGAAGGGTTGTCCAGTTTTGACAATCTTCATTCCAAAGGATTCAACAAACTAGACATCTCTGATCTATACATAATCGATAGAAACCGGTTTATGATATAATCGGTATGATGGCAGTTCAGTTTATCAAATGTAAATGTTGGTTATGCAATTGATGCAATCTGTCAAAGATTGGGAATGTTGATGTAGAGAAGAAAAAATGAGGTGTTGATAACTGTGAATAGGAGGACAAATCATTTTTTTTGTTTAGGTATTCTTGTTGGCTGTAACTAATTAGTTACACTCTGAGAAAATTAAATAAAATTACTATTACTGAATTAATTCCTGAATATTACTGAATTAGGGTCGAATTTATAGTCCCAAGTTTGAACTTAAGTTCGAATTTCGGCTCACTATTCTTGTATTCCCTTCTTAGTCTTATTGTTAGTTAAGTTATTCTTTTTTATCATTCAGTTCTGCTTAGTCAAGCTGAAAATAGTCCAAGTTAAAACGTAGAACTTTCTTGAAGATTGAATGTAGTTGTCTAGCTGAATAAACTGAGAACCATGACCTTCCGCACAGTCTCCAGAAATGGCAGTTATCACCCATTTGGAGTGAACGAAGAAAATTGGATTACAATTTGTATGGCTTGATCTCCAATTAGGTTCTGCAAAGTGAAACAAGGCTTTTAGACCCTTGTAGGATCTAAATTTGAATGGTGAAGTTGTCACTCAGTAGTCGTCAAAACTATCCGGACTTCTCTGAATATAGGAATCCTCTTTGAACCAAACCTCAAAAATTCGGTGGACTGACCAACGTTGTAGGATTTTGCACCGCATACAAATCTGAATTTCTGCCGTACCTAATCTTCCACCAATTAGTTTCTGCAGACCGCAATAAGATCATCAAACCCTTGCAGAATCCACATTTGAACTTAAAACTTGTCACTCAATAGTCGTCAGGACTATCCAGATTCCTCCCAATTGTCCAACATCGGACATTATACATGATAATGTTTAAGAAACTACTGCAACAATAAAGTCGCAAAAACTTCAGACACCATCAATTAGGTTCTACAGAGTGAGACAAAGTTTCCAGATCCTTGAAAGATTCACATTTGATCTGAGAAGTTGTCAGGACTACCAGGATTTCTCCGTATGCAGAAAGCCTCTTTGAACCTAAAACCCAAAAATCCAATCGATCATTGACCAACGCTGTAAGTTTGGTTAGCCAAGCCATTGGAATAATACATGTTAATTTTTAAGAAATTCCTGCAACAATAAAAGTCGCGAAAACTTCAGACACCATCAATTAGGTTCTACAGAGTGAGACAAAGTTTCCAGATCCTTGAAAGATTCGCATTTGATCTGAGAAGTTGTCAGGACTACCAGGATTTCTCCGAATGTAGAAAACCCTCTTTGAACCTAACACCCAAAAATCCAATCGACCATTGATCAACGCTATAAACCCCTGTACCCTATAATCTTGGTCAGCCAAGCCATTGAAATTATACGTAATATAATTTTTAACAAATTACTGCAACAATAAAAGTCGCGAAAACTTCAGACACCATCAATTAGGTTCTACAGAGTGAGACAAAGTTTCCAGATTCTTGAAAGATTCACATTTTATCTGCGAAGTTGTCAGGACTACCAGGATTTGTCCGAATGTAGAAAACCCTCTTTGAACCTAACACCCAAAAATCCAATCGACCATTGATCAACGCTGTAAGCTCCTGTACCCCATAATCTTGGTCAGACAGGCTGTAAGTACTATCCCGGATGACCGAGGTCTCGACCGCGCCCTGAGAAGCCACGCTGTGAGCGTTCGGGAAAGTGAACTAACCACGTTCCATCCCCTCCATGTCCCGGAACCGCGCGCTTCACTCCTGTTGGCTGTAGCAAACGTTCCTCCTGCTGCTGCTGCTGCTGATGCTGCCGCCACTGGCGTTGTCGCTTCCCTCGTCGTGCGGCTTCGAAGCTAGTCGGTTGCTCTCCACCGTCTTACCAACGTCAAGAGGCCGAGAAACCAAGAAAGAGGAAGAAGACAAAGAAGGGACACGAAGGATCGGGTGAAGGAGGTGGACGTTCTTCTCCTCGTCCTCGTCGTCGTCGTCGTCGTCGTCGTCCACAACATCACACAGCGATTCTCCTCTCCACGCATCACGATTCTTGCCGGATCGTCGTCGTCGTCGTCTTCGTCGTTGTCGTTCTCCCGCCAACCCGGATCAGCATCAGCTCACGGTCCACCGACCGATCCCGGCTCGCTCTTTCCTCCACACCTCGCGTCGATCTTACATTATGCTCGAAGAGCTCACCCGAGTAACGCGCCACTCTAGTCTCTGTTACTTCCATCTCGGATCTTTTGCCTCCCAGCAAAGTATTCCTCACTCAAAGTTTTTCCATGCGTCGCGAGACCTGCCATCTTTTTTTGTACGGTCGAATCTGCGTCTACTGTAGGTATATGGGTCTATGCCCGCGTTGAAAATTAGACCCTCTTCAAAACCTAAACGTAGCAGTCCCGCGGGGTAAACGGATGTTCCTCCATTCCTTTCACACTCGTCAAAACCTCCGAAAATGGCAGATATTACATGAATGGAGTAAACGAAGTCGACTGTAGACTGAAATTCTTATGTTTGGACCTCCAATTAGGTTGTACAGAGCGAGATGAGGTCTTAGACCCTTGTATAAACCTCCAAAAGTGGCATGTTTTATCCATTTTAATTCAACGAAGGGTGTTGGAAGGGTTTACATTTTAACTCGGGTGAGATCCATTTGTCCACAGACAAATGGATCTATGGGTCAAGGCGGTTTAGATGGTATAGAATTTTGGGAATACGACATTTTCGTTCTAACTCAAATAAATGCCGATCGATTGAGCTCAAATTTTGTACAGGGAAGAAGTGACATCTAGTTGTGGTAGATATGAAATTTGGTGACGATCGGTAAGAGAAGTCGGTTTTCGTAGAGTTTTTTATTTTTCGAAGAATTGATGGTGTTGTTCTAACTCAAGTCAACTTTGATCAATTGAGCTCAAATTTTGTACAGGTAAGAACCAATATTCAACTGTGGTAGATATCAAATTTGGTGACGATCGGTAAAAGAAATCGGTTTTTATAGAGTTGTTTATTTTTCGAAGATTTGATGTTGTCGTTCTAACTCAAGTCAACTTTGATCAACTGAGCTCAAATTTTGTACAGAGAAGAACTAATATCTAGTTGTAGTTCATATGAAATTTGGTTACGACCGGCTAAAGGGATCGGATTTTTCAGACTTTTTATTTTTTTGATGAATTGATTATGTCATTCTAACTCAAGTCAACTTCGATAAATCAAGCTGAAATTTTGTACAATTAAGATCTATCATCCAGCTGCAGTCGATCCCAAATTTGGTGAAGATCGGTAAAAAAGTTCAGATCTTACAGATTTTTTAATTTTTCAACGAATTAACGCCGTCGTTCTAACTTAAGTCAACATCAACCAATGCAGCTAAAATTTTCTACAATAACGAACTAACATCCACCTGTAGTAGATATCAAATTTCGTGAAGATCGGTGCAGGTGTTCGAACTTTATACCGATTTCATTATTTCCAAACCGCTTTTGCATTTGAAATATCTGACAATGTTGAAAGTCATCTTCATCTCAATTCACTTAATTTTTTTTTGGCACTCTATAACATATTAAACAAAAAAAAAATTAGTTCTACGAATTAATCTTGAATCATTCGACACGAGTAACTCGTGTCTGTTACCTTCCATCATGTTTCTTTTGCAGCCTCCCAGCAAAGTCTCTCTCGTTCAACGTCTTTCACGCGCCGTGAGTCCTGCGTCTTCTTATACGTCCTAACCTGCGTTTTCTATGGGTCGCCGAGCCCTGCGTCCAATCCCCACCATCGACCCACGCGGCGCCATGGAACGAAGTGAGGATCGAATGGAAAAGGACGGCGTAGGTAAGAAGCAAGAAACGAGAGGCAAGAATCGAGGAAGTTCCGAGCAATGAGAGGATAGGACGAGCGGAACTCAACAGGACAGACCGGTATCGGGTGTAAATAGAAATGGACCGGAGACTTACACTGGGGTGAAGATTGCGGCTGAAGGACTCGGCTACAAGCAATTCCGCTCTACGGGTCTACTGAATGTTTATCAACACTACGCATGATCGGAATGAGGAGAGGGAAGGTCAGGAAAACAAAAGAGTAGAAGCAATTTATTATAAATAAAAACGGTTCCCGATTTTTTTCTATCGTGATTAGATAATCGTTAAAAAGTTTCCAGCAAGTTTAGAAAATTCTGTAATTCTGGATATTTTTAAGAAAAATAAAATGTTTTTTTTAATTTGATGTTTTTACGAAAAAAAAATGTTGTTAATAGAAAAGATTATTGATTTTCTAAAATCTTAATTGAATAATTATTTAAATGTTACGGTAATTAATAATATATTCTGATATTTTTTATACTTTTGTGAATAAAAATTATGAAATTCCGGTAGTTTTTGAAAATGTGCTTTTCAAAGATTAGTGAAAGTTTAAACAAAAATTGTTTCGATCTCAGATCATCAAAAAGCCTGAATCACGAAAATTCGAAAGTTTCAACTGGCGATAACTATTTTTTGGATCCACCGATTTTTAATTTTCTTTTTTTCATTCGAAAAAGCATGTCGAAAAGAACAGAATAAAGCTATAAGTTTCATAATACATCGATTTTTGTGGGCGTGAGATCGCTTCAAAAAAAGGTGGAAAAATACGATATCTAAAATTTTTCGATTTTCGCTGTTCTAACTTTAAAAATCTGTAAAAAATTCAAAACTCAACGAATTCTAATAACCCATGTACCATTTTGAAGCTTGATTCATTGCGAAAAAAAACAAGTCCAAACCGCATCTCTACACCATTATTTTTCAAAGTTACAGCCATTTTAGTAAATCATCAAATAAAAAAAATTATACTTTTTGTTGAAGACAAAAATTACGGGATTAAACGAAAATGATTCCAAAGAAGATATTTCTTATCGGAGTCGAAAAAATGTCGTACATAAAGAAAAAGTATTAGGATTAAAAAGAGAAAAGTCGAAGAAACGAAGTAATAAAATGAAGGAATCCAAACGAAAACTGAAAGTCGGTCGCAGAGTTTTTGCAGGCGCAACACACAGAACTGAAGTTGAAGTAATCGTCGTGGGAAAAGAAACGAGGATACCGGGTGGAAATGAGATTTTTCACGAGCGGGATCTTCTTCAGCTTTGGGAGAAAATAGAAAAGTCCGAGAGGTGGGAGATAGAAAAGTCGATGCCAAGCCGTAGGCGTGTGGAAAAGGTGAAAAGCAACGCCAACGAATATTCGGTAATGACTTGTTTCCTGGTCATTATTCGCGTTGGGAAAAGCTTCCCAGGCCAAGGAGCCGAACTCAGCCACCGTCTCTCAAACCCTCGCGTGCCTCACAAGGTGCTATATGCCCTTTTCCCTTTTCCCTTGTGTCCCAGGTCAAACCTTATGACCCAGCTCCACCCCCTCGAACAAACGGCCTAGATTTCTGGGTTATCGAGGTTTCCATAAACGAGCAGCAACGTTCACACAGTAAAAAAACTAAAACGAAATTTCTCCATTTTTTTTTCACCGATTTTCACAAAAATGATGAAAGAAAAAAAATGTTGAGATTTTGTATTTTCATTTTACAAAATATTTTCAGTCACTTTTATACATAAGAATTGTTACAATGATTTTGTTTTTACACTATTTTATATGTTATAAAAAAAAGTAATTCTAAAAGGTTCTCTATGTAAAAAAATGCATTTTTTGGCAATGTTACACAAAAGTGACGAAAAAAAAATATGTTGGGATTTTGTTTTTTTATGTTGCGAAATATTTTCTGTCATTTTATTATTATATTTTAACGTTCAATTTAAACACACAAAAATGGTACTAAAAATAGTATTTCTCAAGCCTAAAATGGCATGTGACCTGACCGGACGATTAACGATTTATCGAAAGGCCAAAATTATTTTTACCTCTTCATCAAATATTCGTGAGATTGACGATAATTTGACAATTGTTATTTTTATTTTCCTACTTTATTCTCAGGATTTAAAAAGAATTTTAGAAAATTCTAAATTGTTCTAAAATAATACGCATTTGACATTGAAAAATAATTAACTATAGCATACCAATTTTTTTTTTAAATGTATTTGGTCATTTTTTTAGGGATGACAAAGTCGCAAAAAAAAGAAAAAAACCTTTTGTAAGTCTCAATAAGATTTCTCAAAGCTGACACTTTTTAAGTCTTCCTTTCATTTTCATCCATTGATGTAAAGTCTTACAGATGCAAAAACAGAACTAAGCAGTCTGAAAAGCAAGAAAACTTCCGAGCTTCAAAGAAGAGAAAAACTTTGAAAAGTATGAAAACCGAAAGTCGGTCGCACGAGGAAAAGTAAAACGATTATACGTGGCTAATAATACCAAGAGAGATCATTGAATTGAAGGAATGTTTGTCAGTCTTCCATTTTTCTGTTCGGTGAGTGATTTTTCGACGAATCGATTCAGGTAAAACCGCATCCCCCGTGCGGCCTGAAGCCGCAAAGGACAGGTCTGTTCGTTTTATCACAACGAAGGAAGTTGCTTCAGCGCCAAGATGAAAGCAACAACACCAAAGCTGTCTTGTAGCCGTTTAATTGCTCCTCTTAAATTTTAAAGGAAAATGAACAAAAAAAACTACGCCGGATGCTGAAGGATGACAAAAAAAAAGTACTACCAACAGGTCAGGTTGAAATAGTTTTACATCTTCTAAATATATTCGACATATTGACAAGAAGTGATGATGTTTCTTTGACATCCTTCGGGGTAGTCTAAATATCCGACAAAAACGAACTCACTTTTCCTGGACATCATTCAAGATATCCTTAATATTTTATGATAAATGTGCTAAATTTTCCTGGACATCTTTCAGGATAGGTTGAATATCCGACCAAAATGAACTCACTTTTTTGGATATCCTTCAGGATATTCTAAATATCCGACAAAAATGAGTTCAGTTTTTCTGGACATCCTTCAGGATGGTCTAAATATCCAACAAAAATGAGCTAACTTTTTTTGATATCATTCAGGATATTCTAAATATCCGACAAAAACGAACATACTTTTCCTGGACATCCATCAGGATAGTCCAAATATCCGACAAAAATTAGCTCAGTTTTTTTGGACATCCTTTACGATATTCTAAATATCCGACAAAAACGAACATACCTTTCCTGGACATCCATCTGGATAGTCTAAATATCCGACAATAACGAACATACTTTTTCTGGACATCCAACAAGATAGTCTAAATATCTGACAACAACGAACATACTTTTCCTGGACATCCATCATAGTCTAAATATCCGACAAAAATGAGCTCAGTTTTTTTAGACATCCGTCAGGGTAGTCTAAATATCCGACAAAAACGAGCTCACGTTTTCTGGATATTTTTCAGGATAGCTTAAATATCCGACAAAAACCGACTCACTTTTTATGGATATCCTTCAGGATAGTCTAAATATCCGCCGAAAAGAGTTAACTTTTTCTGAACATCCATCAGGATAATCTAAACATCCGACAAAAACGAACTCACTTTTTTTTTGGACATCCTCCAAAATTGTCCAAAAAAAGTCTGTAACGTAGAACTTGCAAATTGACCTCTCATTATTTTATAGCAACAAATTTATACACAACTAATAAATAGTTACTTAGCTCAGCAAAGCAGTTCTTTACGTGTGAGTGAATGAAAACTTCACTGGAGGGACATTTCATCGGATTCCAGCGAAAAGACATATATATGCAGTGTAAAGAGGATGTCAAGTGTATGTGTACGATCCGACGTAAAGTATAGCGTTAGCCACCAGCATACAAGCATGATGGATGGATGGATAGATGGATAGATGGATGGAACAGTCCAGACTGAGCCCGCGAATGCAGTGCATCCACGAATAGTACCTCCACAACTCTGGATTTCTATTCAGAGTAGCGAAAGCGCAATAAAAAAAAGAAAAAAGAAAGATATCATTGCGCTCGCTCATCTCTGTCCACGTTGGTATGTTTGGATTGACGACTACGACTATACGAAAAGAGCTGCTGCTGCTGCTGCTGGTCGGTCGACGAATCCGGGTGAAACGTTTCGTCGCGCACTGCCACTACTATAGTATACAGTGTGGGAACCCGAGCGATTATGTCACCTCGTACACAGCGTGAGTATCGTATGAATGAGCGCGACGAGAACCGACCGAGGTGTAATTTATGATCCTACCAGATAGCACGAAGAAATGTGCGCGCCCTCGGTCACTAATGGCTCGCAGGTAGCTCCTCTTCTTCTTCTTCCTCTTCGTCTTCTTCTTGGTCTCATTTAGGCACTTGCTCTGCCTCTGTCTCTCCTTCTCTTTCTCTTTCTCTCTCTTTGTCTTTCTTTCTCACATACAAAGGTATGAACTAAGCAAGGTTTTGTATTATATTATATACTATAAAAAAAGGCGATGTTCCGAATTTATACCACTGCAGGGAAATGTAAAAAGCACCTCG
Source organism: Ephialtes manifestator (assembly GCA_963970395.1). Taxonomy (NCBI): domain Eukaryota; kingdom Metazoa; phylum Arthropoda; class Insecta; order Hymenoptera; family Ichneumonidae; genus Ephialtes; species Ephialtes manifestator. The sequence continues at coordinate 38,008,868 of OZ019972.1, forward strand.
AAAATTGGTTTTTTGTGATTTTCACTCAAAATTTTTGAGATATTTGTGAAGATATTGTCAGTTTCGTAATCAGCGGGAAATTTCCGATGAGATAGCCTTTTTTAATTTCTTAAAAGCCAATTTTTATTTTTCTGATATTGGACACCCTGGAGTCAGGATTACCAAAGTCCGGAATTTTCAAATGGGCATAACTTTTTTTTGGTTCGACCGATTTTCAATTTTCTTTTTTCCTTCGAAAGAGCTCGACGTAATGAAGAGAATAACGTGAGATTACAATATTAAATTCGAAAAAAAGTATTAACTTAAACCCCAAAACCGATGAAAGGAGCTTTTCGACCTTTTGTTATATGTTAGAACATTTTTATTCGATTATGGCCCATCACTGCAGCGTAGAAGGTAAGCAAGAGTAAGTGACCATCTTTGCACGTAGATCGTCTGCACTTGGCGCCATTGGCTATCCGCGAAGGGTCTTTTAGCGCCACTCAAGTGGCGCTTAACGGCTTTTTTGCTTGCCGTTAACGCCGCTTTTTTTTTAACAGGCAAACCACAAAGCTCACTTCCTTCTTGACTTGAACGACGTTAGGGATCCTTCGCTGGCCAACAATACACCTGTTCCGGTATAACAAGAGAGAAACGGAATATAACCGGGCCACCACGGCTTTAAACCCGCTTCACAACGGGCAAAATCCCGTAACCCGAGCAACGATCTCAGCACCATCTTCCACGCTTCGTTGTGCAATATCTAGATACCACCTTTCCTAGATGCATTTACCGTAACCTTCGATGTATATATAAGTATAGTAAATATGTATATACATATATATTTGCAGCACTGTTCAAGCGCAACGAAATGTCTGATCTCCTTGGAAGCACGGAAACTTGAGCAGTTAAACTTTAATGCTCGTGCTTTTTTTGTTCTGGAACACCTTCTCACCCAGAGGCAAATTATTTGTTCGACTCGATTTACATCGCTCGCTTTTACAGTATTTTCACGTTTTTGATTGAGCATCTTTTTAATGCTTTTTCAACTGTTTCTTTTTTAGTAATAAGAAAAATATTAATTTGGATTTATTATTATTATTCGGACAAACGTCCCTAAGAACCTAACACAAAAAAAAATTAGGAGAGATAAAAAAAAATTGCAGGAATTATAAAAGCCATTAAATTTTTTTTTGTGGGTCAAATAATATTTTTATAAATTGTAGTGCTTAGATGACAGAATTTTTGCTTTCGTGCCTTCAGAACTGTTTCCTTTCTAATAATAATAATAATAATAATAAATCCAAGTTAATAAATCCAAATTAATATTTTTCTTATTACCAGAAAAGAAACAATTGAGAAAGTTCAAATTTTCCAAAATGAAAGTGGCTGAAATGACAGACCCACATGTTGTACAATATGCTGCATTTATGTCAGAACACGGGATTCAACGAAACCTAATAACCAACACAGCACACAAAGCTCTGACACTTTCCACATGTTTGCTAGAATCCCAATTTTCTTTTTTTTTTTTCTTTTTTTTTTACTGTCCAAAAGTTTCATTGCAACAGTATAGGACTACTCTGCAGGCTCTTGCGCCTCGCTATTTTTGAGTTAGCTGCCCGCCAAAGCGTCCGCAGAGAGCGAAAGAGTAAAAAAAAAAAAGCGATCGCTTTTTTTTCGGTTTTTTCAATTACTCAAGACCTATCTGCAGTATACCCTGAGGGGATAGAATGCGAAAGCGTTAGCAAGAGATGGAGGGGGGAGGGGGTTGCGGTACCAGTGGTCCTACCCCCCCCCCCCCCACTTCTCCCCCTCCTCTTTTCCTACCTTGATACTTCGGCTATACAGCGCAAAGTACGTAGGTATTGTGTATTACTACTACTACGTACTCTCTATGTGCTATATATTCGGATACTGGGGAACGAGCTGCCACTTTTAGTACTCGAAACTGGAATTGGATGGTACGGGGTCGCCTCGACTCCGCATTGTAGTCCATAAAACCCCTGCTTCTCGTATACCAGTGGCGCACCGGCCTCTGGCCACTACTACTGTGTATATAGGACGTTCCAATCGAACTCGATAAAGTCAATTTATATTTTTCATATTTTATAAATATAAAAATATAATAAATATATTTTTTTTTATTTATCTTATTCCTATTTTACTGGCTTATACCATTCAAAGAAAGGTAAAAAATAAAATAAATATGTTTATTATATTTTTTATTATTTTATATAAATATAAAAATATAATAAATATTTTTTTAATTCGATTTATTCCTATTTTACTGGCTTTTACCATTCAAAGAAAAGTCAAAAATAAAATAAACATATTTATTATATTTTTTAATATTTTATATAAATAATAATAATAATAATAATATGTTTATTGCTTTTCTGGAATACATGTGATTCTTATAGCAAGGGGGGAAAGGTGTAGTGTTACGTACTTATGAACTTCTTTTTTTCTTTTTTTTTTCAGCCAGCGAAAAATTAATTATCCTCATCTCTATTTTATATAAATATAAAAATATAATAAATTTTTTTGTAATTCGACGTATTCCTATTTTACTGGCTTTTACCATTCAAAGAAAGGTTAAAAATAAAATAAATATGTTTATTATATTTTTTAATATTTTATATAAATATAATATAAATATAAATATAAAAATATAATAAATACTTTTTAAATTCGACTTATTCCTATTTTACTGGCTTTTACCATTCCAAGAAAGGTCAAAAATAAAATAAATATATTTATTATATTTTTTCATATTTTATTAATATATAAAAATAATAAATATTTTTTATATTTGACTTATTACTATTTTACTGGCTTTTACCATTCAAAGGCCAAAAATAAAATAAAATTTATTGTTGTTTTTATTAGATCCTAAAAAAAAATTGAAGCTGTACTTTTTTACTTTCCTGTTCCCATTTAAATTAATAAAAAGCGGTAGTATATAATTTTATAGGAGATTTTTTATTCTTGGTAAATTGTAGAATATTATTTTTTCCACATTCTAATACATACCCAAAATTATATGTTCAATTCGAAAAAAAAAAAAAATATTTCTATAATTTTTAATTATATTATTAATCACCACATTTTTAATAACTGAATCACTCAAATATCAGAAATTTCTTCTTTTTTTTTTAACTTTTTTATCTTTCAAATTGAAAATATATTTTTAGTAGGCATTAAAATGTGGAAATAAAATTATGGTATTATTTTTTTTCACTTTTGACTTTGACAAAGTGACGGCAAAAAATATTTTTAAAAATTTATTAATTTTTTGCCATTTTTGGGGTGGAATAGAAATCAGTGAAATAGAAATAAGTTCAATTTTAAATATGAAGAGTTTAACGTTTATCGACTTGGCTTGGGATTTCCCATATGTTTGCACTGTATATATCCACTGTTGTATATATATCGTGTAGTGGATTAAAACCGACGACGATATACCGCGTGCTCCCTGACCAGCAAGAGTTCGAGAGTGGCCCAGCAGATTCACCTGAATCCCGAAGAACAAAGCATCGTTAATCGATCGAAATAGTCACTTGACCGAGAACAAGCAAATAGAATTACTTCGTCGTATGGCTGTAGCCTCTGGCTTTCCTGCATCGGCATTTTACCACTCTCGTGAAAATACGCACGGTGAAAACAAAAATGAAATATTGAAAAATAAGAATGATAGATTGGTAAAATACATTTTTGTACAGAGATAGTGGAACAATGGCACTTTTGAAAAAGTCCGTTTTATTTCGGGAAATAAAAATATACGATGCATTCCAAATGGAATTCCACTGTTTATCCATTTTGTCCAGAATTTTTTAAATGCATTTCAAATAAAATTCTACTGTTTGTCAAATTATTCCGGAATTTTTTAAATGCATTTCAAATAAAATTCTACTGCTTGTCAAATTTTTTCAGAATTTTTAGAATGAATTTCAAATAAAATTCTACTGTTTGTCAAATTTTATCAGAATTTTTAGAATACATTTCAAATAAAATTCTACTGTTTGTCAAATTTTTTCAGAATTTTTAGAATGAATTTCAAATAAAATTGTGCTGAATGTCAAATTTTTTCAGAATTTTTAGAATACATTTCAAATAAAATTCTACTGTTTGTCAAATTTCTCCAGAATTTTTAGAATGCATTTCAAATAAAATTCTACTGTTTCTCAAATTTTATCAAAAATTTTAGAATACATTTCAAATAAAACTCAACTGATTCTCAAATTTTTCCAGAATTTTTAGAATGCATTTCAAATAAAATTCTACTATTTGTCAAATTTTATCAGAATTTTTATAATGCATTTCAAATAAAATTCTACTATTTGTCAAATTTTATCAGAATTTTTATAATGCATTTCAAACAAAATTCTACTGTTTGTCAAATTTTTCCAGAATTTTTAGAATGCATTTCAAACAAAATTCTACTTTTTGTCAAATTTTTTCAGAATTTTTAGAATGCATTTCAAATAAAATTCTACTCAATATCAAATTTTTACAGAATTTTTTAAATGCATTATAAATAAAATCCGACTGTTTGTCAAATTTTTTGAGAATTTTTAGAATACATTGCAAATAAAATTCTACCATTTGTCAAATTTTTCCAGAATTTTTAGAATGCATTTCAAACAAAATTCTACCATTTGTCAAATTATTCCACAATTTTTAGAATGCATTTCAAACAAAATTCTACTGCGTGTCAAAATTTTCAAAAATTTCTAAATCACCATTTTTTTCGATGCTTGAAAAAAAAAGAGTTAATTTTCCCCGTAGCAAATATGGCACTTAAAATGGTAATTATATTTTTCAAATTACCAAAATACCCCTATGAAACCGAAACCAAAACAATTTTTTAAAAGGAGGCCAAGTACAAACAATGAGAATAACTTCCTCCAGCTGAATCCAAAATAGTTTCTTTCACACCAGATTTTTTTTACCCTTCATCCTTTGTCCCCTCGTCAGCAGTTAAAAAAACATCATTTAGTCTTCATAGCCTCGTGCACAAATGAATATTTACCTTTGGCTTTTCTGCATGGGCATTGTTTTTTTGAAAAAAAAAAAACTCTTTTTATTTTCTTCTCTGAATCCCAGAGATTATGCAGAGTGTCGATTCAGCGCCGGGTCTACTATTTTCGTTGTTATTAGTACGAGAGACTCGTGCCAAAAGTGGTTGAACTCGTGTGCTCATCGAAAAGGTATATTCAACTGCATTTAACATACATGTGTCATCTATATATGGGACACTCCAAGCCAACTCGATAAAAATTTGACACTTCATACTTTTTATTGTACTTATTTATATTTCAATGATGCAAACCACTCCAAAAATTACCAAAAATAAATAACATTTTTTTAAAAAAAAAATTCGTTACAAAAAAATTCAAAAAAAAAATCTCAATTTTTTTTAATTTAAATAAGAAATTTCATTGTTTCTGGCAATTGCGTGATTTAATAATCAAAAATAATATTTAAAAGATGAAAAAAAAACATATTTTTCATTTTTTTTTTTTTTTTTTTTTTTATTTTTTTTTTCATTTTATTTTTTATTTTATTTTTTATTTTATTTTTTATTTTATTTTATTTATTTATTTATTTATTTGTCGAAAGACATTTTTTAAGGGTGATAAAAAAAAAATTTGACATATTTTTCAAATTTTTTCGTAACACATTTTTTTTACATTTAAAATTAACAAAGCCCAACAACAGGGGCTAAAAAAATATATTTATGGTTGGTCGTTTTTGGGGTGATAAAAGCCAGTGAAATAGAAATAAGTCCAATTAAAAATATGAAGGGTCAAACGTTTATCGAGCACGCTCGGAATGTCCCATATACATGTATGTACGTATATGTATAAATGTGTGGATACACAGATAGCACCATCAGCACGATGACGGCACGACGAGCTGTCCAAACTATATGAACCTCCAACGCTCCCGTACGATTCAAACAAAACGAGTAATTTCCAAAAAGCTGTTTGACGAGCACTCGGTGTCTGGTTTAGCTTTTTCAACTCCCTTCTCTTCAACCCCCCACCTCCCTCCCTCCCACCCCTTTTCCTCCCACACACTCTGATGCCAAACAGTCTCTGCCCATGATGGTCCAGCTCGGCAGAAACGAACGCAATTTACCACCGGACACACGACTACTCGATACGACCACCCCGCGGTTTTGTACCACCCCCTTCGCCCCCCCCCCCCGTGAAATTCAGCTTTTGGACTCTTTCGACTATTCTGAATGTTTTGGGCAGCTGCTAACACTTATAGTCATTATAGTGACGTTATCCTTGAGCTTAGTACATTTCTGGTGTAGTTTAGTTTGGGATTAGAGAAAAAAAAATGTAATGAAGTGGTTGAATGTGTTTTTTATTTATTTTTTCTTATTGTAGCCTTAGAATTAAAAATGTTGGTGAAAAATTTCACGTAAACTTTTAATATATATATGTTAGAGATTTCTGGCCACATAAACTGGTAATTTTTTAAAAAATATGTATATATATATTTTTTTTTATTTGAAAATAAAAAAATATATATATATATAATTTTTTTAATTTGAAAATTAAAAAAAAAAATATATATATATATATATTTTTTTAATTTTTTTAAATTTTAAATTTTTTTTATTTTTTTTAATTTTTTATTTAAAATATATTTTTTTTTTTTATTAGAAAATTTAAAAAAATATATTTATGTATATATTTTTTTTTATTTGAAAATTTAAAAAAAATATATTTATGTATATATTTTTTTTATTTGAATATTAAAAAAAAAATATATATATATATATTTTTTTTTTTTAGGCGGCTGTTAACACTCATTGTCATTATAGTGGCGTTATCCTTCAGCTTAGTACATTTCTGGTGTAGTTTGTGATTTGGGATTAAAGAGAGAAAAAAAAATTTAATGAAGTGGTTGAATGTGTGTTTTATTTATTTTTTCTTATTGTAGCCTTAGAATTAAAAATTTTGGTGAAAAATTTCATGAAAACTTATAATATATATATGTTTTTGGCCACATAAACTAGTAAATAAAAAAAAATATATATATATATATTATTTTGCGTATTCGCAAATTTACAAAATCGTATTCTTAATTTTTTAAATTAACAAAATAATCCGGAGAAAAAAAATAGTCTTTTTAGTTACGGAAATTGGAACTTCAATTCTAAAGTTATTATTATTATTTTATTTTATATTTAATCAACAACTAATATTATTGACCGTTTCTATATTTTAATTTCCACTAAAGTTCTCTTCCTATATTATTATTATATTAATTTTTTAATTTTTCAATTTTAATTTTTTTCTTATAATCGATTTTTGCTTAATAAATTTCATTTGAGAATTCTAGTGGAATGAAACTTTTGAATCCGGATGATAAAACGTGATTTAAATTGACCTAAAACTATTGTGTACCGTTTGTGCCAGTGGCACAAAAAGTTAGGAAGACACAATAGCCACAATTGTTGCAGCATGACAATATAAAAATCGACAGAGCATATACACGCCTTGAGAATATCTTCCCAATGAAAGTGCGTAGAGAATCGATGTTCGAACACAGCTCAACGTGTATAAGAATGGAGATATAGAAAGCAAGAGAAATAAGAATGGAAAAAGGGGTGGGGGGATATAGAAAGGAAAAGAAAAAGTGTGGATGAGTGAAGCAAAGAGGTAGAAAAGGGAAAAAGAGCAAGGGAGATCCTTAACGTCACGGAAATCCCTCTCAATCATGCAGAGTGCTCCCGCGCGTCTTCGGCCCGGCATAAGCAGGAGCTATTTGTCGTGAGCGACTGTACAAGGAACATGAGAGCAGAATACAAACGAAGAGTGTGCTTTCTGTTCGCGCGTATGTTCATATACACATGGATATGTGACTTTCTACGTCGGATCAAATCATTTTTTTTTCACTCATTTCGGCACTTTTTATTTTGCTCTTAATTTTATATAATGTTAAATGGTTTATACAGAGCTTATACAAAAATTGGCATAACGGGCTAAAAATATTTAAGGGCGTAAAAATAATTTATAAAAATTATTGCTGGTGGATTATTTTTAGGATTTAAATTTTTTTTCACTCATTTCGACACTCTTTATTTTGCTCTCAATTTTATATAATGTTAAATGGTATGTACAGAGCTTATACAAAAATTGGCATGACGGGTTAAAAATATTTAAGGGCGTAAAAATAATTTTGAAAAATGATTGTGGGTGGATTATTTTTGTAATTAAAAATTTTTTTCACTCATTTCGACACTCTTTATTTTGCTCTTAATTTTATATAATGTTAAATAGTATGAACAGAGCTTATACAAAAATTGGCATGACGGGCTAAATATATTTAAGGGCGTAAAAATAATTTTGAAAAATTATTGTGGGTGGATTATTTTTGTAATTAAAATTTTTTTCACTCATTTCGACACTCTTTATTTTGCTCTTAATTTTATATAATGTTAAATGGTATGTACAGAGCTTATACAAAAATTGGCATGACGGGCTAAAAATATTTAAGGGAGTAAAAATAATTTTGAAAAATTATTGTGGATGGATTATTTTTGTAATTTTCAATTTTTTTCACTCATTTCGACACTTTTTATTTTGCTCTTAATTTTATATAATGTTAAATGGTATATACAGAGCTTATACAAAAATTGGCATGACGGGCTAAATATATTTAAGGGCGTAAAAATAATTTTGAAAAATTATTGTGGGTGGATTATTTTTGTAATTTTAAATTTTTTTCACTCATTTCGACACTCTTTATTTTGCTCTTAATTTTATATAATGTTAAATGGTATGTACAGAGCTTATACAAAAATTGGCATGATGGGCTAAAAATATTTAAGGGCGTAAAAATAATTTTGAAAAATTATTGTGGATGGATTATATTTGTAATTTTCAATTTTTTTCACTCATTTCGACACTCTTTATTTTGCGCTTTATTTTATATAATGTTAAATGGTATATACAGATCTTATACAAAAATTCGCATGACGGGCTAAAAATATTTAAGGGCGTAAAAGTAGTTTTGAGAAATTATTGTGGATGGATTATTTTTATAATTAAAAAAATTGTTTTCACTCATTGCGACACTTTTTATTTTGCTCTTAATTTTATATAATGTTAAATGGTATGTGCAGAGCTTATACAAAAATTGGCATGACGGGCTAAAAATATTTAAGGGCGTAAGAATAATTTTGAAAAATGATTGTGGATGGATTATTTTTGTAATATAAAAATTTGTTTTCACTCATTTCGACACTTTTTATTTTGCTCTTAATTTTATATAGTGTTAAATGGTATGTGCAGAGCTTATACAAAAATTGGCATGACGGGCTAAAAATATTTAAGGGCGTAAAAATAATTTTGAGTAATTATTGTGAATGGACTATTTTTGTCATTTTAATTTTTTTTCACTCATTAAGGCACTTTTTATTTTGCTCTTGATTTTATGTATTCTTAAGTGGTACGTACAGAGCTCATAAAAAAATTGGCATCGCGTGCTGAAAATATTTAAAGCCATAACAAAATAATTAAGAAAAATTATAGTTGTTCAATTGACGGAGAATGCCCCATATATATATGGTAAAGAATGTTTGCCAGAAGAATTCAAGCCAGCAGACATCACGTATACGTAGGCACACGTGCGTTTCGCACGCATATATATGGATATATGGTACATATGTAACCAAATGGCAGAAATTCGGGCAACGTGCTAGCGGCGCATCATTTCGTCCCCTATTTTCCCTCGGAATATTGTGACAGCATATTGTGGATAAGCATTCAAGATGAAAAACGCAACGTCAAATGAAAACTTCATCATCCTCTGGGATTGCCGTTGGTGTTGTTATGTAACGGATAGTGGAAGTGGCGGTGTTCGAACACAGCTCGTTTGGCACCGTTAAACAATGCTCGTCGAATGAAAAAATCATTATAACGTCACAGGTTTTACACCACGAAAATTGATGATCGTGATACGGGACTTTGACAACAGTTTGTAGTGTCAAATCGTCATCGAATGATGATCAATCATTGTTAGATATTTCATTGTTGCTGTTTTCGATAAAATCCGGAAATTCTTTATAAATTTTGCTCCTTCAATACCATCCTATTTTCTGAAGACTGATTTAGTTCGAAAGAAACAAAAAGTTTCATGGTAAACCAAAAAATTATGTTTCAAGTTAAGTAAAAAAAATTAAGTTCCAATTTCACCGGAAAAATTAAGTTCCAAGTTGAATTACAAAATTTCGTTCCAAGTTCAGCTGAAAAATTAAGTTCCAAGTTCATCTGAAAAAGTAAGCTCCAAGTTGGGCTAAAAAATTAAGCTCCAAGTTAACCTAAAAAAATTAATTCCACGATGTGCCAAAAAATTAAGTTCCAAGTTAACCTAAAAAAATAAATTGCAAGATGTGCCAAAAAATTAAGTTCCAAGTTAAGCCAAAAAATTAAGTTCCAAGTTGAGCTAAAAAATTAAGTTCCAAGTTGAGGTACGAAATTAAGTTTCAAATTAAGCTTAAAAATTAAGTTCCAAGTTGAGGTACGAAATTAAGTTTCAAATTAAGCTTAAAAATTAAGTTCCAAGTTGAGGTTCGAAATTAAGTTCCAAATTAAGCTAAAGAATTAAATTCCAAAAGTTAAACAAAAAAATTAAATTCCAAATTGAATTAAAAAATTAAGTTCCAGGCTAAGTTAAAAATTAAGTTCCAAGTTAAGCGAAAATATTAAATTCCAAGTTAAGCTAAAAAAGTAAGTTCCAAGTTGAACCACAAAATTAAGTTCCAAATTGAGCCCAAAAATTAAGTTCTAAGCTAAGTTAAAAATTAAGTTCCAAGTTAAGCGAAAATATTATAAGTTCTAAGTTGAATGTCAAAAAATGAAGTTCCAAGTTCAGCTACAAAATGAAGTTCAAAGTTAACCTAAAAACTTAAATTCCAAGGTGAGCCAAGAAATTAAGTTCCAAGTTAACCCAAAGAATGAAGTTCTAGGTTGAGCTAAAAAAATTAATTCCAAGGTGAGCCAAGAAATTAAGTTCCAAGTTAAGCTAAAAAAAATTAAGTTCCAAGTTAACCAAAAAAATGAAGTTCTAAGTTGAGCTAAAACACTAAATTCCAAGTTGACCCCAAAAATTAAGTTCCAAGTTAGACCAAAAAAATTAAGTTCCAAATTAGACCAAAAAAAATTAAGTTCCAAGTTGAGCTAAAAGACTAAATTCCAAGTTGACCCTAACAATGAAATTCTTCCAAATTGATCCAAAAAATGAAGTTTCAAGTTAACCTAAAAATCCAAAGTTCCGAACTTGTACCAAAAAAACAAGTCACGACTTAACCCCCAACCGAACTTAACGCAAGTTAACCCAAAAAATGAAGTTCTAAGTTGAGCTACAAAAAAAACTAAGTTGACCCTAAAAATTAATTTGCAAGTTAAACCAAAAAATTAAGTTCCAAGTTAAACCAAAAAATTAGGTTCTAAGTTGAGCTAAAAGACTAAGTTCCAAGTGGACCCTAACAATGAAATTCTTCCAAATTGATCCAACAAATGAAGTTTCAAGTTAACCGAAAAACCCAAAGTTCCGAACTTGTACCAAAAAAACAAGTCACAACTTAACCCCACAACCGAACTTAACCCAAGTTAACCCAAAAAATGAAGTTCTAAGTTGAGCTAAAAAAACTAAGTTCCAAGTTGACCCCAAAAATTAAGTTCCAAGTGAAACCAAAAATTTAAGTTCCAAGTTAAACCAAAAAATTAGGTTCTAAGTTGAGCTAAAAGACTAAGTTCCAAGTTGACCCTAACAATGAAATTCTTCCAAATTGATCCAAAAAATGAAGTTTCAAGTTAACCTAAAAATCCAAAGTTCCTAACTTGTACCAAAAAACAAGTTACAACTTAACCCCCCAACCGAACTTCCAAAATGAAGTTAACCCACAAAACGAAGTACCAAGTTCCATCTCCGTGAACGCGTCGTAAAGCTAGAGTTGGAATCAGCTGCACTAGTCTCCAGCCACTGACTTCTCTCACTGTAGTAGCGCCAAACGCCCTCTGCAGCTCCACCAACTGTCTCCTCCTCCACCTCCTCCTTTGCTTGGTAGCTATTCGAGCGAGAGCAGCCTCACTGCACTTTGCATATACGTTTGTCGGTGCAGCACCAGTGGCATCGCGTCAGAGTTGCGGCTCACTACATAGACATAGCTTGTATGCCATGAGAAAAAGAGAGAGAGAGACTTCCGACTATGGTGGCTTGTGCTAGCATTGCACATTGTCGTCACGTACCTTTCGCTCGCGCCGAACCGTACATACATACGTATACGCTCGGTCCACCCCGTCAGCTCGTCGCACTCTATACTGATTTCGGATTCCTATCTCGGTACCTGCTGCTAGTGGTGCTTCTGCCTACGTTCGCGGTCAAAACGTGGCTGGTACTACGGCATACAACACAGAGAGAAAGATGCATGCAGAAAAGGGGCTTCCGTCACGGCAATTGTGAATGTTTAGGTAAACAAAAACACGTAAAGCTTCCTTTTCTGTTCTCCTATAAAACCGGTACGGAACGCACGTGCACAGAGGTAAAAGGTTGTCGAAGGGTAAATAATAGTTTCATGCTACGTGCTATCAACACATGCATTATTTGCTTTCTCCATTCGATCCACGAATACCAAGTGAAATTATTTTCTTTATCATTTTTTATCGCACTTTTAATTTAATTGCCAAAATGAATATTTTTTTTTATTTGAATAATTGTTTGTTTTTATTTTTTTTTCATTCTGTTTATTTTTTAAAAAATCTGATTTTATTCAAAAAATTATTTTTTTCTCTTTTTTTTCATAATAAATTATGAGCGATTTATTTATGCCCGGCTTGAGTTCGAATTTAAGCAAAAAAGGGAAGTTTCGAGTTAAGCAAAAAAAAAAATTAGTTTGCAAATTTAAAAAATGTTGCGGAATTTTAGTCAAGAAATAGTTACGAAAAATCCAAATTTCTGTATAATCCGAACCCGTCTACCGATCTCTACGAAATTATGTATCTGGTATTTCTGAATATTATTCCATCTGCCTAAAAAATTTGAGCGCCCTAATTTATGTTTTCCAAAAGTTAATGCAACAACGTTGTTTTTTCGAAAATTTCAAAATTTCATAAAATCCGAACCGTTTTTCCGATTTCGGCCAAATTTAATACCAAACAACATTAAATGTACCTGCACTTATAAACAACTATTTAGCAAAATATCCTAAATTTTACGAAAGTTAGAGCATTCACGCCCTTTTTTGGAAAAATTCAAAAAGCTATAAAATGTAAATTTATGCATCCATTTTGTCAAAAATTGCAAGAATCAAAGACGAGCATCAGTTTCACTTCTATGCTAAATTACAGCTCGATAGGTTCAACAGTTCTCGAGTTATAAATGATTGAAATTTCGAAGCCCTAGACACACATCCATTTTTTTCTAATCCACTTTTCTCAATATTTTCGACTGACATAAAAATCTCAAAAAAATATGTTTTTTAAATTTGAACAATACTTTCTCCATGAGAAAGAAAAAAAATGTAAACACATTATGATTTGTTTACTAAAATCTCGATTTTTATTACTTTAGTAGAAATCTAGCAAAGGAAAATCATCATCGAAAAACAAAGTTGAACTTTGCAAATTGCTTCCTCATTATTATTGGATTTTTACAAATCTATCTCTATGAGGAAGTATGTTAATCTATTTTGGCTTCCTCATAGAGGAAGCTTTGTAAAAATCCAACAATAACGAAGCAATTTGCAAAGTTCTACTTTGCAGCCTTGTTTTAAAAATTTTTAAATGGCATTAGTTTTGAATCCCTTGACAGATTCTCGCCAGATTCGAACTGATGCTTAGTTTATCCACACTCTACTTGTGGATCAAATTTGAGCCCGATATCTTAAAAATTGCGGAAGTTAGAGCACGAACAAAAATACAAAATGCCATAAATTTAAAACCCCTTAACGGATTGACGTCAAATTCACTCCCAAACTTTATTTAATAACAGTCCACTTGTGGACCAAATTTGAGCCCGTTATCTTAAAAATTGCGAAAGTTAGAGCACAAACAAAAAATGTCAAACATTTTTTAAATGCCATAAATTGTGAACCCCTTAACGGATTGACACCAAATTTAATCCCAAACACTATTTGACAACAGTCCACTTCTGGTACAAGTTTGAGCCGGATATCATAAAAATTGCGGGAGTTAGAGCACGAACAAAAAATTCAAAATGCCATAAATTTAAAACCCCTTAACGGATTGACGTCAAATTCACGCCCAAACTTTATTTAATGACAGTTCACTTATGGATCAAATTTGAGCCCAATATCTTAAAAATTGCAAAAGTTAGAGCACAAACAAAAAATGTCAAAAAATTTAAAAATGCCATAAATTGTGAACCCCTTAACGGATTGACACCAAATTTAATCCCAAACACTATTTGATAATAGTCCACTTCTGGTCCAAGTTTGAGCCGGATATCATAAAAATTCCGGAAGTTAGAGCACGAACAAAATATTCAAAATGCCATAAATTTTAAACTCCTTAACGGATTGACGTCAAATTCACGCCCAAACGTTATTTAATAACAGTCCACTTGTGGACCAAATTTGAGCCCGATATCTTAAAAATTGCGAAAGTTAGAGCACAAACAAAAAATGTCAAAAAATTAAAAAATGCCATAAATTGTGAACCCCTTAACGGATTGACACCTAAATTAATCCCAAACACTATTTGATAATAGTCCACTTCTGGTCCAAGTTTGAGCCGGATATCATAAAAATTGCGGAAGTTAGAGCACGAACAAAAAATTCAAAAAGCCATAAATTTAAAACCCCTTAACGGATTGACGTCAAATTCACTCCCAAACTTTATTTAATAACAGTCCACTCATGGACCAAATTTGAGCCCCATATCTTAATAATTGCTAAAGTTAGAGCACGAACAAGAAATGTCAAAAAATTTAAAAATGCCATAAATTGTGAACCCCTTAACGGATTGACACCAAATTTAATCCCAAATACTATTTGACAACAATCCACTTCTGATCCAAGTTTGAGCCGGATATCATAAAAATTGCGGAAGTTAGAGCTCGAACTGACATTCTCCAAAAAATTCAAAATGCCATAAATTTTGAACACCTTAATGGATTAACTCCAAATTCAATCCCATACCTTGTTTAACGACAGTCTACTCTTGGTTTAAATTTGAGCCCGATATCTTAAAAATTGCGACGGCTATCGTGCTAACAAAAAATTGTGCACATACACACACACACACACACATACAGACATTTTTTCTAAACCACTTTTCTCGACATTTTAGACCATTCTGAGTGTCCTGTCATGAAAATCTCGAAAAAAAAATTTCTCGAAAACAAAGCTTCGTCTATGAGGAAGCAAAACGGATAATGTTTAGAGAGCGATGACAACAAGTCGCGAAGAATCGGAGAGAAGTAGATCGCCTCGCTTTTCTCTTGCTAGCCATTGCCTTAAAAGGTTAGCTCGATAAGAAAAGGAGAAACAAGAAGAAAAAAAGCAAATAGCTGTACGGATGTTAGCTGCACCAAGATTCTGAAAGTGATTCGGGAAGAAAAGTAGAAAACTGTATAGTCCCAGACTTCAATCTGTCTGCTTTCTCGTGGCAAAGGCGATTACCCTTTGTGACTAACCTTGCTACTACATACTACGATCCTCTTTTATTATATATTGCAGTATATAAAACGTTCTGGGACTTGCGAAGCTTCTGAGGGGCTCAAGGTATTTACAATTTTTTTTATCACTCAACGACTCGATTATAATTTTTATTCTTTATTGCAAGTACGGAATTTTCTCTCTCACTTAATATCATTATTATGAATTTAGGAATTAATTGTCTATACAAAGATTAAAGCGCCTCGAAATCTCTTTTTGCGTAATTCTAATACAAATTATGATCATTTTAATTTTTACGTTTATTTATTCATTAATTTTTACAATAAAAAAAAGTAGAATTTAATTTGATTATCATTATCACGTATTCTCTTTTTATGATCAAGCAAAAATGCAATGAAAAATTTATAATAAATCGATGCTACGAAATTTCATTTTTTTAAAATACATTTTAGACGCTTTATTTTTGCATATTACAGCGGCTGCCTGGAAAATATTCGAATTATGCTCGAATGCAGAAAAAAATCCAATAAAGTTCTGCACCAGGTTATTATTTTTATCAATTTATAAATTAATTGCCAAAATAAAAATTAGGGCGCTTTAAAATCTCTTTTTATGTCATTCTGGTACAAATTACGATTATTTTAATTTTTACAATTTAAACAAAAATCGTAGAATTTACTTGAATTCTAAATAAATTCAAATTCAATTATCATTATTACATATACTCACAATTTTTTATCTCCCAACATGAACATTTTTTTTTTATCACGAAGATGAATCTTTTTTTATGAAAAAGCAAAAATGCAATGAAAAATTTATAATTTACTTGAATTCTAATTAAATTCAAATTCAATTATCATTATTACATATACTCGCAATTTTTTATCTCCCAACATGAACATTTTTTTTTTTATCACGAAGATGAATCTTTTTTATGAAAAAGCAAAAATGCAATGAAAAATTTATAATTTACTTGAATTTTATTTAAATTCGAATTCAAATTCAATTATCATTATTACATATACTCACAATTTTTTATCTCCCAACATGAACATTTTTTTTTTTTATCACAAAGATGAATCTTTTTTTATGAAAAAGCAAAAATGCAATGAAAAATTTATAATTTACTTGAATTCTAATTAAATTCAAATTCAAATTCAATTATCATTATTACATATACTCACAATTTTTTATCTCCTAACATGAACATTTTTTTTTTATCACGAAGATGAATCTTTTTTTATGAAAAAGCAAAAATGCAACGAAAAAATTATAATAAATCGATGTTCTAAAAAAATTATTATTTTTTTCAGGTACATTTTAGACGCTCTATTTTTGCATATTACAGCACGTGCCTGGAAAATAATCGAATTATGCTCGAATGCAGAAAAAAATCCGATAAAGTTCTGGACTCGATTATTATTTTTATCAATTTACGAATTAATTGCCAAAATAAAAATTAGGGCGCTTTAAAATCTCTTTTTATGTAATTCTGGTGCAAATTAGGATTATTTTAATTTTTACAATTTAAACAAAAATAGTAGAATTTACTTGAATTCTAAATAAATTCAAATTCAATTATCATTATTACATATACTCACAATTTTTTATCTCCCAACATGAACATTTTTTTTATCACGAAGATGAATCTTTTTTTATGAAAAAGCAAAAATGCAATGAAAAATTTATAATTTACTTGAATTCTAATTAAATTCAAATTCAAATTCAATTATCATTATTACATATACTCGCAATTTTTTATCTCCCAACATGAACATTTTTTTTTTTATCACGAAGATGAATCTTTTTTTATGAAAAAGCAAAAATACAATGAAAAATTTATAATTTACTTGAATTCTAATTAAATTCAAATTCAAATTCAATTATCATTATTACATATACTCACAATTTTTTATCTCCTAACATGAACATTTTTTTTTATCACGAAGATGAATCTTTTTTTATGAAAAAGCAAAAATGCAATGAAAAATTTATAATTTACTTGAATTCTAATTAAATTCAAATTCAAATTTCATTATCATTATTACATATACTCGCAATTTTTTATCTCCTAACATGAACATTTTTTTTTATCACGAAGATGAATCTTTTTTTATGAAAAAGCAAAAATACAATGAAAAATTTATAATTTACTTGAATTCTAATTAAATTCAAATTCAAATTCAATTATCATTATTACATATACTCAAAATTTTTTATCTCCTAACATGAACATTTTTTTTTATCACGAAGATGAATCTTTTTTTATGAAAAAGCAAAAATGCAATGAAAAATTTATAATTTACTTGAATTCTAATTAAATTCAAATTCAAATTCAATTATCATTATTACATATACTCACAATTTTTTATCTCCTAACATGAACATTTTTTTTTATCACGAAGATGAATCTTTTTTTATGAAAAAGCAAAAATGCAATGAAAAATTTGTAATAAATCGACGTTATGAAAAAATTAATTTTTTTTAAGATATATTTTAGACGCTCTATTTTTGCATATTGCAGCACCTGCATGGAAAATAATCGAATTATACTCGAATGGAACAAAAAATCCGATAAAGTTCTGGACCCGATTATTATTTTTATCAATTTACGAATTAATTGCCAAAATAAAAATGGGGACACCTTAAAATCTCTTTTTATGTAATTCTGGTACAAATTACGATTATTTTAATTTTTACAATTTAAACAAAAATCGTAGAATTTACTTGAATTCTAAATTCAATTTTTTATCTCCCAACATGAACATTTTTTTTTATCACGAAGATGAATCTTTTTTTATGAAAAAGCAAAAATGCAATGAAAAATTTATAATTTACTTGAATTCTAATTAAATTCAAATTCAATTATCATTATTACATATACTCACAATTTTTTATCTGCTAACATGAAATTTTTTTTTTTATCATGAAAATGAATCTTTTTTTATGAAAAAGCAAAAAATGCTATGAAAAATTTATAATGAACCGACGTTATGAAAAAATTAATTTTTTTTTTTAGGTACATTTTAGACGCTCTATTTTTACATATTACAGCACCTGCATGGAAAATAATCGAATTATGCTCGAATGCAAAAAAAATCCGATGAAGTTTTGGTGTAGACGAGAGTTGGATACAAGGAAGGAGATATTTGCGTATATATAGGGCGGAAAATGTACCTTATCTGCAGAGCATTTCATAGCATCCCTAGAGTATCCGTCAAGCAGCTATACCCCCCCCCCCCCCTTCCCTTTCCTATTTTCCGGCTCCTCGTTGATGGCGCTCGTAGCTTGAGCGCTCACCCGTAACAGAACACGGCTCCTTACTCCCTCCCCCTCCCCCCTGCCCCCCATTTCACCGAGTCGGGGCGTCCATGCAGATAGCCCATCAATAAACATTTACCATTGGTATGCAAATCGCAATGAGTGGCTCCCGTCACTTGACAGCCGAGTGACGACCTCCTAAACCTGATGCTGTTTGCTTCGCTCTAAACTTCCTCTCAAGAATGTCGGATGGATATCTATATAGATTGATACAACGGAGTTTATGTAGCAGATAAAAAAAAAAGCATCCGAAATGCGTTTTAAAAAAATTTGAAAAAAATTGCGTTGTAAGTTAAGCTATAAAATAAAGATCCATGTTGAGCTAAAAAAATAAGCTTCATGTTTAGTTTAGAAAAAAATAAATTTCATGTTTAGTTAAAAAAAAATTAAGTTTCAAGTAAGAAGTAAAAAAAACAATTTAGTTATAAAATAAGCCAAAAAATTAAGATCCAAGTTAAGCCGAAAAATAAGTTCCATGTTAGGTTAGAAACCTAAGTCCAAGTTGAGCTAAAAAATTAAGTTTCATGTATAGTAAAAAAAAATTATGTTTCAAGTAAGAAGTAAAAAAAAATTGAGTTCTAAAATAAGTCAAAAAATTAAGATCCAAGTTAAGCCGAAAAATAAGTTCCATGTCAAGCTAGAAACCTAAGTTCCAAGTTGAGCTAAAAAATTAAGTTTCATGTTTGGTCAAAAAAATTAAGTTTCAAGAAATAAAAAAAAAATTGAGTTCTAAAATAAGACAAAAAATTAAGATCCAAGTGAAGCCGAAAAATAAATTCCATGTTAAGCTAGAAACCTAAGTTCCAAGTTGAGCTAAAAAATTAAGTTTCATGCTTGGTCAAAAAAATTAAGTTTCATGTTTGGTCAAAAAAATTAAGTTTCAAGACATAAAAAAATTGAGTTATAAAATAAGCTAGAAAATTAAGATTCAAGTTAAGCCGAAAGATAAGTTTCATGTCAAGCCAAAAACGTAAGTTCCAAGTTGAGCTAAAAAATTAAGTTTTGTTCAATATTGTGAACAATAAATACGATTTTTGACAATATTTGAGTTAAAATTCAATTTTTTGACATAATTATTACTAAAACCCAATTTTTTTTTAAATTTGACTCAAACTAAGTTTTATCAAATTAAGTCATAATTACGATTTGCGTAATATTTTGGTGAAAATTTCAAATTCAAGTCAACGTTCAATTTTTTGTAATTTGATCATACTTAAAAAAATGTCGGACATGACAATTTTTTTTATTATTTAGGTAAATAAAATGTTTTATATAAGAAAGTAGAAATAAATTTAACAAAAATAAGGGAAAAAAAGTAAAGTGCAGGCAAGCGTGAAATATATGCGGTTTGTATTAAAAATGTGGAAAAGTAGGTGGATAAGGACGCGAGTTTCACCCAAGAGGATTGAGGATGGAAATTCAAGCCTGAGGCCATGTAGCTCGTATTAGGTGTACGTTCATGGGGTAGGTTCGTAGGGTGTCCCTTTGCCTCGCGCGTCATCCATCAGCTTGACGAAGAGAAAAAGTTGAGGGCATGGGATCAATGCAAAGGAGACCGGGGCAAATCGGCACACTTTTTTATTTCGCATTTATTTTTTCTTTATTTTTTGCTTTGACAATTTGCAATATTTTTACGAAGATTTTGTTTCCCAATCGATTATGTATATTCCATATAATTTTGAACATCCTGCATGATCCCAATTATTAATGGCATCGAATAATACAAAAATTTTCAATGTGTTCCAACTTGCCCCTCGAGGCGTCTAAAAATGGCTAAAAACATACCAAAAATAACGTGTCTTTATCGACAATTATATATTCATTTTTTATTTTTTATATAAATTATAAATTTGATTTATATTCATAAGTTTTGAATTTTTTTTAAATTTTGGAATTCGTTTTTTACTTGTAGTTATTCGATACTTCATCGAATTCATCTGTAAATTTAATATAAGTTGTATATCTCAGTGTCGATTAAAGCTGTAAGGTGAAAAAAAATTCGGATTGGAATTTCGATTTTTAAGGGCATGTGTTGCAAACTACCCCGGTCTCCCTTAAGGGATGAAGGGGGCGAGATCGAGAACGATGAGCATAATATCAGACGTAGGAGGGATGTGCAGTGTACAAACTCCATCGGTTCTTCTCGGGTTCTATTACCATCAGGAGCGTCTACCTCTACTCCCTTAACCCCCAGCAGTGTTGACGTACCATCAGGTATGGAGATGAGCCAGACACGCCCTGAGCTTTCTCGCTTAGAACGAACGAGTGAAAAGTCTGACTTGATCATAAACGCTGTTACTCTACGGAGACTAACATATTGCACCTTTTCCTTCGCCTTTCTACCCTTTAGTGATTGAAGGACGAAGTGACGTTAAGCAATGAATCAAGAAAATTCAATGTTAATGAAATTTTAGCACTTTTCTGGGAGTCAAAGTTCTACTAAAAAATATTTTAAAGAGATTTTTATTTTTCGTTTTTTTTACATTAATTATTAATTTTTTTTACAGATTTTTTAATTTGCTGTAGCGTAAAATAATGTTTCAAAAAAATCTTGTCAAATTGACAAACATTTTTTTTTTATTTTAATGTTACTGCTTTCGATAAAATTCAAAATCCTTTTTAAATTTAGGTCCTTCAGGACCATCTTATTTCTCAAGACAAAAAATTAAGGTTCATGTTCAAAGTAACAAAAAAAAAATTGAGTTATAAATTATATCAAGGAATTGAATTCCAAATTGAGCCACAATAATATATTATTGAAAAATCTATGGCAACGACATTTTTACACTTTTGTGAGAGTCAAAGTTTTTTGAAAATATTTTTATGAGATTTTGACGAGGCACTTTATGCAATTTCTTTTTTCTCGTTTGGTGATATGCATTATTTATTTTTTTTAAATTTTTAAAATTGGATAAGCGTAAAATCAATATTAAAAAAAACATCGGTCATTTTTTAGTCTTACAACTGGTAAAATCGAGAATTTTTTTTGTTCGATTCTCAATAAAATTTTCAAAGTTTATATGATCGGAAATTTCCCGTTGATAAGAAAACTGTCATTTTTTTTTGGCCGTGGATCCAAAATTTCCAGTGAAGATCCAAAAATGCCGTTTATGGCCTTTTCACTTTTTTTATGAAATTTTATAATTTCCATGTCAAAAAAAAATTCTTCGCTCTGCGTTATTTTATGATGACTTGAAAATTATTTTCTTAAAAAATGAAAATTATATTCGATAAAAATTGTCACAATAATAAAGTCGAAATTTCTGTCCATTGTAGGATAAAATAAGTGACTTTACATTTATATGGGGTTTTTCACTTTTTTAATGGAATTTTTTTCATTTCCATGTAAAAAAAAAAATTTCATCGCCTTGAGTTATTTTATGATGACTTGAAAATTATTTTCTTTAAAAATGAAAATTATATTCGATAAAAAGTGTCACAATAATGAAGTCAATATTTCTGTCCATAGTAGGATAAAATAGGTGACTTTACATTTATATGGAGTTTTTCACTTTTTTTATGGAATTTTTTAATTTCCATGTAAAAAAAAATTTCTTTTCTTTGCGTTATTTTATGATGGCTTGAAAATTATTTTCTTTAAAAATGAGAATTATATTCGATAAAAAGTGTCACAATAATAAAGTCAAAATTTCTGTCCATTGTAGGATAAAATAGGTGACTTTACATTTATATGGGATTTTTCACTTTTTTAATAGAATTTTTTAATTTCCATGTAAAAAAAAAAATTTTTGCTTTGCGTTATTTTATGATGGCTTGAAAATCATTTTCTTTAAAAATGAGAATTATATTCGGTAAAAAGTGTCACAATGATGAAGTCAAAATTTCTCTCCATTGTAGGATAAAATAGGTGACTTTACATTTATATGGGGTTTTCCACTTTTTTAATGGTATTTTTTAATTTCCATGTAAAAAAAAATTTCTTTTCTTTGCGTTATTTTATGATGGCTTGAAAATTATTTTCTTTAAAAATGAAATTTATATTCGATAAAAAGTGTCACAATAATAAAGTCAAAATTTCTGTCCATTGTACGATAAAATAGGTAACTTTACATTTATATGGGATTTTTCACTTTTTTAATGGAATTTTTTAATTTCCATGTAAAAAAAAATTTCTTTTCTTTGCGTTATTTTATCATGACTTGAAAATTATTTTCTTTAAAAATGAGAATTATATTCGATAAAAAGTGTCACAATAATAAAGTCAATATTTCTGTCCCCTGTAGGATAAAATAGGTGACTTTACATTTATATGGAGTTTTTCACTTTTTTAATGGAATTTTTTAAATTTCCATGTAAAAAAAAATTTCATCGCCTTGAGTTATTTTATGATGACTTGAAAATTATTTTCTTTAAAAATGAGAATTATATTTGATAAAAAGTGTCACAATAATAAAGTCAAAATTTCTGTCCCGTGTAGGATAAAATAGGTGACTTTACATTTATGTGGGGTTTTCAACTTTTTTAATGAAATTTTTTAATTTCCATGTAAAAAAAAAATTCTTTGCTTTGCGTTATTTTATGACTTGAAAATTATTTTCTTTAATAATGAGAATTATATTCGATAAAAAGTGTCACAATAATAAAGTCCAAATTTCTGTCCATTGTAGGATAAAATAGGTGACTTTACATTTATATGGAGTTTTCCATTTTCTTAATGAAATTTTTTAAATTTCCATGTAAAAAAAAATTCTTTTCTTTGCGTTATTTTATGATGGCGTGAAAATTATTTTCTTTAAAAATGAGAATTATATTCGATAAAAAGTGTCACAATAATAAAGTCAAAATTTCTGTCCATTGTAGGATAAAATAGGTGACTTTACATTTATATGGGATTTTTCACTTTTTTAATGGAATTTTTTAATTTCAATGTAAAAAAAAAATTTCTTTTCTTTGCGTTATTTTATGATGGCTTGAAAATTATTTTCTTTAAAAATGAGAATTATATTCGGTAAAAAGTGTCACAATGATGAAGTCAAAATTTCTCTCCATTGTAGGATAAAATAGGTGACTTTACATTTATATGGGATTTTTCACTTTTTTAATAGAATTTTTTTCATTTCCATGTAAAAAAAAAAATTCTTTGCTTTGCGTTATTTTATGATGACTTGAAAATTATTTTCTTTAAAAATGAAAATTATATTCGATAAAAAGTGTCACAATAATAAAGTCAATATTTCTGTCCATTGTAGGATAAAATAGGTGACTTTACATTTATATGGGATTTTTCACTTTTTTAATAGAATTTTTTAATTTCCATGTAAAAAAAAAAATTTTTGCTTTGCGTTATTTTATGATGGCTTGAAAATCATTTTCTTTAAAAATGAGAATTATATTCGATAAAAAGTGTCACAATAATAAAGTCAATATTTCTGTCCCCTGTAGGATAAAATAGGTGACTTTACATTTATATGGGGTTTTTCACTTTTTTATGGAATTTTTTTCATTTTCATGTAAAAAAAAATTTCATCGCCTTGAGTTATTTTATGATGACTTGAAAATTATTTTCTTAAAAAATGAAAATTATATTCGATAAAAAGTGTCACAATAATAAAGTCGAAATTTCTGTCCATTGTAGGATAAAATAGGTGACTGTACATTTATATGGGTTTTTTCACTTTTTTAATAGAATTTTTTAATTTCCATGTAAAAAAAAAAATTTTTGCTTTGCGTTATTTTATGATGGCTTGAAAATCATTTTCTTTAAAAATGAGAATTATATTTGATAAAAAGTGTCACAATAATAAAGTCAATATTTCTGTCCATTGCAGGATAAAATAGGTGACTTTACATTTATATGGAGTTTTCCACTTTTTTAATGAAATTTTTTTAATTTCCATGTAAAAAAAAAAGTCTTTGCTTTGCGTTATTTTATGACTTGAAAATTATTTTCTTTAAAAATGAGAATTATATTCGATAAAAAGTGTCACAATGATGAAGACAAAATTTGTGTTGTCCATTGTAGAATATAATATGTAACTTTATATTATATCGCTTTGTGGATGGGTTATATTTCTGTCAGGGATTCCGGTGCACCAATTAATAAAACCACTCAGGCCGACAGAGTGAGCTTCGGAACAAGTGCAACGGGTAATGGATTCGAGGGCCGATCTCGTAATTAATGGCACTACTAAAACTGAGAGATAAACGTCCACGCGACGACCATCCAGTTGGTCCAGCAGTACCATTTTATCTTTGGAACGAATACGATGTTACTAAAAGACGAGTCCGCAGGAGCGACTGAGCACTGAGTTGTATACTGGCTCTGACTCTGAGTCAGCTTTTACGAGAGCCCATAGAGGATAAGGCCTCGTTCTCGCAACATCTACCAACCGAGTCTCGTCTTTCACTGTACAATCTTTATAGATATATAATTAGATTCGAGTCAAATTACGTATTATAATTAATTCTTCAAAATATTTTGACAACACTAGAAAATTATATTTATGGTGGGTTAAAAAAAGAGTTTATTTGATTTAAACAAATTGCTTTCTCATTATTGTTGGAATTTTACAAAACTACCTATATGAGGAAGAAGCATGTTTATCTATTTTGGCTTCCTCATCAAAAATCCAACAATAATGAGGAAGCAATTTGCAAAGTTCTACTTTACAGCCTTGTTCAAAAAAATTTTAAATGGCGTTAGTTTTGAACCCCTTGACAGATTCTCGTCAGATTTGAACTGATGCTTAGTTTACCCACACTCTACTTGTGGACCAAATTTGAGCCCGATATCTTAAAAATTGCGGAAGTTAGAGCACGAACGAAAAATTTCCAATTTTTTTTTCAATATGCCATAAATTTAGAAACTCTTGACGAATTCACTCCAAATTCAATCCCATACCTTGTTTAACTACAGTCTACTTGCGGACCAAATTTGAGCCCGATATCTTAAAAATTGCGAAAGTTAGACCACGAACGAAAAATTTCCAATTTTTTTCTCAAAATGCCATAAATTTAGAACCTCTTGATGGATTCACTCCAAATTCAATCCCATACCTTGTTTAACTACAATCTACTTGTGGACCAAATTTGAGCCCGATATCTTAAAAATTGCGAAAGTTAGAGCACGAACGAAAAATTTCCAAATTTTCTTTCAAAATGCCATAAATTTAGAACCTCTTGACCGATTCACTCCAAATTCAATCCCATACCTTGTTTAACTACAATCTACTTGTGGACCAAATTTGAGCCCGATATCTTAAAAATTGCAGAAGTTAGAGCACGAACAAAAAATTCTAAATGCCATAAATTTTAAACCCTTTAATGGATTGGCGACAAATTCACTCCCACGCTTTATATAATAACAGTCTACTTGGGGACCAAATTTGAGCCCGATATCTTAAAAATTGCGGAAGTTAGAGCACGAACAAAAAATTTCAAAAAATTAAAAAATCCCATAAATTGTGAACCCCTTAACGGATTCACACCAAATTTAATCCCAAACACTATTTGATAACAGTCCACTTCTGGTCAAAGTTTGAGCCGGATATCATAAAAATTGCGGGAGTTACAGCCCGAAATGACATTCCCAAAAAAATTCAAAATGCCATAAATTTAAAACCCCTTAACAGATTGACGTCAAATTCACTCCCAAGCTTTATTTAATAACAGTCCACTTGTGGACCAAATTTGAGCCCGTTATCTTAAAAATTGCTAAAGTTAGAGCACGCATAAAAAATTTCAAAAAATTTCAAAATTCCATAAATTGTGAACCCCTCAACGGATTGACACCAAATTTAATCTCAAACACTATTTGATAACAGTCCACTTCCGATCAAAGTTTGAGCCGGATATCATAAAAATTGCGGGAGTTGGAGCCCGAATTGACATTCTCCAAAAAATTCAAAATGCCATAAATTTTAAACCCCTTCATGGATTAACTCCAAATTCAATCCCATACCTTGTTTAACGACAGTTTACTCGTGGTTCAAATTTGAGCCCGATATCTTAAAAATTGCGACGGCTATCGTGCTAACAAAAAAAAATTCTAAACCACTTTTCTCGACTTTTTCGACCACTCTGAGTGTCCTGACATGAAAATCTCGAAAAAAACAAATTTTACGAAAACAAAGCTTCCTCTATGAGGAAGCAAAAATTGAACTCGAAATTCAAAAAGCCAAAAATATATATAATATAATTAGATTCGAGTAAAATAACGTTTTATAATTAATCTTCAAAATATTTTCACAATAGTAGGAAATTATATTTCTGGTGGGTTGAAAAAAAAAATAAACTCGATTGAAAAAAATTTAACTCGAAATTCAGAAAGCCAAAAATATATAATATAATTAGATTGGAGTAAAATTACATTTTATAATTGATTCTTTAAAATCTTTCCACACACTAGAAAATTATATTTCCACCGGAAGTCCAATTTTCCACCGCAAATATAATTTTGAAGAAGTGTCAAAAATATTGGAGAATAATTTCAAATTTTTAAGCTGTTAATGAATGTCGATAATACGAAGTTATGAATGTAAATTTGCAATGAGAATTTAGAGTCGAAATGTCGAAATTCCATCGAGATTAACTCTGGATCCTATAATTACTCGTTTTTATCCAAGTGGACATTAATTCCTGCAACATTCACGAACTGAGCCGGATCAACAATAATTGAGCCTGGGAATCATCCAGTTTTCAAGCATAGCGATATAACGCAGAATTAACACGAGAATCGTACAAAGAGAATCATGACAACGGAAATAGAATCAAATATCATGATTACACTGATCTCAACATAATAATGCTGTATATTTATACAATCTACTATTTTATTATTTTATAATAAAAATCAACAATATTTTAAATACTTTAAAAAACAATACCTTAAAGTTTAAATTTCTACTTGGCAAATTTTTATATATTTTTATATATATATATTTTTTTTCATCTTTCAAATATCATATTTGATATTTAAATCACCGAACTACCAGAACCAATTAAATTTGTTTTTGCAACAAAAAAAAATATATATATATTTTTACAAAAAAAATATATACATATTTTTATAAAAAAAAATATATACATATTTTTACAAAAAAATATATATATATATTTTTACAAAAAAATATATATATATATTTTTACAAAAAAAATATATATATATTTTTACAAAAAAAAAATGTATATATATTTTTACAAAAAAATATATATATATATTTTTACAAAAAAAAAATGTATATATATTTTTTTTCTGTAATCTGTAATTTGCAACAAGAGAAAGTTTTGGAAAAAAAAACATTGACAATCATAAACACTAAAAATTATTTATAAATTAGCTTAAATAAATTGATTAATAAACTTTCTTTAGAAGACTTAATTTTTTGTTGTTTTATAAATGCACTGATTTTATTTTTTTTTTTTTACGTTTAGTAATTGGCTCGAAGGATTTGTTTAAAATAACCGTTGTCATGTTATTCGGCAGTTTCGATACGCTTGTTTTCTTTTTTCATCAATTTTTCCTCGCTTTCCTCTTCCGCAGTAAATTCTACGTGTCCTTTATTTCCTCGTTGTTCCCAGCAAGCAATAACTAGCCAAACACGCACCAGTGCGTGATCACAAGCTACAGAAGCTTTTAAACGCTCTGGAACCAATTCCGTATTTTTTCCCTTTTTTTCCTATAAACGAAAACTTGATTTATCGTTAATAATCACAATAAATAACGAATATTCTTTCATTAGGCCAAAAATATTCCTCATAAATTCACACATCTTAGATTTAAAAAAAAATGAAATCCCGTAGATTACCAAATGATTAATATTAATTTTTAATCCATGTAACTATTTTTATAATTGCAGTGAAAAAAAAAAAGTAATTTAGTCAATAAAAATACGTTGTTAATTTTTACATCTAATTTTATATGAGATTGAAACAATGACTTTTAAATACTTTATTTTATTACTACAATTTTAAAAGGGATTATAAAAATAAAAACTAGAATTAATACAAAAACACATATTTTTGACTGTCCACAAAGTCAATTATTTTTTAATGAAGGAAATTTTTTTTTTTGTACACTGTAAATTTTTCCAGATGTATAAATTCAACATTGAAGAAAAATATATTTATATTATATATTTTCTTATTTATTTAAATAATTAAAATTTCCAAGTTTCAGAAAAAAATGACTGCCAACCTCCGAATTTTCATCAACATTGCGAATCCCTAAAAAAAAAAAGGAAAAAAAAATGTAATCTTTAAAACATCAGAATACGATTGCAAATTCTCAGCATACTTGAATTTTTAATAGCCCCGAGTCTTCGAATATTATGCTGATTAAATGTTCTTTTTTTTTCCTCTCGTCTGGCTACCAAAAAAAAAAAGAAAAACGTGCGCAACTAGCTTTTCCATTTATCGGCCGGGAATATCGTGTGAGTATGGGAGAAAAAAAAAAAGAAAGCAAGTGGGTTTTACGTGATTCTGTCTCGGTTCTGGTTATTTTACATTCCAACGAAACCTCAACGTCGGCGCACACGAGCCATGGGCCACTTTTCGCGATTGAGAAGAATCCGAGAAGCCCCCCCCCCCCCACCCCCCAACCCATCTAACCCCCTTCTTCCCTCTTCACCTTCGAAAAGCCTCTCGTGTTCTCCTCTACGGTTTGAACCGGTGGATTTTGCAGTGAGGCTCGCACCGTTGCACCCAAGATTCTCGACGTTTATCGGAAAATGGAGATCGCCCGGTGTGCGGCGCTTGGTCGAGCTATCGGCGTCCGGCGGAAGGTGCGGAATGGGCGGAAAAGTACGGAGGATGGGCGCCAGATAATTTGGTTACGTCGGTTATTTTTATCGGCCTTGCAACAGCAGCAGCAGCAGCAGCAGGAAGAGCAGCAGAAGCGGCGATAGAGAATCGTGGCAGAAAAAGAGGGAGCTACTGTGTGTCACATGTTCACTAGCTTAGTCGGAATGTCGCGCGCATTGACTCGCTCACTTACTCTTGTGTATATATAGATGGTATATGTATACTCCACGTACCGAGAAGCCTTTTACCTCTCAATTTACCGAAGCGA
The DNA here is from genome assembly GCA_963970395.1 of Ephialtes manifestator. NCBI lineage: Eukaryota > Metazoa > Arthropoda > Insecta > Hymenoptera > Ichneumonidae > Ephialtes > Ephialtes manifestator. Next base: position 38,038,864 of record OZ019972.1, read on the forward strand.
ACGTGCGCTCCGCTCTGTAGTGGCACTTGTCTAGATTGAGAAATTTCCGGTTGGCATGTGGTTTACATATATGTATATATTTAGTGGGGGGTTATTGTGGCTGACATTGCCGTTTTTTTTTCTAATTGATCTCATAAAGGAGTTAGTTAGTAAAAAACGGGCCATGGGGCCCCATAAGGGATTTAGAAAAATCGGACTTTAGGACCCCATGAGGGACTTATGGGGAAATATCCGGGATTTGGAGGCCCTTGAGGGACTTAGAAATATCCGGGCTTCCGGGACTCTTGGGGGACTTAGAAAAATCTGGGCTTGGGGGCGCCTGGGGGACTTAGAAAAATCTGGTCTTGGGGGCGCCTGGGGGACTTGGAAAAATCTGGGCTTCGGGGCCCTTGGCGGTCTCTAGAAAAATCCGGGCTTGGGGGGCCGTTGGGGGGACTTAGAAAAATCCGGGCTTCGGGGACCCTTGGGGGACTTAGAAAAATCTGGGCATCGGGGCCCTTGGCGGTCTTTAGAAAAATTCGGGCTTGAGGGGCCGTTGGAGGGACTTACAAAAATCCGGGCTTCGGGGACCCTTGGGGGACTTAGAAAAATCTGGGCTTGGGGGCGTCTGGGGGATTGAGAAAAACCCGGGGTTCGGGGACCCTTGGGGGATTTAGAAAAATTCGAGCTTCGGGGGCTCTTGGGGCACTTTGAAAAATTCGGGTTTCGAGAGGCCCTTGGGGGACTTAGAAAAATCTGGGCATCGGGGCCCTTGGCGGTCTTTAGAAAAATTCGGGCTTGAGGGGCCGTTGGAGGGACTTACAAAAATCCGGGCTTCGGGGACCCTTGGGGGACTTACAAAAATCTGGGCTTGGGGGCGTCTGGGGGATTGAGAAAAACCCGGGTTTCGGGGACCCTTGGGGGATTTAGAAAAAACCGAGCCCCTTGGGGGACTTCTAAAAATCTGGGTTTTGTGGGCCCTTGGGGGACTTAAAAAATCCGGGTTTCGAGAACCCTTGGGGGACTTCTGAAACTCTGGTAGAAAATCTGAAACATAATTAAATTCTAAAAAAATCTACAAACCATCAAAAAGCATATGAAATTTTAATCGAAATAATTTATCACGAAACTCCTCCTTAATAATTCATTCTTCTTTCTCACTTTCATTCTATCCCCAAGAATGAAAATAAATAAAAAGGGTTAGTGTTTTCTTTCGTTCTTACTCAGCGTGGATTATTTTCTCCCTCTTTCGTTTCCTCTCAACATACACGTACCATCTCTCCGAAAGTAGTAGTATAAGAAGCCCTCAGCAGCAGGTAAAACCTTCGCAAGAAGGTATTCTCGCAGTCGAGGCGCCCCCCTCCCCTCCCCCCATCCCCCCTTTCCCTCACATTCCAAAGGGATCATTACGTCAAATAACATAGATCTTGCTCTTCTCGTATTCCCCTCACTTCTCTTTTCCCGCCTCTCGTTGCTCTCGTCTCTTCCGCCACTCGCGGCACGACGTGCACTGCTTATCTCGATTCCTTCTTCATATATATATAGCTATATATTTTCTTCATGGATTTGCAGTTTCTGTGCATCGACCAACTCCAAAGATGGTCCAACGTCCTTCCCCTCTTTTCACCAACTTTCATGCACTGCATACGTATACTATGTACGCTCTACTGCTGACTCCTGGTGGACACTGCTATCACTGCAATTCGTCGAACATTCAGCCAACCCGACGTTGAATCCTCCAGTTTTACAAGCGTTCCAATATACGTCATTTAATGTCAAATCAACTAAACTTTTTTTTCACTTATTTCATTTATTTATTTGTCACTTTTTTTTACATATTAATTTCTACTAAAATGGAATTATCATATTTTTCAATTCTGCTTCGTTATAGAGGAAATATGGATTTTGGATTTCTTTTTCTTTTTTTTTTTTAGATATTTCTGTGAGAATATTCAGAATGATCCAAAATGGCGACAAAAGTGACATAATAAAATGTTGGTATTTGTGTGTTTGTGTTAGCTTGAGAAAATTTGGAGAATCGTGTGTTACATATAACAAATTTACTAGTTACGGTCCACCATAAGCTTACTATTCTTTTTTAATTTCCAATTTTTTTCGGAAATTGAAATAATAGTGTAGAAATTCTTAGTAGGAATTCTTGTTCTTTCATTCTATTTTCATTATACTCCTTTTTTTTCAAATTCAACACAATTCTAAAATTCTATGGGAAAAGAAAAGAAACTTTATATTTTGTTTTATACCCAATTCCGAATTTTTTTTCTACGTATGCTTTGTAAATAGTGTAAAATAATGGTGAAGAAATTTTCGCTCTTTTTTTTTCTTTTTCTGACATTCTATTTTCATTCTTCTTCCTGATTCCTCGACTACTGTACCCAGCAGCTCGGCCACCTGTCTAATCTAATAAGTCGAGGGGGCGAAAGCCGTAATTGAGGCGGCGTCCGGGGACCCGTCTTCGTTCACATATATACACACACACACACATACATTTACCCTTATATGTTAGGAGATCTGATGGCCGTCTTTGCGGATGGGAGGTTCTTTTCTCGACGTGGTTGTTTTCTTTCGCAAGCTCTTCGAGTTCCCAGTTGGATCGGGAAAACCACGAGGATTCATTGGCGAACCATTGATTGAATTAGACGGTAACTACTGCAATGTAATTTTGTACGTTTCTGTAGTATATCGCAATACAATACGAGGACAAGATCATTTTCTCACAGTACAAGAAGTTTAGAAGAAAACTTATGGATAAATTGATTTCCTGGATTCGATTTTCACTACAAAGCAATTTTTTAAAAAATTATCTTCTCTTCAAGATATATCAAATGATAACGTTTTTTTGATGAATTTTTCAATTGGTAAATCAATGAATCAGTAAAAAATCAAAAATTTCCATTAGACAATAGCTTAATACGATAAATATCTGAACGATAATTATCTAAAAGACTAAAACACTGCAGTGCAGACGAATTCCGATAGGGGGCGTTTCAAAGCTCGAAAAGGACCTAAGCCAATTAAAACTGAACAGGTGTTTCGATCATGACACAAATTATACCACATTAAGAACCATAACTGCTTAACCTCTGTGTCAAGTTTCACCCCGATTGTTAACCCCGTTCTCAACTTACCTAAGTTTCAATTTTCCAATTCTCAGACACCTTCATTACAATCTAACGAACTGCACGAAACCTGAAAAATCATTATCAAAAAAAAAAACGGAACGACTGAACAGAATGTCCCTGTTTTTTAATCAACGGTGAAAACCATATTTCCGTTCTGCCCACCAGGAAACAATTTGCACCTGTCAATCGATATTCCGAGTATAGTGAGAAGTCAAGATTATGGTTGCACTTGGTGGTAACTGAAATGTGGAAGCTACGGGTCGACAGATATGGACGTAACTGAAAGGGTGTGACGAGTATATATATACGGGCGGTGTCGGGAGCAGCAATTTTCTCGACGCTTGGCCATCGGTCTCGAGTACAATGAGTAACCACCGGAGCCACAAATACGCTGAATATGCATGAGCCTGTAGAGGTACGTACTCGAATTAGGTTTCCACGGGTTCCTCGAGTCCTGCTTCCACCTCGTCTACAAGCTCTGCCGCTGCCAGCTCGTTGCACGTACTCAATGCTCCTCTATACTAACCTCCAACTCTATCTCTATCTCTATCTATGAACGCCACTTGGAGATGCACTTGTGCTGGCACTCGGTCGACTCTCTAAGCACAGAGAGATGCTTTCTCCGTTGCTTTCGGTCTCGAGTGTACACCACGTTTGGTACCCCGACGCCAGAAACCTCACGAAGCCTATCAGAAGCCTGTCCTACGCTGTCCCTTCTGCACTGTTGCATGTGTTTGCAGATTTCACCACAATCCGCAGGATGTAACGTTAGTCTGAACGTCAAGGTGCAAAATAGACTTGTGAGAAAAAGGACGATGAACAAAAAGTATCAGAGAAAATTTGCCTGAAAAATCATCAATCGGTACATTGCGGTAGTGACAACAATGAAAACAGACTCGGACTGATAATAACCAGTCCACAAGAGAAAAAGAACTTGTATGTCAAAATAGATCTTGCAAAGACTCCAAACTTTCCATAAATATCTATACCTAAGAATCAGAAAGTCGTAGGATAATAAATGCCATCAATTGGACAATTGCGGACAACACTGAAAACAGACTCAAACTGGTAATAACCAGTCCACAACAGAAAAAGAACTTGTATGTCAAAATGGATCTTACGAAGATTCCAAACTTTCCATAAATAGAACCAACGTCTATACTCAAGAATCAGAAAGGCGTAATACAAGAAATTCCATCAATTGGAAAATCGCACAAAAGGCAACACTGAAAACAGACTCGAACTGGTAATAACCAATCCACAACAAAAAGAGAACTTGTATGTCAAAATAGATCTTGCGAAGATTCCAAACTTTCCAGAAATAAAACCAACGTCTATACCCAAGAATCAAAAAGGCGTAGGATAATAAATGTCATTAATTGGACAATTGCGGACAATACTGAAAACAGACTCGAACTGGTAATAACCAGTCCACAACAGAAAAAGAACTTGTATGTCAAAATGGATCTTGCGAAGATTCCAAACTTTCCATAAATAGAACCAACATCTATACCCAAGAATCAGAAAGGCGTAGGATAACGAATTTCATCAATTGGACAATTGCGGACAACACTGAAAACAGACTCGAACTGGTAATAACCAGTCCACAACAGAAAAAGAACTTGTATGTCAAAATGGATCTTGCGAAGATTCCAAACTTTCCATAAATAGAACCAACGTCTATACCCAAGAATCAGAAAGGCGTAGGATAATAAATCTCATGAATTGGACAATTGCGGACAACACTGAAAACAGACTCGAACTGGTAATAACCAGTCCACAACAGCAAAAGAACTTGTATGTCAAAATGGATCTTACGAAGATTCCAAACTTTCCATAAATAGAACCAAAGTCTATGTCCAAGAATCAGAAAGGCGTAGGATAATAAATGTCATCAATTGGACAATTGCGGACAACACTGAAAACAGACTCGAACTGGTAATAACCAATTCACAACAGAAAAAGAACTTGTATGTCAAAATGGATCTTGCGAAGATTCCAAACTTTCCATAATCAGAACCCAAGAATCAGAAAGGCGTAATACAAGAAATTCCGTCAATTGAAAAATCGCACAAAAGGCAACACTGAAAACAGACTCGAACTGATAATAACCAGTCCACAACAGAAAGAGATCACGTATGTCTATATAAATCTTGCGAAGTTTCCAAACTTTCCATAAATGAAATCACCGTCTATTCCAAATAATCAGAAAGGCGTATGATAAGAAACTTCACCAATTGGAAAATTGCATAAGTGACAACACTGAAAACAGTCTCGAACTGTTGCTAACCAGTCCGCAACATATGTCCATATGGATCTCGCGAAGATTTCAAACTTTCCAAAACTAAAAACAACCTCTATACCCAAGAATCAAAAAGGCGTAGTACAAGAAATTTCATCAATTGGAAAATTGCACAAGTGACAACACCGTGAACAGACTCGAACTGGTTTTTACCTACTGGTTGCACACTATCGCGTACGATAATGACAAAAAGAACACAGAAAGGTAGAAAAGAGAAAAGGGAACATAAAAAAAAAACAAAAATAAAAAAAATAAAAAAAGGGTTACGTATGAGAGCGTCGTCGCGAGGATTGCCGCTAGTATTATATGCTGTACACTGTGCCACGATATGTGTGCTACAGTATTACAGCATAGCAGCGAATCGGCGAGTACTACGGAGTTGAGAAGTACAGACAAAACTCAGTCGGCGCCCCCGGGCGTACCAAGCGAACTGCGAAAGAAGAAACGAAAATTGTGCGGTAGTAAAGTGAGATAAAGAAGAAACGTGAATCCACATCCCCTCCCCCCCCCTTTCCCCTTCCCTCCCTGGAGAAGATATATTCGAGGGAATGAGGAGGGGGAACGAGCCGAGGGCAGAGGAAAGGAGAGGAGGGCAAATAGTAGGAAGGAGGAAGAGCGAAAGGGAAAAGAAGCGGAACCAGCGTGTGCTCTTGCTTTTGCGATGCTGCCGCCAGTGTATCGCTCACGTCGACTACCAACCGAGGATATAAATAGCGGCAAGAAACGCACCGTCGCCATTTATTTCATCTCACTTCTCTATCTCTCTCTTTTTCTCTTCGGCTCCTTCAACCTTCGTCCTTATTCGATTTCCTATATTTTTCGGTACTTTTTATCCCAATTCGTCACGCTCTTGACTTTTTTTTTTCTTTCTTCTTTCTTTCTTTTGTTTCCCAACCTCCTACCAATTTCTCGTGGACGGATCATCGGGAATTCCTCACACAGCTGATCCTCTCTCTGGCTTAAGTTGTGTCAAGCCTGGAAATACGTTTTGTAACGGAGGATTTTCTTTTTCGATGCTTTGGAGGTTGGATGTTTTTTTTTGGGTATAGTTAACCTCAAAAAAATTGGGAATTATTCCCAGTTCGAAGGACATGACTGCTATTTAGTTATAACTGACAATTTTTTTATCTGTAAAAATATTTATGAACTTTTCAGTTTTATTAATTAATTAATAAATTTTTCGTTCGCTAATTCGACAAATTTGGAATTGCTTTTGTCGGGCCTAATTCGACATTTTGTACATTAACACATTTTTGGACACTTTCAATGTTCGACAAAACAAAAACTCTGCTTAACCTCTGAAAATTTACAACTTTTTTTTTCTGTTTTTCTTACTTCTCAAATAAATAATTAAAAAAAATCATTTTGTTAACCACTGGTATTTAAAACTCAAAACCGGCACACGAAGAAAAAAAAATGGTGGATCCAACCACTTTTTTATGAATTCCTTATAAATGGGACGTGACAACAATTTAATAATTTACGGAAACGAAATGAATGCTTGTATCAACTCATTTATAGCAAATTTATACAAATATATAAAATTATAAAAATATAATAATGATTATTATAAAAATATAACAATAATAATTATAAAATATAATTTTTTTCCCCGCGCACTTCGATTTTCAAAAATTATTTTGCACTCCGTATTTACAGATATTTTCTCAGGGTTAAGCTGACGTAAAAGGGCATTTGCATTTATGCGAAAAAAAAAATCTCACTCTAAACGTCAAGAATCGTTTTTCTTTGGCGCCTTATTAATTTACAGAAACGAAATAAATAATTGTCTCTACTCATTTATAGCAAAATTTACACAAATATACAAAATTATAAAAATATGATTATTATTGTTATAAAAATGAAAATATGCAGAATTACAAAAATATTATAATAATTATTATAAAATATAATTTTTTTCCCCGTGCACTTGGACTTTTCAAAATTATTTTATCCTCCACATTTATCGCCATTCGCTCAGAGTTAAGCTAAGGTAAAAGGGCGTTTGCATTTATGCGAAAAAAAAATCTCACCCTAAACGTCAAGAATCGTTTTTCTTTGTCGCCTCATTAATTTACAAAAACGAAATAAATAATTGTCTCAACTCATTTATGGCAAATTTACACAAATATACAAAATTATAAAAATATAATAATTATTATAAAAACATGCAAAATTATAAATATATTATAATAATTATTATAAAAATATGCAAAATTATAAAATATAATTTTTTTCCCCGTGCACTTGGACATTCCAAAATTATTTTATCGTCCCTATTTATAGGTATTTGCTCAGGGTTAAGTTGACGTAAAATGGCGTTCGCATTTATGCGAAAAAAATATCTCACCCTAAACGTCAAGAATCGTTTTTCTTTGGCGCCTGTAGCGAGCATCACACCGCGAATGGGATTCGCGAGGGGTTGCGCACTCACCGCGTCTCTCTCCGAGTTTTCCTGCGGATGTAGCGTGGGAGTTTCTCCTTTCGGGCGCGTCACTATCATCTCTCTCTCTGCTCGGGGTATAAATATTTACGCGAGCGAGCGCTCGGGCGTGCATCGCGCGAGACGCGAGAAGGAATCTCAAAAGATGAAGGAATAAATACGTGTGAGAGCAACAAGGACGAAAAATAGTGAAGAGATGTGTAGTCAGTGTGTGTTACCTTCTTTCGTTCGCTCTTTGGGATCTTATTCACTCACTCCTATTTCGCTTACGTCTCTGCTTCTTTTTCTATCAAAGCGCGATGTACCTTTAGCCTTAAGAGGAAGGGGAAAAGGGGGGAGGACATAAGGAAACTCGCTTGGAGCGAAAACTCCGGAAAAATGTGGTAAAAGTGGCTCGAACGGAGAGGAAAATGAGCACGATAGCAACATACACGAGCAGTTTACGTTACGTTACACTGAAAATATACGTAAACCACATAAAACGTCACCAGTGCGTGCAAAGTATAAGTGATTCTTCGCACTTTTGAGCACCACCTTTGCGTTAAGCGTTGTGACATTTTTAGTGTGGTTTAAACAAATTATCTGTATATTTTAGTCACGTTTTTTTTTTTTTTTTTAAGTTTTGTTCATAAATTTTTTTGGTATGGATGTATTTGAAAATATGCGAAATTTTGTGTGAAAGTGATGAAACTTTTTTTTTTGCTTTCGATCCAATTTAGAATATATGGGAATTTATATAATATTACTCAATTTACAATAATTTATTTAAATTTTTTGTTTCGCATTTTTTATTTTCATATATTTTTTAAATAATAATCAATGAATTTTTATTTGTCTAAAAAAAATGGTTTGAAGTTCATATGAAATTTTCGTATTTGAGTGCAAAATGCATTAAATTTAACGATAAGCTGATTCGAAAATTATTATTTTTGTAATTCTGATAAAAATTGACAAAAATTATTGAATGCCAAAGAATTTTTTTTTTCTGAAGAAAATAAGATTTTTTTTTGCAAAGTTTCGTCGCCTATTTTTTGGTTTAGAAAATATGTGAAAGTGATGAAACTTTTTTATTGCGTTTCATCCAATTTAGTATATACGGGAATTTATATAATATTACTCAATTTACATTAATGTCTATAAATTATTAATTGGGCATTTTCAAAAAAGTAATAACTAATGAATTTTTATTTATCTAAAGAAAAATGGTTTAAAGTTTAGATTTTCACTATAAGCAGATTCTAATATTTTTATTTACAAACTCTGAAAAAAAAAATTGACAAATAGTACTGAAAGCCAAAAGATTTTTTTTTAACGAAAGTAACATTTATTCAATTTTGATTATTTGAATGTAATGATTTTAAAACAGGATTTTTCAAAAGTGACATTTTTCCAATATTTGTATCTTTACAAAAAAAATGACATATTTTAAATATTTATATCTTTATAAAAAAAAGCGACATATTTCAAATATTTGTATCTTTATAAAAAAAGCAACATATTTCAAATATTTGCATCTTTACAAAAAAAAAAAAGTGATATTTTTCAAATATTTGCATCTTTACAAAAAAAAAGTGATATTTTTCAAATATTTGCATCTTTACAAAAAAAAAAGTCATATTTTTCAAATATTTGCATCTTTACAAAAAAAAAGTGATATTTTCAAATATTTGCATCTTTACAAAAAAAAAGTGATATTTTTCAAATATTTGCATCTTTACAAAAAAAAAGTGATATTTTTCAAATATTTGCATCTTTACAAAAAAAAATGACCATTTTGCAAATATTTGTATCTTTATAAAAAAAAGTTTTGTATTGAGAATTTTTTATTGTTTTATAGAAAAGATTGTCAGGATTATCACGATTTCTATTATTGTACGAATATTGTTTATTTAATCTCCTTTGTTCTCTCATTCGATTTACTCTTATGAACCGAACTATTGATCTGAGGTTCTATTATCTAATCGACCATGCGCCAAAACAAGCGTAATAGGAGGTCGCGATAGCAAGCGATGTTCTCAGCCTGAGGGGTTATCGGACTTAATGCGAATTCCGATAGTTTCTCGCTAGACGGTATAACTTTGCCATTTTATACGTCAGAGACGACCTCGCTATCCATGATGTAACTAAGATTTCGAATTAGTAAAATCTGCATTTCGAATCTCATTACATATTAATTACCAACCGTTTCGGAATTCTTTTTTTTTTCAAATTTATCTAAAAAGTGCAAAAATAAAAATGCTAATTTTTTAGAAGGAAAAAATGTCACGGTTAAATTAGAGAAATGCCAAATAATAATATTAAGTCCCCTTTTTTAAATAAATTGAAATTGTATATCATAATTAATTTCATTACAAGAAAATATTTTAAATTTTCAATAATAAATCACGACATTTTATGTAACATATTTTAACATAAAAATTATTTTAAAAATTATTCAAAATAATAATCTTGGTGATAAAAAAAAATGTTTAAACTTTTGAATAAAAATTTACAAAAAAAAAAAACATTCAAGAAATTGTAGGAAATATTGTTATAGTATTTATTTATAAATTTGTAAATAAAAGTTGCAGATACTTCGTAAAAAATAATAATTATTAGGCCAATTATTCGATTAATTTTTATCGAATTAAAAAATGGAGGTTTACAAGCGTGATTTGTAGATATTTGTTTTTCCCAACGTAATGACGAGATGAAGCCGCCACATCGAGCCACCAAAACTGCTGACACATAGGTATAAGGTGCTTCCATGAAAGAGAGTTAAATTCCGAGGAAAATATCGAAGGGTGAAAGTTTTTCGGTTGCTCAGGGCAACCCAAGTCTGTCTACGTTGATCGCGGGCGCCGCTTGATGGGAAAGGATTACGAGGACGCGAACTGCTAGCTAAAATCCAAGTTCACCCATCCTCTATTCTTCCCAGAGTCATATATAAGGCATTCTCTGTCAAATCATCAATTTTTTTTCCACCCTCTTAAAAATTTCCTAAAATTAACCAAATTTTATAATTACTTAAATAATATAATTCCCTTGCACTTTTTCAGATTTTTTTAACACTAATTTATGAATTACATCTATTCTAACTATTTTTATCTTTGAAGAAAAAAAAATTGCAGAGTTTTCAATATTATAGTAATTAATTTTTATTTCTTTTTTAAATTAAATGACATTTTTTTGTCAAAAAATATATATAGATAATAATAATAATAATGTCCCTATAAATGCTGTAAAAAATTAAGCAAAATCTATTTTTATCTTTGAAGAAAAAAAAATTGCCGAGTTTTCAATATTATAGTAATTAATTTTTATTTATTTTTTAAATTAAATGACATTTTTTTGTCAAAAAATATATATAGATAATAGTAATAATATCGCTATAAATGCTGTAAAAAATTAAGCAAAATAGAAGAAGGAATAATTTATTTATCTGTCAGAAATATAAAACTAAAAAATTTTCTACAATTAGCAAAATTTTACAATTACTTAAATATAATTCCCCGACATTTTTTCATTTTTTTATTTCTGCACAAATTTATGAATTACATTTTATCTTAACTATTTTTATCTTTAAAGAAAAAAAAGTTAACATTTTTTCAATATTACAGAAATTAATTTTAATTACTTTTCTAAATTCAACGAAATTTTTTCTTTCACAAAAAACAAATAAATGATAATAACAATATCCCTATAAATTCGGTAAAAAATTAAGCAAAGTAGAAAATTAAGTGGTAGTAAAATTTGATTTGCTGTCAGAAATATTTCAGAGGATAAAAAAAATAACGTGGTTGAATTGACAGAAAATGCCTGGTACAGTTTTATAGCTGAAAATAAATAGAATGAGCGCCACGACGATTACGGAAAAACGCAAAATACCGGCGCGTCGCCGGTCTGGGAAGCAAAGAAACTTCCGCCGGAAACTAGATTGAGCGACCCATCGCTGCATCACCTCTATCATTATGCAAACGAGACTAACAGTAAATCTCAACTCGCGCGATTCGTTGCTTTGCAGTTTGGCGCATGGGAATCTATCGTTTTACAGAATCGCTTGTCTCGCCTGACAAAACTCATTGAATTGGTAAAATATGTGACCCAAAAAAAATTCCTCTCAATAAACAAATTTATTCGACATTTTATTTCACCTTTTTTATTTATTTATTTTTCTTATTATCAATTAAAATAAAAAAAGTGTTTAACCATGAAATCTTTTTTTTAAACGTTTTTGCTATTTTATTTTTGCTAAAAAAACTGATGCCATTTTTATAAACATATTTTAGAAGCAAAGAAATTTAATAAATTTTTTTTTTCTTTTTTTGAAATACATTTTTATTTACAAACAATTTACACTGAAAATCCAATAGTAATTACAAAAAATATTGTAAAAATGTAAGAGGGTTCATAAAATTGTGATGAAATAAATGAAATTTGATTTTTGTAATGATTTTCTGTTATCGTTTCACAAAAAACTGAAAAAATGTTATACTAATCGCGTTTGACATTTTTTTAGGTCAGGAGATAAAGTGACAATAGAAAAATAGCCATTTCTAAAATACATTAGTTACATATAAATATTTTGAAAAATGAAAATAAGTTTTTATATTTTTTTGGTGAAAAAACACGATAATTTTGTTAGTATATGAAAACTTGTTTATAAAATTAAATATGTAAACAATTGATGCAACAGAATGAGTAATAATAATTTTTAAACGTCCAAAAGATAATATTGTGTTCGAATAAACCGGAAATGGCTTTTTGAAAATGACCCACTGTTATGACATCATGAAAAATGTAATTTTATGGAGGCAAATAACATTCGGCATTTTTAGAGCTCAAGTTGAGGACCGTCAGTGACAATTCGACAATTTCGGAGTACATTCGGTACCAGTAAATGTCACAAAAATGGCCCTATACTTTATTTCCGATTTTCTAACGAAAAATAAATTTTTATTAATGGTACTCTAAACCGCCAATAGAAAAACAAACATTTCTATAACAAATATTTATACATTTCTCAAAAAAATAAATATAAAAAAAAATAAAAAATAAGTGTTTTATTATTTTTGGTAAAAAAAAGATAATTTTGTTACTTTATGAAAACGTGTTTATAAAATTTAATATGTAAACAATTGATGCAACAGAATGAATAACAATAATTTCCAAACGTCCAAAAGATAATATTGTGTTCGAAATAAACCGGAAATGGCTTTTCGAAAATGACATTTTGCAAATATTTGTATCTTTATAAAAAAAAAGTATTGTATTGAGAATTTTTTTTTCTTTTATAAAAAAGGTTGTCAGGATTATCACGAACGTCCAAAAGATAATATTGTGTTCGAAATAAACCGGAAATGGCTTTGTGAAAATGACATTTTGCAAATATTTGTATTTTTATAAAAAAAAAAGTATTGTATTGAGAATTTTTTTTTCTTTTATAAAAAAGGTTGTCAGGATTATCACGAACGTCTAAAAGATAATATTGTGTTCGAAATAAACCGGAAATGGCTTTTTGAAAATGACATTTTGAAAATATTTGTATCTTTATAAAAAAAAAAGTATTGTATTGAGAATTTTTTTTTCTTTTATAAAAAAGGTTGTCAGGATTATCACGAACGTCCAAAAGATAATATTGTGTTCGAAATAAACCGGAAATGGCTTTGTGAAAATGACATTTTGCAAATATTTGTATCTTTATAAAAAAAAAGTATTGTATTGAGAACTTTTTTTTCTTTTATAAAAAAGGTTGTCAGGATTATCACGAACGTCCAAAAGATAATATTGTGTTCGAAATAAACCGGAAATGGCTTTTTGAAAATGCCATTTTGCAAATATTTGTATCTTTATAAAAAAAAAGTATTGTATTGAGAATTTTTTTTTCTTTTATAAAAAAGGTTGTCAGGATTATCACAAACGTCCAAAAGATAATATTGTGTTTGAAATAAACCGGAAATGGCTTTTTGAAAATGACACCATAAAAAATGGCATTTTATGGAGGCAAATAACATTCTCAAGTTGAGAACCGACAGTGACAATTCGACAATCTCGTAGTACATTCGATGGCGGTAAATGTCACCCAAAAATGGCCCTATACTTTATTTCTCATAAAAAAAAAACAAGTTTTTATAATGCAACAGCATGAATAATAATAATTTCCAAACGTCCAAAAGATAATATTGTGTTCGAAATAAACCGGAAATGGCTTTTTGAAAATGACATTTTGCAAATATTTGTATCTTTATAAAAAAAAAAGTATTGTATTGAGAATTTTTTATTCTTTTATAAAAAAGGTTGTCAGGATTATCACAAATGTCCAAAAGATAATATTGTGTTCGAAATGAACCGGAAATGGCTTTTTGAAAATGACACCATAAAAAATGGCATTTTATGGAGGCAAATAACATTCTCAAGTTGAGAACCGACAGTGACAATTCGACAATCTCGTAGTACATTCGATGGCGGTAAATGTCACCCAAAAATGGCCCTATACTTTATTTCTCATAAAAAAAAAAGCAAGTTTTTATAATGCAACAGCATGAATAATAATAATTTCCAAACGTCCAAAAGATAATATTGTGTTCGAAATAAACCGGAAATGGCTTTTTGAAAATGACATTTTGCAAATATTTATATCTTTATCAAAAAAAGTATTGTATTGAGATTTTTTTTTCTTTTATAAAAAAGGTTGTCAGGATTATCACAAACGTCCAAAAGATAATATTGTGTTCGAAATGAACCGGAAATGGCTTTTTGAAAATGACACCATAAAAAATGGCATTTTATGGAGGCAAATAACATTCTCAAGTTGAGAACCGACAGTGACAATTCGACAATCTCGCAGTACATTCGATGGCGGTAAATGTCACCCAAAAATGGCCCTATACTTTATTTCTCATAAAAAAAAAAAATAAAAAAAACAAGTTTTTATAATGCAACAGCATGAATAATAATAATTTCCAAACGTCCAAAAGATAATATTGTGTTCGAAATAAACCGGAAATGGCTTTTTGAAAATGACATTTTGCAAATATTTGTATCTTTATAAAAAAAAGTATTGTATTGAGAATTTTTTTCTTTTATAAAAAAGGTTGTCAGGATTATCACAAACGTCCAAAAGATAATATTGTGTTCGAAATGAACCGGAAATGGCTTTTTGAAAATGACACCATAAAAAATGGCATTTTATGGAGGCAAATAACATTCTCAAGTTGAGAACCGACAGTGACAATTCGACAATCTCGTAGTACATTCGATGACGGTAAATGTCACCCAAAAATGGCCCTATACTTTATTTCTCATAAAAAAAAAAAAAAAACAAGTTTTTATAATGGTACTCACCGGCAGGCGTAGCTGTGAGAACGTGTTAACCCGTGGTTGGATGCTGGTCCACGATGACCAGACGTTGGGTTCCTCAAAAATCCTCAAAATAACAAAATGGCACTTTTAACCGTTCATTTTTTTTTTTTCAAACAAAACTTTTTCACCGGAACACAAAAAAAATAACGTCACAACAAAACGTCGCACTGAGAATAATCCGGCGGTAATTAAACCGCACAACACGCGGCGTCGTAAATAAAATCGTCGTTGATCGAGACGACAATTTTCGTAATTATCGTTTCGACGTATAATTTTATTTAAATAAACAAAAAATTAAAATTAACACAAATTTTTTTTTCGCTCAAAATATCGCGTTTTTTTTTATTATATTTTTTTTTTTTTATGGAACACGGGAAGGCATTCAATTATGCCGCGAGGCCATTCGCATTTTTTAAAAATTATTACTCGAATTATAACGATGAGAGAGGGAACGAGAGAACGAGAGAAAGAGAGAGACAGAACTAGGAGAATTTCGAAAAATGACACGGAACAGAGCAGTCTCCCGCTCGAGGCCCTGCCGGGTACTGGAGCTTCGTGCCGGGCTATCGAACGTACCTCCCTGTGCCGGCCAATCAGCGAGATACCGCGTTGGAGGCGGCCAATCCCCCGCCAACATGAATCCATTGGCGTAGCTAGCGGGGAGCACATTGAGGCGTTAAAAAAAGGCACCTGCAAAGTGAAACTTTGCGCATTGTTTTTTTTTTGTATCATTCAGATTAATAATAATAATTTTATGACAAATTATTGATCAATAATGAAAAATTAATTTAACCCTTTGCGTCACAATCCATCACTGAGCGACCCACTGATTTTCGCTCAGATTTTTTATGTTTTTATCTAATTTCTAACAATAATTAATGCGTTTCTTTAATTTTGGAAACGAAAAATGTATGGCTGAAAGAGTTAAGGAGGTTGGAGCGCTCCACACTAGTCAAATCAGTGCTAAATATTTTAAAATCGTTTCTACAATTTCAGATGGTTTAATAATCTGTTCCAAGGTGTTAATCACATAGCAGCATTAGTTCTTGATATTCAAATACATTTACAGCTGTCATATGAACAGTAAATCGATCAATATCTCCAAATTTAGGATGTCATGTTTTTTCATCCAGTTTTGTAAGAGGGTAAACCGTAATATCAGGCCGATTATGACGAAACATAGCTCATTTTGATCAGTGGAAGATCCTTAATCGATTGACCGTCCGGATTTTCTATAGTATCAGGCGTTCTAAAGTTACAGCCGTTTGTATACTTGATGTTAGGTTATGATTGGATAAACAAACGGTTGTATCTTTTGAACTACTAATACGATTTGAAAAAATAAACGGCCAATCGATAGAATATCTTTTAGTGAACAAAATGAGCTATTGGTCGTCATAATCGGACTGATATTATGGTTTACGCTTTTAAAAAACTGGATGAAAAAACATAACATCGGAAATTTGCAGATATTGATCGATTTACTGTTGATATCCTAGCTGAGAATGTATTTGAATATCAAGAACTAATGCTGCTAGGTGATTAACACCTTGGAACAGATTATTAAACCATCTGAAATTGTAGAAACGCTTTTAAAAATTTTGCACTGATTTGACTAGTGTGGAGCGCTCGAACCTCCTTAAGCGTGTAAAAACTAGAAAATGATTTTATAGCTTTTGAACCCCATTGGCAAAAAAATTTGTACATTGTTTTTTTTTAAATATTATTCAGATTTAATATCATTTTATGAGATATTATTGACTAAAAATGAAAAATAAAATTAAGCTTGTGAACCCCATGGTCAGAAAAATTTAAGAGGCGCTAAAAAAAGGCACTTGCAAAGTGAAACTTTACACATTGTTTTTTTTTTGTATCATTCAGATTAATAATAATAATTTTATGACAAATTATTGATCAATAATGAAAAATTAATTTAACCCTTTGCGTCACAGTGGGTCACTGAGAGACCCACCTGTTTTCTCTCAGATTTAAATATTTTTATCTAATTTCAAACAATAATTAATGAGTTTCTTTAATTTTGGAAACGAAAAATGTATGGCTCAAAGAATTAAGGAGGTTGGAGCACACTAGTCAAATCAGTGCTAAACTTTTTAAAATCGTTTCTACAATTTCAGATGGTTTAATAATCTGTTCCAAGGTGTTAATCAGATAGCAGCATTAGTTCTTGATATTCAAATACATTCACAGCTGTCATATGAACAGTAAATCGATCAATATCTCCGAATTTACGATGTCATGTTTTTTCATCCAGTTTTGTAAGAGGGTAAACCGTAATATCAGTCCGATTATGACGAAACATAGCTCATTTTGATCAGTGGAAGATCCTTAATCGATTGACCGTCCGGATTTTCTATAGTATTGGGCGTTCTAAAGTTACAGCCATTTGTATACTTGATGTTAGGTTATGATGGATAAACAAACGGATGTATCTTTTAAACTACTAATACGATTTGAAAAAATAAACGGCCAATCGATAGAATATCTTTTAGTAAACAAAATGAGCTATTGGTCGTCATAATCGGACTGATATTACGGTTTACGCTTTGAAAAAACTGGATGAAAAAACATAACATCGGAAATTTGCAGATATTGATCGATTTACTGTTGATATCACAGCTGTGAATGTATTTAAATATCAAGAACTAATGCTGCTGGGTAATTAACACCTTGGAACAGATTATTAAGCCATCTAAAATTGTAGAAATGCTTTTAAAAATTTAGCACTGATTTAACTAGTGTGGAGCGCTCCAACCTCCTTAAGCGTGTGAAAACAAGAAAATGATTTTATAGCTTTTGAACCCTACTGTCAGAAAAATGTGTACATTCCCGGGAAAAACGATTCATATATAATCATATATAATCATATATAAACTGCTCATATATGATTGTATATGAATTTTGTCTCTATATGATCATGCATGATCATATATGACTATGCATGATCATATATAATCATATATAAACTGCTCATATATGATTGTATATGAATTTTGTCTCTATATGATCATGCATGATCATATATGACTATGCATGATCATATATAATTGTATCTGAGCATATACAATCATATATAGTTATATGTGATTATATAAGACGATGCCTAAATAGATATAATCTTCTGAAAGTTGGAGAGTATATTTGCAAGACACCAAATCTCTTGAAGAAAGTAATGTAAAAATACAATGAAGTTGAACTTCATCACGATATACGGTCAAGAAATATCATTACTAATGTTATATTTCGATTATATGTACAACGTATAAGGTCCCGAACTGTTCGTGTTAATTTCTGTGCACTATTACAATAAACGATTATCACGATCCTTTTATGTTGATATTATTTAGTATAGTAATCTTGATCATTCTTATTAATATGCGACCGTTTCAATTCATCAAGTGGAAGGTTTTAATGAAACGTCCGCCCAGGAAAGCCAAATATCTTCATTAATCGTTGCGAATGAGCATGTGATTATAAAGAAAAGAACCGCATATGCAAAAATACCTATAACTTGAGCGCTTCAAACAAAACCGGATGATTCACGCATTTACAAAACGGATATTAAATGCTTAGTTATATAACCATATAACAAATTTTACATCCGTATATAAATAAGACGTGAACATCGAAATAATTCGTGAATATTATATAACAATAGATTATGGAATACCATATAATCATACGTGCACGATCATACATGAGCTGTCAGTTCTCTGTGCGCAGTCATATATGATTGTATATGATCATATATTGCACAGTCGACACACAGAATAGATCTCATATACAATCCTATATGATCATATCTGTTTATATATGACATGGTAAACAGGCAGTTTTGGTGTTATATATGGTCATATATAGGGTCATATATGCCAATGTATATATACATATAAAGTTATATACGCTCATATACATTTGTATATGGATCCACATACAATCATATATGCGCTAAAAATGGGCGATATATAGTTGTATATAACTATATATGATCATATCTGTTCATATATGACATCGCAAGCTGGCGGTTTTGGTATTATATATGATCATGTATACCACTGTATATGTACATATAAACTCATATATGCTCATATATGTTTTCATATACAATGATATATTACGTTATATACAATTATATATAATTATATACAACTATACATGAAATTATATACAATTATATATGATTATATATGAACCGTTTTTCCCGGGTTGTTTTTTTTTTAATATTATTCAGATTGAATATAATTTTATGAGAAATTATTGATCAAAAATGAAAAATAAAATTAAGCTTGTGAACCCCACGGTCAGAAAAATTTAAGAGACGTTAAAAAAAAGGCACTGCAAAGGTAAACGTTGCACATTGTTTTTTAAAATTAATGTTATTCAGATTTAACATAATTTTGTTGATTAATTATATTGATTTTGCAAATTTCTAACAGTTTAAAAAAAATTTACATATACTTATATAAAATCTCAAATTTTTTTTTTAACGAAAATCAACACTGAATTTTTTTTGGAAATTTTTGCATTACCTTTTTCTTGAAATTTTTATTCAAATTGTAAATCGTTATTCATTAGCTGACATTTATAATAAATGTAATACACGAGTATGTTACAATTACAAACTTTTATATTAAATTTTCTAATTTTCATAATATTTTGTAATTTTACATCTCATTTGCATATCAAATTTAATATACCAATTTCTATTTCGAAAAATGACTCCTTTACCGGTATTGAAAAGTTGCACTAAATGTTTTTGATTGTGTATGAGTAAGCAAAAAAATTAAAAATAAAATTAGACGATTGATAAAAATTTTGATCAAGTCATACTAGCCTAATCTACGGATTGTCGACTCAGTGCAGGCAGCTGTGCGGTTCTCGATCGTATTAATACGTCTAATTTATGCACAAGTTCATTGCGCCCCCTCAAAGCCAGATAGACCAGTGAAATCTCATCGAACTGCAATGGCCACTCCGCCCAATGACCATAAGCGTACGATGTCCTCGTAATCCACTGATCAAGGAGGAACACAAAGGGACGCACATACTCTATGGATCCGATTAATCAAAGGCGACGCGTGCATAACACACCTAACGTCTCGTCTCACTTGTTATACAATCGGACAAAATTTTACGCCAAATCTGCGTAATATATTATTTTATATTATTATTATTTTATATTATTATTTTTTTATATTATTATTTTACGTTAAAAAATGTTATCTTTGGTTTTTTTAAAACGAAAAATGACGAAAATGATGCGTTAACTCATGAAAATTATTTAAGGTACCAATTTGACAATTTGTCCACATTAGCATTTATGACAAAGGTATTAATTATTGTTACTTTTGGATAGAATCGAAAAAGTGGGATAAAAGTTATACTTAAAAAAAAAAGGAATTGAGGTTATTGTGACAATCGGACATTTATAGTTGGAATTAATTACCATTTGAATAAAAAGATAATGGGAAAAAATATTTTGAGAATTTTGGTCATTTCTGATGATTGCAGAATTCACAGATCCAATTTCTGGTCGGAAAAGCGAACCCAATTTTTTTTCTTCAAGATATCGAATTTTTGTCTTCACTATTATTCTTAAGTCGTATATGCTACCCCTGAAAACACCCATTTCAAACATTTTTATTGGCATTTTGAAAAAAAGTCACTTTTGTCCATTTCTGATTCCAAAATTCACAGATCCGACTTAGGGTCAGAAAATCCACTTTCCCTAAGTCATGATTACGAAAACTTTCAATTTTCAACAGGTCATTCGAATCTTAAAGAATGTCTTAAAAAAACAATTATCTAAAATTTAACCGCATACAAAATGTAGCCATTAATTAAAACAATGTGCAAGGGTCAACGATTTTTGTAACCATTATTAAAAGTCTTTTAAAAAATTTACCATTTTAAAATTTCTATCATGTCCCAAAAACCACCAGCAGAAATGCACTTTTCAAACTAATATTATTACCTTAAGGATTCCTTAAACAAAAAAAAAGTTGTCCATATATTCATTTTTTTACTACCTTAAAATTTTCTTAAAAAAAAAAAAAGTTGTCCATATATTCATTTTTTTACTACCTTAAAGTTTTCTTAAAAAAAAAAAAAGTTGAGCATATATTCCTTTTTTTAAATTACCTTAAGGTTCCCTTTTAAAAAAAGGTCCATACATTCCTTTTTTTGAAGTTCCTTAAGGTTTTCTTTTAAAAAAAAAGTCCATATATTTCTTTTTTTAACTACCTTAAGCTATACTTAAAAAAAATTGTCCATATATTCCTTTTTTTTAACTACCTTAAGCTATTCTTAAAACAAAAATTGCCCATATATTCATTTTTTTACTACCTTAAGGTTTTCTTTAAAAAAAAAGTCCATATATTCCTTTTTTTAACTGCCTTAAGCTATTCTTAAAAAAAAAAAGTTGACCATATATTTCTTTTTTTTTTTCACCAATCTTTTTGGAATTGCGTAGATATATGTTGCTATGTATATGCGTAAACCTACAGTGCTATAGTGAAGAGGTTAGAGGCTGCTGGTAAGAAGAAGGGGTGAAGGTAAAAGGGTGATCCCGAGCTAAGGCAATTAACGAACGGGTCAGTTACTTCACTCTCGTTCGTTCCACCCACATCTCGGAAGAACGTCGAGGATACGATTTTTTTTTTTTCTCTCTTTCTTTCGCTTTTTACCTCCTTTTCCCCCTGCGCCCTTCACCCTCACCCCACGGCACCTTTTACCCTGGCCAAGAGCCCTCGCTAACTCACTCCTGCTTTGAAAGAGATCCATTTCAATTATACCGCCGCTGTGCTACGATGGATAATCAACGTAACGGAGGCGGAAGAGTCTAAGAATTGCGCCCGGGCTTTAGGATTATAAGTGAACGACCAACTCAATTAACGAGCATCACTATGAATAAATCGGCTCTCATATATTCGCGTAAGTTAATTTGGGGGAGGGGCCCAGAGTAACCGGGCGAAAAGAAAGTGATATTAAAAAAAATAGTTGTGTATGTGTTTTACCATTATTGTAATTTATTTGGGACATTAAATTTGGAAATTTTGACTCGAGGCACAATAATTCGTTTCCATTTGTTGTAAATCTTGTAACTTAATTATGGGTTCGTGATAACTTATATAGGAAATAGAACATTTTTTACTTGTTTTATTTTTGTCGCTTTTAGATAGTTGGTATTTTTATTTATTTTTTTGCTGTCGTGCTCGCTTAAGATTTTTTTTTTAAAGCTTGTGATATTGGGCGAAAAAGGTGATTTTTTTTTGGAATTTTTTATTTCTCAAAAACTATGAAATATATCATAGTGATTTTTTTTAAATATTAAAGAGCATCGTTAAGAAAAAATAATATATATCATTTTTTGAAAAATATTTATTTTGAGATGGTGACATATAATTTTGTCCGAGGGGCGTAAAAGGGTGATTTCTTTCAAATTTTTTTTTCTTAAAAACTATGATAGATTTCATATTGATTTTTTAAAAATTATCAAAGAGCGTCCTTAAGAAAAAATAATATATATCATTTTTTGAAAAATATTTATTCTGCAATGGTGACATATAATTTTGTCCGAGGGGCGTAAAAGGGTGATTTTTTCAGAATTTTTTCTCCTCAACTATGAGAAATATTATATTCATTTTTTTAATTATCAAAGAGCATCCTTAAGAAAAAGTAATATATGTCGAGTTTTGAAAAATATTTATTTTTTGCAATGGTGACATATCATTTTGTCCGAAGGGGGTAAAAGGGTGATATTTTCAGAATTTTTTTCTCCTCAACTATGAGAAATATTATATTCATTTTTTTAATTATCAAAGAGCATCCTTAAGAAAAAGTAATATATGTCGGGTTTTGAAAAATATTTATTTTTTGCAATGGTGACATATAACTTTGTCCGAGGGGGGTAAAAGGGTGATTGTTTCAGAATTTTTTTCTCAAAAATTATGAGAAATATCATATTCATGTTTTAATTATCAAAGAGCATCCATAATAAAAAAAAAATAATATATGTCATTTTTGAAAAAAAAATTATTTTTGCAATGGTGACATATAATTTTGTCCGAGGGGCGTAAAAGGGTGATTTTTTCAGAATTTTTTTCTCCTCAACTATGAGATTTATTATATTCATTTTTTTAATTATCAAAGAGCATCCTTAAGAAAAAGTAATATATGTCGGGTTTTGAAAAATATTTATTTTTTGCAATG
This sequence comes from Ephialtes manifestator, assembly GCA_963970395.1. NCBI lineage: Eukaryota > Metazoa > Arthropoda > Insecta > Hymenoptera > Ichneumonidae > Ephialtes > Ephialtes manifestator. The sequence continues at coordinate 38,062,298 of OZ019972.1, forward strand.
GTGACATATCATTTTGTCCGAGGGGCGTAAAAAGGTGATTTTTGTCAGAAATTTTTTCTCCTTAACTATGAGAAATATCATATTCATTTTTTTAATTATCAAAGAGCATCCTTAATGAAAAATAATATATGTCGTGTTTTGAAAAATACTTATTTTTGCAATGGTGACATAAAATTTTGTCCGAGGGGCGTAAAAGGGTGATTTTAGTCCAAAATTTTTTCTCCTTAACTATGAGAAATATCATATTCATTTTTTTAATTATCAAAGAGCATCCTTAATGAAAAATAATATATGTCGTGTTTTGAAAAATACTTATTTTTGCAATGGTGACATAAAATTTTGTCCGAGGGGCGTAAAAGGGTGATTTTAGTCCAAAATTTTTTCTCCTTAACTATGATAAATATCTTATTAATTTTTTCAATTATCAAGGGACATCCTTAAGAAAAAATAATATGCATCGTGTTTAGAAAAAAAAACAATTTTTCAAATGGTGACATATAATTTTGCCCAAGGGACGTAAAAAAATAATTTGTATCATAATTTTTTTCTCAAAAATGATGATTAAACATAATTGTATCCAAGGGATGTAAAAGGGTGATTATTTTCAGAATTTTTTATTTTTCTCCTGAAAATATACGAAATATTATATATTGATTGAAAAAAAATTAAAATAATCATAAATAAATTATAGATGACCTTAAAATTGACTGTATGTGTTGTACGAGAGTAAAACTCCGTTTCACGAGTGTTCGTCAATGAACGAAATGTCGCGCATGCGCGGTATAATGACACCAGATATTCCAGCAGCATTTGGTCGGTTGCTCCTTCCCACGTTGTTTACTTGTTTCCGGCGGCGACGCCGAACAATTCTGCGGACGATCGCGAAAATGTGCAGCGAGTTCGAGAGCGGAGATTACGGTGCTTGCGTTGGCCTGTATAAACGTCGGTGCACCCATTCCCCTACCAGTTTCACCAAAAGCGAAATCGTCAGAGGGAAGATCCAAACCAAATCCATTTACGTAAGACTTATATCGTTTCCGGTCGAAGTTGAGGACTAAAATTGAATTAACGTCATCATACAAATCAGAGCCAGGAACAATCACGACGTTGACCTTTCCCGACCATCCGGACCAATTTAATTACCAGTTATATACACACAATTTAATAAGAAACATAAAAATAATATTTAAAAAAATAGTAATACCATAAAAAATTAGAATTACCAAATTTTATGGGAGAACAAAGAAAGTTTTATTTTCTTAAACAATATTTTTCAAAATTACCCAATTTTATAATATTTAAAAAAATAGTAATGCCATAAAAAAATAGAATTACCAAATTTTATGGGAGAACAAAGAAAGTTTTATTTTCTTAAACAATATTTTTCAAAATTGCCCAATTTTGTAATATTTAAAAAAATAGTAATACCATAAAAAATTAGAATTACAAAATTTTATGGGAGAACAAAGAAAGTTTAATTTTCTTAAACAATATTTTTCAAAATTACCAAATGTTATTGGGTAACATTTTTTTAATCAATTTTTTAAATCTAACTTGGTAATTTTTACAGAAAAATAAGAAACGTCATTCTCTATGTAAATTAAAAAATATTTTCCATCCACCATTTACAATTCTAATTTCTCGTAATTTCATTACCGTGATTTTGATGTAAAAAAACAAAAATTGTCATTGGCAGTGCTGTGAATATTCCGAAGAAAGAAAAAATTGTTACTGCAAGTACATATTCATTCATAGACATACTTTCGTAGAGCTGTTGGTATAACCGGAGACTCGAGAGAGGGAATTGTAGCTCTCGCTTCCCGGGAGCGAAAAAGCAATATTGATCTTATGCTAATTTAGCCACTGAGTTATGAAGGCTTCGTGCCGAATAGGATAATTTATTCTGTTGTTAATGCCAACGGCCCGCCTCTGGCGTATATAGTAGTAATAGGTATAGTACTTATATAGTACGGAGTCTATATATTGCCGAGGTTGCAGCTACGTTCGGCGCTAGGAAAATCGTACCGAAAAGTATGAATCTGCCGCGAGAGAAGGAGAGAACGAATGAAAATGAGAGGTAACGGTACGAATAAATTTCCCTTTCCCCGCAGCATTGATTCTTTTTCTCGTTAATGCATCATCTCTTATTCCCCTCAGGTCCAATCTTCTCGATAAATTAGTTGTCAATAACATCGTTCCTTCCTTCGCAAAACAAGCGCAACTTAAAACAACAACAAAAATTTATTCCGTTTATAATTGCTTCGCGTTTTGAATTCTTGAAGTTGCTTAGAATTTTCACAACTTTTCGTTCTGTCTAGTTAATATTACAGAATCGGAGGTATTAGGACATTACTACCAGTTGTAACTCTACCAAATAACAAATCTACAAGAATACTCTGACTAAAATCTACTATTATCCAACTTTACATGATTTAACGTACAATTTAGTACTGGTAGAGTTATTAATGGTAGAGCTATTATTGATAGAATTATTAATGGTAGAGTTATTACCGGTAGAGTTATCGCCGGTAGAATTATCACCGATAGAGTTATCATCGGTAGAGTTATCATCGGTAGAGTTATCACTGATAGAGTTATCGGTTGTAGAGTTATCAAAGGTAGAGGCATCGTATGTAGAGTTATCAAGGGTAGTTATTTGAGGTAGAGTTATCGGAGGTAGAGTTGTCAAAGGTAGAGTTATCAAAGGTAGAGTTGTCAAAGGTAGAGTTATCAAAGGTAGAGTTATCAAAGGTAGAGTTATCAAAGGTAGCGTTATCAAAGGTAGAGTTATCAAAGGTAGAGTTATCAAAGATAGAGTTATCAAAGGTACAGTTATCAAAGGCAGAGTTATCAAAGGTAGAGTTATCAAAGGTGGAGTTTTCAAAGGTAGAGTTATCAAAGGTAGAGTTATCAGGGGTAGAGTTATCGGAGGTGGAGTTATCAGAGGTAGTATTAACAAAGGTAGAGTTACCGAAGGTAGAATTATCAAAGGTGCAATTATCAAAGATAGAGTTATCAAAGGTAGAATTATCAAAGGTGCAATTATCAAAGGTAGAATTATCAAAGGTGCAATTATCAAAGGTAAAGTTATCAACGGTAGAATTATCAAAGGTAAAGTTATCAACGGTAGAATTATCAAAGGTGCAATTATCAAAGGTAGTGTTATCAAAGGTAGAGTTGTTACTGGTGGAATGATAAACTGCTGGTAATCAGACAATTGTGACTCGGTGTCTGTTGTATCATGCTATAAGGTTGTACAGATTTGTCTTGGATTCCGATGTCGGTGCAATTTGTTAGAGTTATAACTGTTGATGTTGTTAATGTCTCGAAGTATTCCCAGTGATTGCTATCGTATACAAGAGTGTAGAAGCGGCGTTTGATTGTACAGAGAAGCGCGGCGAGATAAAGATGAAGACGAAGGATGCTGCTCTCGGAGGGGCCTGATTAGGAGAGGACGCGGAATGTAAGGGGGATGCGCAGCTTTGAAGCTCGAGGATTTGTAGTACAAATACGACATGTGGACCGAGGAACCGTTGAGCCGTTCGGCGGATGAACGGACCGGGCCAAACTATAGCGAGCTTGGGAATCGTACAACGGCCCAGGTAACGCTATATCAACATAGAAGTACCTATGTACATGAGAGAAAGAGACACAGAGATACAGAGAGAGAACGGTCCGAGCACGTAACACGGGTATGGCCTCCTCGTTACAAGTGCACAACTACCAAACTGCATTACTCGTCTACTGCTACTGCTGCTACTACTGCTTCTGCAGCTCCTGTTGCGAAGCATTCGCGACTGTGCGACGGCCCGAATGAATCTCTGCTTCTACCACTGCCGCAATACGCTTCGAATCTGGATTCTACCACTAGTGCATATCGCTTCGACTCTCATTGGCGATACCCACTGTGTCGCTCCATAGCCCCTTCAACTCTCTCTCTATACTCTATGGTATATGTATACTATAACTATGCGCTCCTACCGTCGCGCTTCACTCTCGTTTCATCTCGCGAGGGTCCAGACACGAAACGACTAGTTTCAGGGCTTCCATCAGTTTCCAGAGTCCATCGGATGTATATATATATATATATGTAGTTAATGGTATCCTGCACATCGTCTGCTCGTACTTCTGTGCACGAATGTCCTGAATTAAATATACAACCACTGGCCGCTCGTGAGACGTGAGGTTTTTCATGATATCTTTTTTCTTTATTTATTTTTTAATTTTTTTTATTAAATGACGAATTTTTTAGAAAAAGGGTGTGTGAAATTTTTTATGTTTAGATTTTTATGTAAGTCTAAATGGTCCAAAATGTCGAGAAAAGTGGTCTGGAAATATTTTGTTAATAACTCAAGAAATTCCGGTGAAAATCACAAAAATCTTTTTAAAATTTATTTTCAACTTTTGGTCATTTAATTTTTTTATTATTAGTAGAAAAATGGTCAATTTTGTAATTAACGAAAAATTTCCAATCCGACCGATTTAAATATTAGTAAAAATGAGAATTTTCGATTTTCGACCCGGAAAGTCAGAATTACAAAAATTTGGTGTGTAAAAAAAATTATTTCTAATTTTCCACTTTTGCTTATTAAATTTTTTCATTATCAGTAGAAAAATGGTCAATTTTGTAATTAATGAAAAATGTCCAATCCGACGGATTCAAATATTAGTAAAAATGAGAATTTTCGATTTTCAACCCGGAAAGTCAGAATTACAAAAATTTGGTGTATAAAAAAAAAATTATTTCTAATTTTCCACTTTTGCTTATTAAATTTTTTCATTATCTGTAGAAAAATGGTCAATTTTGTAATTAACAAAAAATTTCCAATCTGACGGATTCAAATATTAGTAAAAATAAGAATTTTCGATTTTCGACCCGGAAAGTCAGAATTTAAAAAATTTGGTGCATAAAAAAATTATCTCTCATTTTCCACTTTTGCTTATTAAATTTTTTAATTATCAGTAGAAAAATGGTCAATTTCGTAATTAACGAAAAATGTCCAATCTGACATATTCAAGTATTAATAAAAATGCAAATTTTCGATTTTGAACCCGGAAAGTCAGAATTAAAAAAATTGCATAAAAAAAATTATTTCTAATTTTCCACTTTTGCTTATTACATTTTTTCATTATCAGTAGAAAAATGGTCAATTTTGTAATTAACGAAAAATTTCCAATCTGACGGATTCAAATATTAATAAAAATGAGAATTTTCGATTTTCGACCCGGAAAGTCAGAATTAAAAAAATTGCATAAAAAAAATTATTTCTAATTTTCCACTTTTGCTTATTCAATTTTTTAATTATCCGTAGAAAAGTGGTCAATTTTGTAATTAACGAAAAATGTCCAATCTGACACATTCAAGTATTAATAAAAATGCAAATTTTCGATTTTCGACCCGGAGAGTCAGAATTAAAAAAATTGCATAAAAAAAAATTATTTCTAATTTTCCACTTTTGCTTATTAAATTTTTTAATTATCAGTAGAAAAATGATCAGTTTTGTAATTAGCGGAAAATTTCGAAAGTCACAGATTCAAATATTAATAAAAATGCAAATTTTAATTTTACGACCCAAAAAGTCAGCATTACAAAAATTTGACGTCACGTCGAGAAAAAAAAAAATTATTTCTATAATTTTTCTTAATTTGTAGTATCAACAAATTATATGATATAATACATACAATTTGATATAAATTTATTTTTATGACTGCGGCGAGTCATCCAACTTGGATTAAATATTCGTTTCCCAATGCAAACGTAAAACTGATTGGGCGCCAAATTGACTGATAGTCGAGATGAAATTTGTCTATCGTTCTGTGAATATTGCGGAAGGAATGACGAACTCTATTCATGCAAATTCCTCAGGGAGTTGCGATAGTAGCAGAGTATGAAGAGACTCGAAAATTGATGAGAAATTAACAAAAATTATTTGACCACTTTCACGTGTTCTTGTAATTAAGCTTCACTTGTATGATCACATGTGTAATTATGAATGCAACGAACGAACGTTTTAGTAATAGTAAAAGACCACACGAACGAATTTGATAACGTGCGGTGGATGAAAATATATATTATATAAAGCGGACCGGTCATTTCATCTTTATGTACGGGATATTCTATGTAAATACGTCCACTTTTTTTCTATTGCATATTTTTTACCACATTTAATAACACATTTTTATTTTTAGATAAATATTTTTAAATATTCCAAAAACACTAAATAAAATGTAAAAAGTCCAAATAGAAAAAAAGAAACAACCGATTTACATGCGATTTTTGCTAGTAGAATCTTATATACTTCGGAGATATTAAAAAATTAATAGTATTCAATATATAAAATATGAAACACCACATTTTAAATAAAAATTTCACGTGTCGAGAAACAAAATTATGAATAAAAAATTTTAGTCCCGAAACGCAGAATTAAAAATTGAAAACTTTGTGTCAGAGTTCAGAATTTTGAATAAAAAATTTCTCAAAAATCAAAATTGTGATTAAAAAAACTAAGTCTGAAAATTCAAAATTTTGAATAAAAAAATTAAGTCTGAATATTCAAAATTTTGAATAAAAAAAGTAAGTTTGAAAATTGAAACTTTTGAATAAAAAAATTAAGTCTGAAAATTCAAAATTTTAAATAAAAAAATTAAGTCTGAAAATTCAAAATTTTGAATAAAAAAATTAAGTCTGAAAATTCAAAATTTTGAATAAAAAAATTAAGTCTGAAAATTCAAAATTTTGAATAAAAAAATTAAGTCTGAAAATTCAAACTTCAGAATAATAAAATTTAGACAGAGTAAAAGTTCTAAAATTTTCCAGTATGAATACCTAAAAAAATTCAGAAAGTGTAGATAATAAAATAATAATTATGTGACAGATCAGCGTGAGCAAAAATAAAAGATGTTTAATTTGACATAGAATGTCAGATGTAAGCTTTTTACCGGCGTGTGACAATGTGGTTGATGCATATCAATAGCAAGCTTCATTCTCTCTGCGTCACTCATCAAAACCACCGAATTATTATTTGTTCGGGCATATAATGAAAACGAGTATAAATACAGTAGTGGGTGAGTTTCACCTTACCGATATAACGCGAGAGATAAAACGCACGTATTGCGTTGCGGATTGCGCTCTGTCCACTCGACAGTTCTGCCATTCAAAATAATTATAAAAAAAAAATAATAGAAAAAGAAACATTTGCTGAAAAATAAAAGAATTGTGATACAAAGAGGAATATTATTTAAAATGATAAAAAAGAGCGTTAGGGTGAGTTAGCAAAAAGTGAAACGAATGAACTAACAACGAGGCAACGGATCGTTAACGTTTGCGTAACTGGGTAATTGAAACTATAAAAAAATATATACAATTCTTGTTTAATTCAATTATAATTAATTGAGTTAAAATATAATTTTTGTTATTTCATAATTGCTTTATTGTTATTTAGTTAGTAACGCTTACTAATTGATTATTGACAAAATTAATAAATTTTGTGAAACAAAATTAACTGAAAAAAATAATAATACAAAATATTTAAAAAACATTTGCTGAAAAATAAAAGAATTGGTATTCTTTAATTATCGTAACTATAAAAATATTATTTCTATTTTTTTATAGTTACCTCATTATTATTTAGTTAGTAAAGACTAATTGATTGGTAATTAAATGAATCAATTTTGTGATGCAAAAGTGACGAAAAAAATAAAATAAAATAAAGTAAATGAAAAATAAAAAAATAAAAAAACATTTGTCAGAAAATAATAGAATAGCGATATATAGACGAATATTATTTAAATGATAAAAAAGAGTGTTAGCAAAGGTAGCAAAATATGAAACGAATGAACGAACGACGAGGCAACCGATCGTTAACGATTTTTAATTTTTTTATTTAAATTTAATAATTTTTATTATTTCATAGTTATGACGAAAAAAAGTAAAATAAAATCAAATAAAAATAAATAAAATAAAAGATTTGCTGGAAAATAACAGAATAGCAATACAATTATTTAAATTTAATAATTCTTATTATTTCATAGTTATGACGAAAAAAAGTAAAATAAAAATAAAAAAAATGAAACATTTGCTGGAAAATAATAGAATAGCGATACAAAGAGGAATATTATTCAAATGATAAAAAAGAGTGTTAGGATGAGGTAGCAAAAAGTGAAACGAATGAACGAACGACGAGGCAACCGATCGTTAACGATTTTTTATTATTTTTATTTAAATTTAATAATTATTATTATTTCATAGTTGTGATGAAAAATGTAAAACAAAATGAAATAAAAAATAAAAAATAAAACATTTGCTGGAAAATAACAGAATAGCAATACAATTATTTAAATTTAATAATTCTTATTATTTCATAGTTATGACGAAAAAAAGTAAAATAAAAATAAAAAAAATGAAACATTTGCTGGAAAATAATAGAATAGCGATACAAAGAGGAATATTATTCAAATTATAAAAAAGAGTGTTAGGATGAGGTAGCAAAATATGAAACGAATGAACGAACGACGAGGCAACCGATCGTTAACGATTTTTTATTATTTTTATTTAAATCTAATAATTATTATTATTTAATAGTTGTGATGAAAAATGTAAAACAAAATGAAATAAAAAATAAAAAAAATAAAACATTTGCTGGAAAATAATGGAATAGTGATACAATTATTTAAATTTAATAATTCTTATTATTTCATAGTTATGACGAAAAAAAGTAAAATAAAAATAAAAAAAATGAAACATTTGCTGGAAAATAATAGAATAGCGATACAAAGAGGAATATTATTCAAATAATAAAGAAGAGTGTTAGCAAAGGTAGCCAAACATGAAACGAATGAACGAACGACGAGGCAGCCGATCGTTAACGATTTTTTATTTTTTTATTTAAATTTAATAATTTTTATTATTTCATAGTTATGACGAAAAAAAGTAAAATAAAATCAAATAAAAATAAATAAAATAAAAGATTTGCTGGAAAATAACAGAATAGCAATACAATTATTTAAATTTAATAATTCTTATTATTTCATAGTTATGACGAAAAAGAGTAAAATAAAAATAAAAAAAATGAAACATTTGCTGGAAAATAACAGAATAGCAATACAATTATTTAAATTTAATAATTCTTATTATTTCATAGTTATCACGAAAAAGAGTAAAATAAAAATTAAAAAAATGAAACATTTGCTGGAAAATAATAGAATAGCGATACAAAGAGGAATATTATTCAAATGATAAAAAAGAGTGTTAGGATGAGGTAGCAAAAAGTGAAACGAATGAACGAACGACGAGGCAACGGATCGTTAACGTTTGCGTAACTGGGTAGGGTGTATAGGGCGCATCAGAGTAGCCCCAGGCGAATCCGAGTCGAGCTAGCGAACGAGCGATTCCCGTAACGAGTTAAACTTTTATTACGTCGGTAAAGACTTCCGCGATAGTCGGTACGCCACCCCCTCACCCCTACCCCCATTTCCTCCCACAAAAGCACCCTTTCCCTCTCTGAGAACTGGACAGCACCAGCGAACACGATTAATAAATTGATCGAGGATAAATTGCTCAAGACAATAACGCGCATGCTCCGTAAAAAAGAAAAAAAAAAATGCCGCAAAAAAATTTAAAATCATGGGATACTCGAGATTCCTCGTTTTGCTCCATTTCTGCATATTATCTATATTTTTCACTCCTAAAAATTCAGTCTGAAGCTCACAGGGTTTTTTTATTTATTATTTTTTACTTGAATTTATTGAATTATTTTGAAGTTTTAGAATCAAGGAAATTATATAATTCCTTTAGAAAATCTATAGAGAAAATAAGTCTTACTTTGTTAAAAATGTTTACGAATTTACATTGGCTGGAATTTTATTGGCCAGGTGATATATTAAATTTAATACACGAGTGTAGTAAAATTACAAATTTTTATATTACATTTTCTAATTTACATAGGATTTTGTAGAAATATTGCAATTTTGTATTTCACTTGCATGTCAAATTTTAAAAAATTTAGTGTCTTCTCGGTCCAAATATTTTTTTAAATTATTGCAGTGTCAAGCAGCAACCAAGTAATTTGTTAGGCTACCAATTTCTTGGTAAGCTAACCAAGTGACTTGGTTAGACCAACCAAGTGACTTGGTTAGACCAACCAAGTGACTTGGTTAGACCAACCAAGTGACTTGGTTAGACCAACCAAGTGACTTGGTTAGACCAAACAAGTGACTTGGTCAGACCAACCAAGAAATTGGTAGCTTAACAAATGACTTGGTTAGTCTAACTAATTAATCGTCTGGTGCATATATAGCCATAGCACTTGGTTGTTCCTACCAACCAAGCCTTTTTTCCGTGTAGTGATCGAGATTGACGGAAGTTTTGTTTAATGTGTATTAGGTACTGCGGGTATTGTAGTAGGTGTAGTTTAAATAGGAGACCTTTATGCCAAACGCTATCAAAAGCTTTGACTATATCCAGGAAAAGGGCTGCTGTTTTTTTGTTCGATATTTTGGCAGCAGCAACATTCGATGTTAGGATGGTAAGTGCGTTGAGAGTTGATTTACCGCCTCTAAAACCGAATTGATAATTCGGAATACTATCTCATATTGCTTGTTCTATCATGTATTTTACAATTCTCTCATATAGTTTTCCTGGAGTAGGTAATAGTGTGATCGGTCTGTCGTTATTCACTACACGGAGAAAAAAAAGTAGTTGGACAAACCAATAAATGGGTTCCGACAACCACTCGAAAGAGTTGAAATAGCGTCACTACTCAGTGGGTTATGACAACTACTCAGTGGGTTATGACAACTACTCAGTGGGTTATGACAACTACTCAGTGGGTTATGACAACTACTCAGTGGGTTATGACAACTACTCAGTGGGTTATGACAACTACTCAGTGGGTTATGACAACTACTCAGTGGGTTATGACAACTACTCAGTGGGTTATGACAACTACTCAGTGGGTTATGACAACTACTCAGTGGGTTATGACAACTACTCAGTGGGTTATGACAACTACTCAGTGGGTTATGACATCTACTCAGTGGGTTATGACAACTACTCAGTGGATTATGACAACTACTCGTTGGTTATACGAACCGCTGTGGTTGGTTATAGGAACTCGCTGTTGGTTGCGCCACCTATTGTATTGGTGAAAACAGCACTGCGATTGGTTACAGGAGCGAGTTAGTTGCTGCAACATTCAGCGGTACAGCATATGCTGGAGATGGTTCGCCCAACTACTTTTTTCTTTCAGTGTAGGCTGTGGTCTTGGTTAGGTTTAGAAATTGTGATAATTAAGCCTATTTTCCAAAGCCCAGGAAAGTGGTGATTTTTGAGACAGAAGTTAAGTATATCTATGATAAACTGGTGAATTCTTCGTGGAAGTTTCTATACGAGAGTAATTTTATTGGAATTACATATTATTAATCAATTCAAGATGACGAATACTCGTTATAAATTCAATTAATTACATTGTGATGTCAAAATTCATTTTTTTCTTCTTCATCTCTATCAGCATTTGTAGATCAATGAGGTACCAGCATGGCAAATAATGAGGGTGAATTGCATTGGGAATGGATGAAGGGCGAAAGATGGTTTGGCTTACTGGAGGAAGGGAATGTGTGCAGAGGGAAGAAGAAGAAGAAAAGGAGGATGAAGAGATAGCGGCGTAGAGCATCAGGCGAGCAGTACCTGAAATTTCCATTAACGCCAGACTGCACGCCGTCGTCGGTAAGTTATGAACGTAATACGTAACCGCGACGGTGATAATAAATGATAAAATTATCCGGAAAATTAAGTTTCATAAAAGACTCAGTACGATCTACTTTGGACGTTGGGAGAAGGTGAGTTAGAACCGGAAGCTACGAGCTGAAAAAAGAAGATGAATGTCAGAGTAAATAAATAGTGAAGGTTTGAGACGAATTCTCATAGCCAGATTTATAATAATAATAATTGGCAGATATCAATCAAATATCTTAATAGAAATGTCATAAAATACAAAATACATAATACATAATATAAAATATAAAATATAAAATATAAAATATAAAATATAAAATATAAAATATAAAATATAAAATATAAAATATAAAATATAAAATATAAAATATAAAATATAAAATATAAAATATAAAAAATAAATTTTTTTTTTTATATCCATGTCCTTAAATTCTAATGAAAATAAATTCAAGATTGGTAATCTCTGTGCAGTATATGCTCAGATTTAAAAAAATTAATTTCTGGTATATGGTACTTACTTTTGAATTCGCATTCGAATCACTTGATATGGTTCCAATTGTACGGATGAACGCAGATCAGAGCTGAAGAGCGCAAGAAGCCCGTGTGACCGGCTGCGCTCCGAATGGAACGCCGAGGTCAATGCTTTACCTCCAAGGCTAAAGAACGGGGAGCCTAGCACTGAGAGCTCGAGTACACGAGGATGTATAAAGGTAAAGTATACGCAGGTCGCATCGCCTCTACAGGTTGCAGCGAATACAGTACAACCCACTATACCTTCCACCTATATGTACATATATGTTCTTCAAAGCAAATCCAATGGCAAGACATTTTTCCTCCAGGACACAACTCTACATAGAATCGACTCTACATACGCAACAACAAACACCAACAACGTGAAAAAAATATTTTCCAAAAATAAATATTAATTGAAATTATTAAAAATATATACAATTATTTTTATTAAATAAAAATATTGAAATATCTACAATTATTTTTATTAAATAAAAATATTGAAATATAGTTACAAATATTTTAATTCATCGTAACTATCAAAATATAATTACAACTATTTCTTAATTAAATTTTTTAAAAAAATTTTTACTCTTTCATAGTTACATTATTATTATTTAATTAGAAAGACAAATAATTGATTAGTAACTAAATAAATAAATTCAACTAACAATTTATAATCATATAAAATTATTTGATTTAATTTAATTTATAATGTTGTAAAAAAGTGTGTGGTTTCTGCTTTACTTTTGAAAAAAATTCGTAATTATTTCAGTAGTAATTTTACTCATCGCGGAACGAAAGCAAAGCAATTGTGAAAGATAATAGAAAGAAGGATGTGATCGAATTTAAGAGAAAAAGTAGATAAAAAAAGGTGATGATAAGGGCTATCACGAAAAAACTATAATTTCACCACGTACAGGCCATAGAACAAGAGACACGGAGTTCCAACGTTGCCGGAAACCGCGAGGTAGTCTACGTCGTCGACGTCGACGACTCACGTGACGTGATCACGTACACGCGTCGCTCCGACGGCAGCAGACGAAGCTCGAGCACAGTGTACGCCACATAAATATCCATTTACCGGGACAAATTCGATTCCCCTACCAATAGCCGAAGCGCGGTCGGAAAATTGCACACGGGGAAATTACGATAGCAAGCGAAGAGGCAGAGCATCGCAGCAACGCGACGACTACGACGTGGGTATCTCTCTATGCGGTGCTTTGCTTGGCTTCGATTTTACCAACGACAGTCGAGAGACGATTGAAAGATACGTCAACCGCACCCCAAGCTAATATATTATTGGCATAAATCGTACGTTAGCTGAAAATTTAACGAATGAAAATTTAACTAGTAAATCAATTGGTTGGGCTGACCAGTTTATTATTTCTGATGCTTGGCGCAATTAAATATACGACCATTTTCTTTTTAATTGAGCATCGTTATGATCTATGCGTCATTCGCTTCCTCTTGACGCGAACTTTCGAAAGAAAAAAGAAAATCGAAAATCGATTCACCCAAAAAAAAGTTATGGACACTTGAAAATTCGGTATTTTGGTATTCCTGACATCAGGGGTGCCAAAACCAGAAAAAAAAATTTCGGCTTTTTCGAAATTTGAAAAAGCTATTCGATCGGAAATTTTTCGCTGATTCTGGAACTGATAAATTTTTTGTAAATAACTCGAAAAATCTATGTGAAAACATGAAAATACCAGGGAAAAAATTGTTTTTTGTCGGTTTCATTCGGAACCTTTTAGTTATTAATAAAAAAAATTGTTTTTTTCAAGTGTTTGAAAAAATCTGAAAAGAATAAGAGGGAAAATAATTAAGCTGAGGAACGTGCTAATATCTTTGTCGATTTAGCGCTGTCGTCGGTCCTTCGACGTGAAGCTAATCCGGACTACATGGCCGGGCTAACCAAAAACTTATAAATTTATCTTAAGGTAACAAACTCCTCCTCTGCTTTCATCCATGGCGAGAAGCCAATCTCGCGAAGATTCGCGGGATAATGAAGGCTAATTACGAATTTTCCGGAGGTATCGTACAGGCCCGCTGAATTAATCAGTCTTGGGTGGTTTGGATGTGCTTCGCCTCAGCGCCAAGGTGAATTTTCCTTCCCCAACCCATCCCAATAATAACCTCCGACAAGCCCGGGGGCAAGATTTTCCTACTCGCAACACTAAACCCACTCACTTGGCTTATCCAAACCCTTCCATCCCACTCAAGTCTAGTCGAACAATATCTATGCACGCGTAGACATAATCCACAGGAAATTTGTTGCTAACTAGGAACACATTACGGTCTATTCTGCACAAAAGCCTATTACGAAATCATTGAAAAATTTGCATTTTTGTCATTTATTTTATTTATTTATTTATTTTTATTCTTGCATTTAAGAAAACTTAAAATCTGTTCACCTGAAAATATCTTTTGGGTTTTCCAAGATCGAAGACATTTTTTTAATCTACCGCTTATTACAGCCAATTATTTGGAAAAAGTGAACAAACTAAATTAAAAAATGAAGTTTTTAATGATTTCCATTTGGAATTTCGGAATATCAACAAAAATATTGGCATTTTTGTAATCAGGTTGAAATTTCCAACCAGATAGCCTTTTCAAATTTCGTCTAGGACGAAATTTATTTACTCAACTTTGGCACCCCTGACAATCCAGTATTACCAAAAGTCGCAATTTTTATCTGGCTATAACTTTTTTTTGGTCGAACCAATTTTCAATTTTCTTTTTTCTTTGGAAACAGCTCGCCAAAATCTCCACGTATAATGGATCCTTAAGAATGTTTCACACGTGAATTCCCAACCACAAGTTAAATTCTATTAGAACCACGAGCGGATACCGACTCTTCCATTTTCTCAACATCTCGTCTCTTTCACTCGTGCAGCTGTCTTTCAACGTCCTTTTTGAAAGAAGAAAAAAAAATTGTTGGAAAGTGTCGAAAGCCACGTGTGTCCCTTTTCCTCCCTTAGGGATTTTAAACGCCTTTTCTCACTTTCTCTTCTTCTTGATGGGCTTTTTCTGGCTGTCTCAGCTGAAGCTGAAGTGCGCTAATTGTAATGGAGTACAAAATAAAGTTTTGCCAGTATTCTGTTCGCCAGGGTCGAGATGCCAGGCTGGGCTCGCTGTAGCTCGATAATTCGAGTTTCGAGCCGAACGAGGTTTCGAGCTCGCGCTACTCGCAAGCTCGTTCGCTCGTTCTCGCTAGCTTTCGCCTCCTAGACATCGAGTTCTGCCACACGTCGAAGTGTCATGAAAGGTTAACTGGAGTTGAACGAGTTGGCCTTAAGTTAGACTTCAATTTCGCCCGGGCCGCCACCATGCTGCCACAGTCCCTGCAGTTTAATGATCTTACTAACTCGGACGGGCTTTTCCATTATTAGTTCTCTCACTCACCCGCTTTCAAAGGGAAAGGTGCGGCAACGGATGCAGCGAACCTGCTCGCGAGCGTCCACTCAACGTCTCTCTGACGTTTGCAGCCTTATTGATTTTTTTTTTCTTCAATTTTTCGCCTATTTGCTACAGAAAAGCAAAATATCCTGTAACGAGGAAAAATTGAGCATAGAAAGCTGTTTTTTTATAACAATTTTTTTAAATAAAAAAATGACGCTAAAAGTATTAAATTTAATTTTCTAAATTTGATATATTTTAAGTATAAAAATTTGCAGGATTTTTTGAAACTCACGAAATTTTCTTCCGCTGATGGAAACCAAAATTATAATTATCTTCACGGTATTTTCAATGAACTGAAAAGACCCAATTAATATTCAACTCATAATTTTATAATCTAAAATATTTTTAGTACAAAAATTAGCTTTTTTTTTACTTGCGAAAACATCTTCTGCCAATTGAGACCAAAATTACAATTACTTTGGCTAAACCCAAAAGATCCAAAAAGTATTAAACGCAAAATTTTTAAATCTGAAATATTCAATATTTTTTTCAATTACAAAAATTTCTACAGCTGATGAAAACCGAAATAACAATTATTTTTATGTCAATTTCATCAAACACCACAGATCTAAAAAGTATTAAATTCCAATTAATTTCTGAATCTCCAGGATGCATCAATTTTCATAATGATGACAATTATTATTATTTATCTTTTAAATAAAAGGCAATAATTTCGAATACTCTTTTAGGTTATTTCGACGACAGAAAAGATGACGAGTCGGTGTTGTATGACAGTATTAAAAGAAAGTGGCGGGGGGAGGGGGGGGGGGACTTCGATTGCAGCGTTGCAGGCGGACAGGTAGGACACGCATTGCAGTGCTCCTGTCGAAATTGGGTCAGCGAGTTTCCGGCCTGGCGAATTGAACTAAAGCTCGTCGCGGATGGTGCACTGCTACTACTACTGCGGAGTGTTGAGTTTGATGTGGGGGTGGAACTGACAAAAATAAAGATATAACCAAAAAGAAAAGGCCTATCATTTAATTGTTCTCTCGAATCAATTTCTCGCTTTATATCATATATTATATGTTTGTATCTAACCACCTCTTAATATATGAAATATATATAGGGGATTCCAAGTCAACTCAATGAACGTCTGAGCTTTCATATTTTTAATTGTACTTAAAAAAATACAATTCTTCCCACGTTCACTTTTTTTAAATCCGTAACAAAAAAAAATTTGAAAAATAAAATCTCAAACTTTTTTATTTTGATTATTATTTTTAATCCCTAAAAACATTTATATTTAATTGTTAATAATATTATTTACAAGATGAAAAAAAAGTTATCTTTGTAAAATATTTATAAAATATTTAATAATTATAGAGTACACTCATACTTATCACAATGTACATTTTTCATACATGTACTGTCGTTTTTTCTTAATTCTTCCATATATTTAAGGTATTTATTTTTCTATAAATACCTAAAATGAGAAGTTAATAATACAGCATATATTTTACAGTTAAGAATATTAATACTACAAGATTAGTCGCCTGAACAAAAAATTAATATTAATTTTTATTTTATCTCAATGATTTCGATTTTTTAAATCCCAAAAACAAATTTTATAATATTAACGAAATCTTGACTAATCATAGAAGACAATCATTATTACCTATTTTCAATTCTTCCCATACTGTACAATTTCCCTAAATCGACTTTCTTATTTTTTATTATTCCATATATTTAAGGTATTTAATATTCCATAAATACCTAATTAGCAATAATGTCACATAAAAAAATATTAATACTACAATATTAGTCGCTTGGACAAAAAATTAATATTAATTTTCTTGTGATCTCAAAGATATCGATTTTTTAAATCCCAAAAACAAATTTTATAATATTTATTAAATATTTACTAATTATAGAAGACACTGATTATTACCTATTTTCAATTCTTCCCATACTGTACAATTTCCCTAAATCGACTTTCTTATTTTTTATTATTCCATATATTTAAGGTATTTAATATTCCATAAATACCTAATTAGCAATAATGTCACATAAAAAAATATTAATACTACAATATGAGTCGCTTGGACAATAAATTAATATTAATTTTCTTGTTATCTCAAAGATATCGATTTTTTAAATCCCAAAAACAAATTTTATAATATTTATTAAATATTTACTAATTATAGAAGACACTGATTATTACCTATTTTCAATTCTTCCTGTACTGTACAATTTCCCTAAATCGACTTTCTTATTTTTTATTATTCCATATATTTAAGGTATTTAATATTCCATAGATACCTAATTAGCAATAATGTCACATAAAAAAATATTAATACTACAATATGAGTCGCTTGGACAATAAATTAATATTAATTTTCTTGTTATCTCAAAGATATCGATTTTTTAAATCCCAAAAACAAATTTTATAATATTTATTAAATATTTACTAATTATAGAAGACACTGATTATTACCTATTTTCAATTCTTCCTGTACTGTACAATTTCCCTAAATCGACTTTCTTATTTTTTATTATTCCATATATTTAAGGTATTTAATATTCCATAAATACCTAATTAGCAATACTGTCACATAAAAAAATATTAATACTACAATATTAGTCGCTTGGACAAAAAATTAATATTAATTTTTTGGTTTTGGTTAAAAAATTAATATTAATTTTTTGGTTATCTCAAAGATATCGATTTTTTAAATCCCAAAAACAAATTTTATAATATTTATTAAATATTTACTAATAATAGAAGCCACTCATTATTACCTATTTTCAATTCTTCCATACTGTACAATTTCCCTAAATCGACTTTCATATTTTTTATTATTCCATATATTTAAGGTATTTAATATTCCATAAATACCTACTTAGCAATAATGTTACATAAAAGAATATTAATACTACAATATTAGTCGCTTGGTCAAACAATTAATACTTGTCACTAAATAATTACCATAACCATCGCTCTATTTCACTGAGCATAGTAATTATGGAAATAATGTCTAGTCCACCATGAGTGCTCATCATGAAGCTTGCTCTTGAATGTACGAATGTGATAGCACTCGACTGCAGATTGTTACAATAGGAAACTTCGCCAGCCTGAGCTTATATGGTGTAAAGTACTGGTATAATATATCTATCAACTTTGAAGTGGATGCATATAGACGAATTGACTCTATCGCTCTCTCGCTCTCTCCCATTTCTGCAGCCACGACAATGTAGATACATAAGCTTCTCGAGTAGTCTACTTGCTGTTGTAGCATTTGCAGAAGCAATGCCCAAACAACAAGTGTGTCAAACAGTAGTGGATAATTTCAACTGATGCACAGCATACATATTCAGAGATCTAAAAGGGGGGGGAGGGGCCCAGAGGGCACAGGAAGACCAGTAAGTGCAAGACAACGAGACAGATGGAATGGGGCTTCTGTTGGTCGTCTAGTTGGTTGAATTAAACTATTCGACCCTCTCCATTATTGAGAGAAACCCGCGGAACGATGCTACAGAACACATCGTATAATTCTCTCTCTCTCTCTCTCTCTCTCTTTGTCTCTCTCTTTCTCTGTACATCGAGTACGACGCACATTGCTCAGCAGTCGGGATAACTTTGCGACTACCACATCTACGAATTCTGTATATTAGTAACCCCTTTCATGGCAAATGCTTTCACGAGCGGAAAGCCTACGATACCACTAGACCACGTTATGTCATAGGGCCATGAGAATACCAGATCCGGAGAAATATGGTTGCAAAAATATTAGTTATACCTTGGGAGTGCGTCGCGCTGATTTGAAAATTTGTTTTTTGTGATTTTCTCACGAAATTTTTGAGTTATCGATGAAAATATTGGCATTTTTGGAATCTACGGGAAATTTGCGATAAAATAGGTTTTTTAAATTTTGAAAAAGACGAAATTTTTTGTTTCTACTTTGGACACCCTGATTGTCAGGATTGCCAATATTCGATATTTTGTATTGGCTGTAACTTTTTATTGGGTTTACCGATTTTGGAGCTTCTTCTTTCTTTCGAAAGGTCTCACTAAAACGAAAAGTATGGTTGCCAAAATTGTATAATATTCTCTCTCTTTCTCTGTACATCGTGCACGACGCCCATTGCTCAGCAGTCGGGATAACTTTGCGACTACCACCTCTACGAATTCTGTATATTAGTAAACCCTTTCATGGCAAATGCTTTCACGAGCGGAAAGCCTACGATACCACTAGACCACGTTATGTCATAGGGCCATGAGAATACCAGATCCGGAGAAATATGGTTGCAAAACTATTAGTTATACCTTGCGAGTGCGTCGCACCGATTTGAAAATTCGTTTTTTGTGATTTTCTCACGAAATTTTTGAGTTATCGACGAAAATATTGGCATTTTTGGAATCTACGGGAAATTTGCGATAAAATAGGTTTTTTAAATTTTGAAAAAGGCGAAATTTTTTTTTTCCACTTTGGACACCCTGATTGTCAGGATTGCCAATATTCGATATTTTGTATTGGCTGTAACTTTTTATTGGGTTTACCGATTTTAGAGCTTTTTCTTTCTTTCGAAAGGTCTCACTAAAACGAAAAGTATGGTTGCCAAAATTGTATAATATTCTCTCTCTTTCTCTGTACATCGTGCACGACGCCCATTGCTCAGCAGTCGGGATAACTTTGCGACTACCACCTCTACGAATTCTGTATATTAGTAAACCCTTTCATGGTAAATGCTTTCACGAGCGGAAAGCCTACGATACCACTAGACCACGTTATGTCATAGGGCCATGAGAATACCAGATCCGGAGAAATATGGTTGCAAAACTATTAGTTATACCTTGCGAGTGCGTCGCACCGATTTGAAAATTCGTTTTTTGTGATTTTCTCACGAAATTTTTGAGTTATCGATGAAAATATTGGCATTTTTGGAATCTACGGGAAATTTGCGATAAAATAGGTTTTTTAAATTTTGAAAAATACGAAATTTTTTTTTTCCACTTTGGACACCCTGATTGTCAGGATTGCCAATATTCGATATTTTGTATTGGCTGTAACTTTTTATTGGGTTTACCGATTTTGGAGCTTTTTCTTTCTTTCGAAAGGTCTCACTAAAACGAAAAGTATGGTTACCAAAATTGTATAATTCACATTGCTCAGCACTCGGGATAACTTTGCGACTACCACCTCTACGAATTCTGTATATTAGTAACCCCTTTCATGGCAAATGCTTTCACGAGCGGAAAGCCTACGATACCACTAGACCACGTTATGTCATAGGGCCATGAGAATACCAGATCCGGAGAAATATGGTTGCAAAACTATTAGTTATACCTTGCGAGTGCGTCGCACTGATTTGAAAATTCGTTTTTTGTGATTGTCTCACGAAATTTTTGAGTTATCGATGAAAATATTGGCATTTTTGGAATCTGCGGGAAATTTGCGATAAGATAGGTTTTTTAAATTTTGAAAAAGACGAAATTTTTTTTATCCACTTTGGACCCCCTGATTGTCAGGATTGCCAATATTCGAAATTTTGTATTAGCTATAACTTTTTATTGGGTTTACCGATTTTGGAGCTTTTTCTTTCTTTCGAAAGGTCTCACTAAAACGAAAAGAATGGTCACCAAAACCGCTTGTTATTCCGATTTTTTTTAAATCAGTGAAGTTTCCCCTAAAATGAATCAACAATACAAACGCAAAACAGGACAAAATGATGCAACATAAAAATCTTATTCGGCTCAAGCCTCGAATTATCTATAGCCATCACCCTAGAGAAAACCTCCCCTATCCTGCCACAGAGAATAACGGCAAAACTTTATTTTGTACTCCATTACAATTAGCGCATTTCAGCTTGACTGAGACAGTCAGAAAAAGTCCATCAACCGTAAGAGAAAGTGAGAAAAGTTGTTGAAAAAGTCTGTAGGAGGGAGAGGGACGCGTGTCTCTCTCGCCACTTTTCGGATTTTTCTTCTGGCACTGGAACGATGAAAAGGCAGCTGCACAAGTGAAAGAGAAAACAAGTTGAGAAACTGAAGGAAATGGCGTCCGGTGGAAAGGTCGGGAGGTTTGGAAACGTGCAATTAAAAGTTGTTGCTGCATCGTCGAGCGATTCGTAGCTTAATTGAGGACCTACGTCCGTTAATGACACAGCGGACACGAGCTGGTAGTGTCCCAGTGGCTGTGACACCAACGAACCAGAGACGTATAGCGTACCCTTATCTCGAGCAAGGATTAGTGCTGTAGATCGCTCCTGTAACACATCAAGAGACGTCCCCGGCTATATAACATGGTGTGGGAGGGTTCGCTCGTGTTGAGCAATGCATCCGGGGTGAAGCTTCCAGGTTCCCAAGCCACCACATATACTATGCTACCTAGAAATCCAACCATTAAAATGACAAATGGGACGTAATCGTCATCATTATTGAATTTATAACGTCTATTAGTCTTCTCACTCCATCCAAATAGTCCACGTCTATCCATATCTATCACATTCGAGAAAACGTATTTTCTAATGTAAATATTCCGGGTGGAAAATAAGGTCAATAAGGTGTGCAGTTTGGTCTTTCCAAGATGTTGGAAACCTTAAAATCGATAAAAGCTGGGTTATTACATTGACTGATCCTCAGGTGAGGTTAGATAATATCAGATATCATATTCGATGAGGTCAATCGCAAATAAGTTCAATCTCAGATGAGATCAACATTTGATGAGGTCAATATCTGATGAGGTCAATATCTGATGAGGTCAATATCTGATGAGGTCAATATCTGATGAGGTCAATATCTGATGAGGTCAATATCTGATGAGGTCAATATCTGATGAGGTCAATATCTGATGAGGTCAATATCTGATGAGGTCAATATCTGATGAGGTCAATATCTGATGAGGTCAATATCTGATTAGGTCAATATCTGATGAGGTCAATATCCGATGAGGTCAATATCTGATGTGGTCAACGTCTGATGAGGTCAATATCTGATGAGGTCAATATCTGATGAGGTCAATCTCACATGCGGTCAAAATCTGATGAGGTCAATATCAGATGAGGTCAATATCTGATGAGGTCAATATTTGATGAAGTCAATATCTGATGAGGTCAATATCTGATGAGGTCAATATCTGATGAGGTCAATATCTGATGAGGTCAATATCTGATGCGGTCAATATCAGATGAGGTCAATGGCAGATGAGGTCAATATCAGTTGAGCTCAATATCAGATGAGGTCAATAGCAGATGAGGTCAATATCAAATGAGGTCAATAGCAGATGAGGTCAATTAGTAAGTGAATCAATGAGAAGGCTCAGAGAGAAGATTTCACATGAAAAAGTCCGTAAAAGTTACAGAAACGAAAATTCTGCACGTAACCGAAATATTGGACGTATATTGTCAATGTAATTGTTCAGAAGAGGATTTAGGTTGAATTTGAATTATCAACGGTAAGCTGATATACAGGAGGAGGAGCATTAGTGTTACACAGCTATAAGGACTAATAATGGTACGTACATGGTGCTACGGTCGTCGGTTTTGATCGTACAGAGATCATGGCGCCATGGAGGGGCCTACGGTGGCTTGGCGAATTAGGATTGCCTGGTAGCATCGGACCGGCCACCGACAGAACCGCTAATTCTGGTACGCTCGAAAGCTGCACGAACCAGAGCGAGAGGGACGTATACAGCTAGACAGCGAGTACGGTCACCACCGCTATGCTCAAACTAAGCACGGCCTGCTCCGTTATTGCTCTGCTCGTCCAAAAGCCACATCACACGAGCTACACATTGATTAGCACCACCCCCCCACACCAATGCAGTCTGCAGTGCTAATCACTGACTCTATACAAAGTTGTAAACCATCCCATTAGCTTTCAACTCACTCTATTTGTTTATTCCTTCGACTAATTATTTTTAACTATTTTCTTTTCCCCATAATGTTCCATCTTAATGATTGTAAAAGTATGCAATGTGAAAACTCGCTTTTACTTTGCATACTTTTCGTTTTTGTACAAAGTACTGACATGAAAATGTTGCAATAAAAAAAAATGGAGACATCGATTTTTTAAAATTAATTTTAAAAAGTTATTAATGTTTGATTAATAAATAGAAAAAGAAAATAGAAAAAAAAATCTTCGTTTCTACTTTCGAGAGCTTTGAAATTGAATCTTTATGGAATCTTTTTGGTTTTTATCGAATATTTGTACATTTTCTTACTAATATGCTAAAATATTTTGGAAAAATTATTTGCTTTTCTATTATCTGTGGAATAATTAGACAAATAGAGGACGTAGAGCTAGAGGATGCTCGCTATGCTTAAACCAAACATAGTTCCGTTATTGTTTTGCTTGATCAAAAGCCACATCAGAGGAGCTAAACATTGATTAGCATTCACCGGACACCAATACAGTCTGCAGTTCTGGTTCAACTAACACTGGCTTATATATCTACCAGGAAATTCTTGTTGCTGCGAATAAACTGTGCAAGCAAGAAAATCATAAAATATTCCAATATCGGAGGCAATTGAGGCAAAGAATTTTTTTAATTTATTACAAATAACAGTGTTAACAATTCTCTGAAATTAATTCTTCGTACTTATTTATGTAAACTGGATAAATAATTGAATATATCTGACACAGATAGGAAATTAAATTAAATTCGATACATTTGTAGACGAAACGGTGTAATTATTGATTCCTGTAAATGATAATTTAAAAAAATACCAATAACAAGATTTTTCAATATGAATTATTACAAATTAATTTTCAGAATTAAAAAAGGAATTTACATTTCGTTCCCAAATAATTACTGACAATAATTCTTTTCCTTCTAGCATGAAACACTAAATCAGGTAATCCGTAAGGGATAAGATCAACGTTTAGTCAGACATTTCTTTACCAATACAATATTTTCACATGGGACAAAAAAATTTACTTCTCAATTTTTTTTTCTTCCGTAAACATCTTTTTATGCATTAAAAACATCATAATCATTAACCCTTTTTTTTCTTCCAGTATGTAAATAATTTGAAAAAATGACATCTCAAAAGCTTAAGAAAAAAATGACAAAAAAAATATTCTGAAGCACTCGAAAAATTCTTCCGAATTATTAGCAATTTCTGAGAGGCTCGAAAAAGAAAATGGCTGAACTGACGGTGAACGCCTCGTACATGTGTTGCTCATGCACATGCAAAAATACATTGTACCGCAAATGAACAGTAGATGTATCGGCGGTAACAGAAATATGAGGATTCTCACTGAACAAGCAAATGTGCATCCCACAGCAACACAGCGGCAGTGTAGAAACTGGTGGAGCAAATGCAAAACCCGTTGAAACTACCTGGGCATCGTTTTAATTAAACAATATGCCTCCCGCGCGCCCCTCCGCGTTACTGAATAATGTTTTCCAATTTCCAATTGGGAACACCGTCCACCCTGCCAACCACCTTGTTCGATAGCTCGCCTTTTTTTCTGGGTCAAATCGATTTCCCGTCCACATACACAGCGCCTCTGTCCCTTTGCTGTGTATGGCTAACTCCCAGAGTTTCGGTATTGTATCTCAAAATAAACTTGCGCTGTACAATTATGACGTTTCATTGACGAAGCTTCCAAATATACTTCAATGTATGTGCTTGAATACACAGGCTATATATTAATATTAGCCTGTGAAATAACTTGCCTGTAATAACAGCAAAATTATTAATGACCTGAACTAATCACCGTTAGTTCAGCCAACAAATTATTCGTTTAACCAAGTAAATTAACTTTAGTATATTTAACTCGTCAATCAGTCGATGTGACCTCATCTGCTCTGACCTCATCTAATCTGATCTGATCTGATTTGACCTCATCTGATTTTATCTCATTTGATTTTACTTCATCTGATTTTACCTCATTTGATTTTACTTCATCTGATTTTACCTCATTTGATTTTACTTCATCTGATTTGACCTCAACTGATTTGACCTCATCTGACTTGACCTCATCTGACGTGACCTCATCTGACGTGACCTCATCTGATTTGACCTTATCTGATTTGACCTCAACTGATTTGACCTCAACTGATTTGACCTCATCTGACTTGACCTCATCTGACTTGACCTCATCTGACTTGACCTCATCTGATTTGACCTTATCTGATTTGACCTCATCTGATTTGACCTCATCTGATTTGACCTCATCTGATTTGACCTCATCTGATTTGACCTCATCTGATTTGACCTTATCTGATTTGTCCTCATCTGATTTGACCTCATCTGATTTGACCTCATCTGATTTGACCTCATCTGATTTGACCTCATCTGATTTGACCTCATCTGATTTGACCTCATCTGATTTGACCTCATCTGTCTTGACCTCATTAGATTTGACCTCATCTGTCTTGACCTCATTAGATTTGACCTCATCCCATTTGATCTCATCCGATTTTACCGCATTTGGTGTGATCTCATTTGATTTGACCTCATTTCGTTTGACCTCATTTGATTTGACGTCATCTGTTTAGACCTCATCTGATTTAGCCTCATCTGATTTGAGCTATTTTTAAAGATGTATTATGAAGAAAAATTCCCGAACAGAAATTTGAAATCGGCAAATTTTTTAAGAGAAAGAGAAATGGTCATAAAAAACATATTTAACGTTCAAAAAAAGAAGATGTGATAAACATGACTTTCTCGAGACCGTTTGTTATTTTTGCGTGGAAAAATCGATAAAAAAGAGAAACAAGAATCAAGGGAAAAAGTAATGAAACAAAAAAAAATACTACTGTACGTCTACACTCGGCACGAACAACTTCTGTGCTTGCAAGCACGTTTCTCCCACTTGTCGTTCTTTTAAGAAGAACTGACTGCGTCTTTTGCAAGGGATTTCTGACGAATCGTCTTTGGATGGGGTCCAGTTTCTTATCTCTCGATAATTTCATCTAACGATACTTCGATGAGTACTTTTTTCATTAGTCGAGCCTCTGGCGATGCCAGCTTTTTTTTTCAACTGGCAACTATTCATTTTTAATCCATACAATTTTTATATTAAGATACTGAGAAAATGCAATATATCTTCAATAAAAAATAAATAAAATTTGATTTAAAATCCTTACAAATGTGAATAATTTTGCAAAATTTCTAGAAATTATAATAATATCTTGAGTTATGAAAATTCGGTAATTAAAATGTGGTGTATTAATTAAATCATTTTAATTTTGAAAAATTATAATGACATCGAAATTCAGACCAAATGCAAACAACACGTCACCAGGAAATAATAAAATGAAAATACGATAACGAGATTGTAGCCCGCAGTAATAATCCAACGACGAAAACAGCAAAATGGCGAACACAAGTGCAGATAAATTATCACTAATTCACAAATTATATGATTTAGGGGCTATTCACAGAATCAGACGAGATTTATTCTCATCGACGAGGGCATTGGATAATAATCGGGGTTCGCCGCAAAAATAAAGACAGAGAGTTACCTACAGAAAGGGAAAGAATGAATGCACTCGAGCGTTATTTATGGAAAGCGCTGTTGAATTTTCCCGAATTTCCAACGAAATATTGTTAGTGAAACGCAGAATAGTTATACGATCGAGAAAATATTGAGTTGAGATTCTATATAATTTTAGTTAATCAAAGTTATAAATCCAGCCATAATATTAATAATACAATTATATTATATATATATATATATATAGTATTTTACTAAAAAAGTCGGTCAAAAGTATGCAATTTTTTAATATGGCCAATATTATTATATTAATATTTTTATTGAAAAATTCCTGAAAATTCGAGTTTGCATAAATAAACATTTGACCAGTCGCCTGTAGTAGATTAATATTTTTTTCTATTTATTAATAATTTTTTTGATCAAAAAAGCTTAAAAACTATAAGAAGAAGAATCTTTTCCACTTTGGATATAAGCTAGAAAATTTTGATATTCACCAAAGTATTTTTCCGATTTTTTTCAGATTTTTAAATTATGGTACTCGATATGTAACTTTAAAATAATATTTTTAAAAAAATTTTGCATAGAAAAAATAAAAAGTAAAAATCTGGTGCATTTGAGAGTCTAAACAATCCTACAAAAAATTAGGAACCAAAACGGGGGGTCGAGGATCAGACTTAGGTCGAATTGGGATGAAATGCCCCATATACTTATATATATAAAAGGAAATAACTAACGCATTCGAGCGGTATTTATGGAAAGCACTGTCGAACATTCCCAAATTTTCGACGAAATATAGTTTGCTGAAACGCCGGAATAGTGCATGATCGAGAATTTTTTCGAGAAGCAAAACTGCTATGCCACTACGCGACGAAATAGCCGAACGAACCGAGCACCAGCCACTCCCAATGCTGCACCTGAGTTGTCGACGTTCGTGCTTGCGTTGGTTACGCTCGTCGCTTGTCACATGCATTGCCCCACGGCCGAACAAACGTACCGAAAACAAGAGACACGCTTCTGCAGACATAAATGCTCAACGTATGTACGAAACTATGCGAATTAGTTACAACTTCCACAGACAGGTTACTGCTAAATCAAACCCTAAGTTTCCTTGTCCGTTAAAATGAGAATTTTTCATTTCTGAACTCAATTTCATTCAATTAAAAAATTGTTGAATATTTTTATTTTAATTAAAGAAATGTATTGTCGAATATGTATATTTAATAGAATAATCTTACCAGGGATGGCCGATGCTTTCCGATTTATCGAATGCGACGATATTTTCGATTAATCGACGATATTTTTTCTATTCGATTAATCGATGTCCAATTCTTTTTTCGTAACATCGGAAGTTCCGATTCGGAACATCTATTGCTGTTAAGAGGCAGTGATACTCACTTCGAAATTTTGAAAGCTATTTTCTTTCAAAATACTCGGCAGATAAAGCTCAGATTTTAACAAAATGTGCGGTACTATGGCAGAATTGGGCTAAGCTTCGGGATCCTGGATCAAAACAGCCGTCTGGTCAGGGGAATTAAAAGAAAAATAGTGCGAGAGAGACAGAGCTATGTGCGAGAGAGACAGACCTATAGGCGTTTAACATTGGGCGAAGAAATTCCAGCCGGTGTATCATTGCCTCTTAAGAGGCAGTGGTACTTCCCGCACCACATCTCAAAATTTCGAAACCTATTTTCTTTTAAACTGCTCGGCAAATAAAGCTCAAGTTTAGCAGGAATGTGTGGAAGTATTGCAGAATTGGGCTAAAGTTCTGGTTTCCCGATACTAAAAGCCGTTTGTTTAGAAGAATCGAAAAACTGGAAAGTGGGGTTAGGTGCGAGAGAGACAGCCCTATAGGCGTTTAACATTGGGCGAAGAAATTCCAGCCGGTATATCACTGCCTCTTAAGATACTATTTAGGGAGGTATGGTCAGCCGGTCCAGGATACCCAGAATGCATTGCGCGGCTCCAATAGTGACAACATTCACGGTAAGTTAGTTGGCATTAGAAGCGTGGCTTACCCCGCGCCGCTTCTAATGCCAACTAACTTACCGTGAATGTTGTCACTATTGGTGCCGCGCAATGTATTCTGGGTATCCTGGACCGGCTGACCATACCTCCCTAAATAATGCCTTAATTGCTGTCGCCGACCGCGACGCCATCTAATATCAATCGGCGAAACTTGGAAAACGAAGTGGCGCAAGCACATTCCCTCGATTATCGAACTCGAATATCGCGTTTCACTCGTTTCACTACACATTTGATTGTTAATTTTATAATTTTAGAAGTTGGTGATTGGATACCTCCAAGATGACGGAGAAATCTATAAGACAACACTCAGTTAATTCATTTTGCTTTGCAAACATTTTGCATTATTCGGTTTACTTAATTCAGACGTATTATAGGTACAATCGTACAGATTACGTGAGGCGTATCTTTTATATTACTTTGTTACCTCTATTATAATTGTCTGTTTGTTCATTGATACATCTATCTACATAATATATATTATATAAATCTCTCGTCGGTCTCCCAAGTTTTTTAGTTGTTTATTTGGGCTTGGTGTTGTTTATGTTTCTAATACAGGTTCTCAACCCCTTTTAGATCAACATTTCAACAATAGCATCGCATAACTTCACGAATGGAACCGGACAACAAAATTATGCATATTTATCACGAAATTGGGCTATGAAATGAATCTGAAGAATTCATATATTTGGGATATGAATTTTTTTCTTAATAATGTAAAAATTAAGTTTTTGGCCGATTTATCGATTTATTCCCCAAAGTTATCGATTTCGATTTATCGATTTATTCCCCAAAGTTATCGATTTTTGTAATCAATTTTTTTTCCAAATGACGATTATTCTAATATCGAAATCTTTTTAAACATCGGCCATCTCTAAATCTTACTCTTGTACTCGAAAATAGCGCTAGACAAATTTTTTTTCATAATCATAATAATATATCATAATTTTGCAAAGTGCACGACGTAATCGTAAAACTTTTTTTTTTGCAACTGCTTCGTGCACAATTTTTGTTGTTGTACATGACTGTATTGTTCACAAAAACATTTATGTTATGCGCATAATTTTCATAAATTTTATTGCGATACCGAAAAATCGATGCTACCCATAACCTCTGAATACGACTACGAAAATTGTTTCCATGGCTATGTATATGCGAGACACGTTGTCATAATAAAGTTAGCAAAGCGATAAGCAATATAATGCAGAGGAGCAAAGTGGTCGCGTAAAAATGTGGAATAAGTAGAGGACTTGCCCATCGTATATCCGTTAATCCGGCGAATGAGAATTTTGCGGCGAGACATTTCGCGAGTCAGAGAGTTCTTGGTAATGTGAAGGGCCGGTAGATGGCGTGGAAAAGGACCGAGAGGCTCTGAAAAGGTTTATTTGTCCTCGGAGAGTGACTTGTCTATGGATAACATATATATATGGGACATTCCATTCCGATTCGACCTGTATCTGACCCTCGACCTCCCCAATTAGGCTCGTAATTTTTTGTAGCATTTTTTAAACCCTCAAAAGCACCAGATTTTTATTTTTTATTTTTTCAATGCAAATTTTTCATTTTTTTTTTTTTTTAAAGTGACATATCGAATACCGTAATTAAAAAATCTGAAGAAATTCTGAAAAATACAGTTTCATATACAAAAATGTTTGGCAATTCATCCATAGTCGATTAATTTTTTTTTCTATTTTTTAATCATTTTGTTAAATTAAAAAAAGCTTAAAAATGATAATAAGAAAAATCTTGCCCACTTTGGCTATAAACTAGAAAATTTTGATATTCAACCATATATTTTTCAGATTTTTTAATTATGCCATTCGATATGTCACTTTAAAAAAATAGTTAAAAAAAATTTGCATAGACAAAATAAAAAAATAAAATCTGGTGCTATTGACGGTCAAACCAATCGTTCAAAAAATTACGAACCTAATCGGGGAGGTTGAGGGTTAGGTCCAGGTCGAATCGGGATGGAATGCCCCATATATATAGGCATAGAAATTGCGTGTGATAGCGAGAGGTGCTACACTTATAATGTAGAGTCTATATGGAATATACCCAAGAGCCATAAGCAGATCCCGAGTGTGCACCGCTGCTTTATATTACTTCATCGCAGGCTCGCACCTCTATACAATGTTCGTATAGTGTACGGTACAGTAAACTACTACGCATTATACTATATAATACGTATATGTATATATATTGTATACAGTTTCGGTGCATGCCCCTTGCATGCAAAATATAATATACGATCCTCGTAAATACCGAACGAGAACTAGGCATAACGCGTGGTGCATGAGCTGGGCGCGAGCGCTTCAAAATTACTCCGCCTCCTCTCACGCGTTAGCAAATTTTCTCGCACTCATAACTGATATAACCTAAAACATACCCCTATATATATACACGCTGAGTGCAGTATGTAGCTAAATATTTAACTATTAAGAGAAAATATGTTACGAGGGTAAGTAGGGAAGAGGCTAAAAGCTTTTTGTGAATCACAAAAAAAAACAAAATAATAATTAATAGTGTCAGGAGCGTAAAAAAGGAAATCACTGAAGAGTGTTAAATTCCGACCCTTCACTAAAATATCAACTTTAGAGTATTCAAATCTTTCAGATTTATTATTATTATTATTATTATCTCTCTATATTATAAAAAGATCTCGCTGTCGCTGTTTTAAGCAACGAATTATATATAGAGCATTCCATGTCAAGTGGACTATTTTGGACCGAATTTTCTAAGTCCCCCGAGAGCTTATATATAATGCATTCCAAGTCAAGTATTTGAATTTTCCTAAGTCCCTCAATGACTTATATATAGGGCATTCCATGTCAAGTAGATCATTCAGGACTGAATTTTTCTGTCTCGCAGGACTTATATATAGGACATTCCGTGTCAAGTGGACCTAAAACATACCCCTATATATATACACGCTGAGTGCAGTATGTAGCTAAATATTTAACTATTAAGAGAAAATATGTTACGAGGGTAAGTAGGGAAGAGGCTAAAAGCTTTTTGTGAATCACAAAAAAAAACAAAATAATAATTAATAGTGTCAGGAGCTTAAAAAAGGAAATCACTGAAGAGTGTTAAATTTCGACCCTTCACTAAAATATCAACCTTAGAGTATTCAAATCTTTCAGATTTATTATTATTATTATTATTATCTCTCTATATTATAAAAAGATCTCGCTGTCGCTGTTTTAAGCAACGAACTATATATAGAGCATTCCATGTCAAGTTGACTATTCGGACCGAATTTTCTAAGTCCCCCGAGAGCTTATATATAATGCATTCCAAGTCAAGTATTTGAATTTTCCTAAGTCCCTCAATGGCTTATATATAGGGCATTCCATGTCAAGTGGACCATTCAGGACTAAATTTTACTAAGTCTCGCAGGACTTATATATAGGGCACTCCGTGTCAAGTGGACCATTCTGACTCGAATTTATCTAAGTTCCTCAAGGGCTTATATATAGGGCGTTCCATGTCAAGTGGACCATTCTGGTCCGAATTTGCATATGTCGCTTTAAAAAAGTAATTAATAATTATAACTATAACCGGAGCGCAAAAAATAAATTACCGAAGAGTAAATTCCGGAACTTCACTAAAATATCAACATTAGAGTATCCAAATCTTGAAGATTTATTGTTCTTATATTTTATATCCAAGTCTATAAAAATTGCGCAAATTTAATTTTTAACCACTTTCCTCGCGTTTCCACAGTATTTTGAATATTATCGGAACATTAAAATTTCACAATTTTTCCAAAAATAAAACAAAGCGCCCTCTGTGATGCTGAATAAAAAAATAAAGCAGATGGAAATAGGCGATGGAATACCGCAAATATTATAGTGAGCCGGGTCAAACGGTTATTTCGTGGCTGCAACGTTCCATCGCTCAACCGTGAGCAGATGCTATATAAACCTCCTGTATTTTTTACGTCGGTATAAAAATTGTATCCGGCATATAGGGTATTATATATTTCGTTCGAAGCCGTCGCTCGGCCAGCGCGACGGCTGGTGGCTCGCTCTCACGTGATTGATTGACGAGAACGCTGTGAAATTTCGTTCTACCTATATATAGATATACTATTTATTGTATACAAGAGTTCGCCAGAGTGAAGTTGACCAGTTTTGCACAAACGGTGCTGCGACCTCTGTGACAGAAACTGTATTAAACCATTCAGCTTTGTCGTCGCCAACTTCGTTCGCTATATTAGTGTGAAAATCCTAGCAGACCTCCAATTGTTATCGAACTACCGGACAACTTCAAACTCCTTGTGCGGCAATACCAGCAGATTGCGTCTCTCGACGATCGTTCCGACGAAGCAAAAGCGTTTGACCCAAAGCCAAAACATGGCGGAGATCCTCAACATCTGTGACTACGTCGCGTTAAAAACTTGACTGCATCTTTCAGTTCCAATTTCTTCCCTCATCGACGATATTGGACAGTGAATAAATGCGCAACTTTGACCTCGGATGATATTACGTGAATGCTTCATACGTACATTGACAAACGAAAGTTTGATTCGATCAAAAATTTTCATATATCCAAAGAAATAGACTTTTTTAACGGAATACAATGGGACTATTTTTTTCCTAACAGCCGTGTGTGTCTACTGTAAAAAGACACTTGAAATTTGAAGATCGGGCCATTTAAAAAAAAAACTACATTTTTTTTCGTAAAAAATACGATTTTTGCCAATTTTCGTTACGTTTTGCAATTTAAGTGTAATTTTCACCCCTTAAATTTTAATGGAATCAAATTCATCTTTCTTATTAAAAAAAACGAAGAGATTCACGTGCGGAAAACAACATTTACTGCTCATAGGACCCTCGTACGTAAAAGAAACGCGTGGGGTCGATATCTACCCCAGTCACGAGTTAGAAGTTATACACCGAGAGAAAAGATTTCATTGACGCCAAAGAAATGGGTGAATTAATTATTTTTTCATTAATTTCAATGAAATAATGCATTTGAATTTCAAAGAGAACATTTCATTGCCTCTAAATAAACATTTACTTAGTGAGCATATAATAAAGAAACAGTTTCATTGTTTTAAAGAGACGTTTTCATTGATTCAAAGTTTTGGTTAGCATAACTAAGTTCTCAGATAATCACGAACTTACAACGCCAATAGTTCTGTCTCTTTCGCGCCTAACCTCACTTTTTTGTTTTCCGGTTCTCCCGAACAAACGGCTTCGAGTTTCGAGGAGCCAGAAGCTTAGTCTATTTCTGCCATACTTCTGCACATTCTCTCAAAATTTGAGCCTTATCTGCCGCGTACTTTAGGAAAAAACAGGTTTCCAAATTTTGAGGTGTGGTAAGAAGATTTCATTGAATCAGTGACGATTTCTTTGAAATCAATGAAGAAAGTTCATTGGTTTACAGAAATGTTTCTTTGAATCAATCACTACTTTTCATAGAGTTTGAGATCATTCAAAGAAAAGATTGTATTTCATTTCATTGGCAAAGATTTTCGTGAATCAATGAAACTTTTTCTCGCGGTGTAGAAAAAATGATACATGAGATGACGATATCACTGCTATAATTTAACAGGATCGGAAAGAACGAAAGAAATAACAAGTCGTGCGATTACGACATGCATGGAATGCCTATTTCCCCACACTATTTTTCCCCGTTCGTATATCATCCCTATGGAAATTTTTTTCGCAAGGATGCAACGCAGTAGCGACGGAGAAACTTGGTGGATAAGTACAGCCACTCGCAACGGAGACATCTGGGTCAGGGTGTAAAGTTTAAAGGTTTCTGATAAAATTTGCATATCGCTGGCGCGTGCACAGCTAAATTTTGCGGCGCACCGCAAGAGGGCGCTTCGAGCGCATCGTGTGTATATATATATATACACACTTGCGTATTTAGAAGCTCCTGCGGCTAAGAACCGGAAGAGGAGAGATTCCTCTATAAATACCGGATACCGAATTAAATGCACTACTCGCAAAGTAGGTGTAGCTCACGGTAACGCGAAAACTAGCGTTATGACGTCCGACTAACTCGCGTAAATCGCGAAAGCAATTTCGTTAACTTATTCATTCTCGCGTGTAGAGTTACGCGTATACATATATATATGGACGTTGTGGTAACGCTACTGAAAACTGCATCTCTCTTAGCTCTTCTCTCGCAAGAGCTTTACATGAGATATGCACACATCGCTACTTTCTGTATGTAAATATCTGCTTCCACTGAATTTAAGACATCATCGCGGTACGACCAAACTTATGTATATTAAATTATACGCTACTAGTCATAATTAGAACTTTAACTTGGGTCAAAGGTAAAAACACCGATTAAGAGATTTTATTCAATATTTAGCAAAATTGCAGCATATAATTTGTTGTTTGGGAATTAATAATATCGATTTTATATTTCAATGAATCAATAACGATTCCATGTTCACA
This sequence comes from Ephialtes manifestator, assembly GCA_963970395.1. NCBI lineage: Eukaryota > Metazoa > Arthropoda > Insecta > Hymenoptera > Ichneumonidae > Ephialtes > Ephialtes manifestator. The sequence goes on from OZ019972.1 coordinate 38,097,834, forward strand.
GGGTATAAATCAGGATCAGTATAAACTAAAAATAACCATAATTTTTAATTAGGACAAAAGTACCGATTAAGAGATTTTATATTTATTATTAATCAAAATTGAAGCAAATAGTTTGTTGCTTAAAAATTAATAATATTGATTTTATAGTTCGATGAATAAATAACGAATCTATGTTCAGAGTGTATAAATAGATCGGTATAAAATTTTAAAAAACCATAATTTTTAATATTAACAAATGTACCATTTGAGAGATTTTATTTATTATTTATCAAAATTGCATCAGATAGATTGTTTTATTCTAAATTCTATATTCTAAATTAATATTAAAAAAACCATATTCAGCAGGTATAGCCTAAAAAAATGATGATTTTTTTACGCTTTGAAAAAAAAATGTAGGTTTTCACTACTGTGGCTATAATTTTTTTAAAAATTAATAGTGTACCGACTCCAACTTGCACTTTCTATTTTCGTCATTAATTAAGCTTTAAAGCGCCATGGAAAAAATTGGAATACGTCCAAAATAAAAAAAAAGTTTTATCTCATCGAAATATTATTTCTTCGGGTTTTTTCAACTGAATATGTCCAAAAATCGATTGCACACGCTTTAAAAAATATTTTCTGTATATACAACAAATATTCGTAAGTTGAATTATAATTTATTGACAACTTACTACATTTTTGGAACTTAGCGCAGTTTTTGTATTCAAATAATGGCGCCAAATTTTTAACCGCCAGAGGTCACGTCACGTCTTCCGTTGTTCGCTCGATGTACGGGAAATTGCAGCGCCACCAGTGCCGAATCTTTTCGTGTAGACGTTTTGTGGCAAACACGTTGTCGAAACGGTGAGTTAAATAAAATCTCAATATTTCCAACAAAATTTCGTTCCCCGATTACGAAAAGACATGTCACCTCGTTCAATTTTTTCTCCGTCATCGATTGCTATATTTCACGCTCATTTTCTCGAACAAATTCCGATCGAAAACAATCGCGCAATAAGTTGCGTTGCCAGTCACACGCACATGGAGGATTTTGTCCATATCAAAATTTTCCGGTGATCGTTAAACTCCTGTAAATTGAAGAAATTGAAAAAAAAAAAATAAAGGCAAAAACTTGGCGCCTCGAATTTATTGCAAGAGGTTTGATAATTATTTAATACGCTACGTAAATTTACCGCTTAAATGTCATATCGCGTCGCCATAATTTTTGTCACGTCTAACCCTTTTTTAATCGCGTTCGCACGATTTACGAATAATTCTCAATATTTTTGTTAACTTTTTTCACTTTTTCAAATTATCTTTCTTCAATTTCAATTCCTAGTTAAATAATTTCTAGTACATAAATTTTATTATAATTACAAAAAAAAATGTCTGCCTAGAAAATTTAGCAATTGTGAGATTATGGCAATTTGAAAAACTTTTTTTTTGTAATCGATCTTTTTTCTTGCCACAATAATATAGAATTTTATATTACACATAAATTTCGATAATATAAACAAGTTTTTTTTTCTAAATTTCATGTAAATATATGGTTTTTGTAATTTAATTAAAGAAATTGAAAAAAAAAATAAAGGCAAAAACTTGGCACCTCAAGTTTATCGCAAGAGTTTTGATAATTATTTAATATGCTACATAAATTTACCAGTTAAATGTCATATCGCGTCGACATAATTTTTGTCGCGTCTAATCCTATTTTATTCTTGATCATACGATTTACGAATAATTCTCAATATTTTTGGCAACTTTTTCCACTTTTTAAATTTATCTTTCTGTAATTTTTGGTTGAATAATTTATATTCCATAAATTTTATCATATGTAAAAAAAAAATTAAAAACAATATTTTTCATTGCGTAGTGAATTTAGCAATTGTAAAATTATAACAATGTGAAAAACTTTTTTTCTGTAATCGATCTTATTTGTTATCACAATAATATAGGATTTTATATTATACATAAATTTTAATAATAGAAAGGATAATATAGGATTTTATATTATACATAAATTTTAATAATAGAAAAGATTTTTTTTTTCTAAATTTTTTATATAAATATATGGTTTTTGTATTTTATTAGTTAAGCCATCATGCAGATCTTCGTAAAAACCCTTACGGGTAAAACCATAACCCTTGAGGTTGAGGCCTCCGACACTATCGAAAATGTTAAGGCCAAGATCCAGGATAAAGAGGGAATTCCTCCAGATCAGCAACGTCTTATTTTCGCCGGCAAACAGCTTGAGGATGGCCGAACTCTTTCAGACTACAACATCCAAAAGGGTCAGTTTTTAAATCTCTAAAACGTGTGTAAATTAAAAATTGCAATGCCAACTAAGTTTAACTTGTACAAAAATTGTTTAATTAAAAGACTAACATTGCTTTTTCTGTTCAAGTTAAAAATAATATCTATGGAAATACATTTCTATTTTCTATCTTATCAAATCCAATTAAATTTGACTTATAAATTTATTCAAATTTTTAAACATTCCAACAATATTGTCAAAATAAATAAATAAAATCAATATCTTATTTATCAAAGTTTAAAAAAATTTCACTAACAAAATAGAAACAAATTTAAAAATGTTGATTTTGAAATTTATATTTTCCATAAATGCTAAGCTTTTAACTTTTTTTCTTTATTCAATAAACATTGCTACAATATTGTTAAAATAATTTATGCAATTTCATTGGTTTCATATTATGAGTCAATAAAACCGATGTAATTAAAGTTCTAAAAAAAATTCCTAATAAAAACGAAAAAAAAGTAAATTGTAGATTTTCAAAAAAAAAAAAAAATGCTTCAGGCTGTTTTTATGAAAACAAATCTGTTAACTTTGTTCTTTATTCTTTAAACATTGCAAAAAGGCACTCAAAATAAATTGTGCAATTTTATTGAATTCATATTATTATGAGTTAATAAAATTGATATCTAATTTTTCTTCCTTTTTCCTTTAATACAGAGTCTACCCTCCACCTCGTTCTCCGTCTTCGTGGTGGTGTAATCGAGCCTACCCTGCGAATCCTCGCGCAAAAGTACAACTGCGACAAAATGATTTGCCGTAAATGTTACGCACGTCTTCATCCTCGTGCGACCAATTGTCGCAAGAAGAAATGCGGTCATACGAATAACATTCGTCCCAAGAAGAAGCTGAAGTAGATTGCATCGTCATGCGACAAGAAATCCAGGCGTCGAAAAATATTTCTGTATTTTTCAAATTCAACCGCGAACCTGTGTATCTAAGTTTTTTGATTCAAATAAAATCTGAGTGAACAAATAATTCAATTTGTATTTTACTCGAGAGACAAAATTTAATGCATTGATTTCCGCCCCCACAAAAAAAAACGATATAAATATTGCGTCAAAATCATTTTCAAACTTGGATTAAACAAATTTTTATTTACAATTTAATAACAGAATTTGGTACTAATGTGTACAAAAATACAGAATTTTTATAGTTAAGCCGCTTGAATTATTCCTAATTGAAGTTGCTGTTGATGAGCATATTCTTCGTAGAGAATCATGTTCGCAGGACTTGGCACGGATCCACCGACCTGCAAATAAGAGAATCAGTATTTTCATGTATTTTTTTAAAAAAGAAATCGGGTTTGTTTTATGTATTATTTTAGTAACAAAAAAACCCTAAGAACAATATAATATACTTTATATAAATATAAAAAACTGTATATTACAAAATATTAATTTAATATCAATAATATTTAAAAAAATCGAATCTGCGAATTTTGATATATGATCAATACAGCATTGAGAAAAGATGATTTTTTTTTAGAGGATTTTTAATACAATTTTTAATGGAAAAAATTAAAGAGTTAGTATATTGCGGCCCAAGGGAGGGAAAACACATTTCTCACGAGTATGAGTTTGCAGCACGAACCGAAGGCGAGTGATGTATTCGTACGAGCTTAGAAAATGTTTCCCTCCCGAGTATTGCATATGATTTTATTTCACTCAGTGCGTAGAACGTGGTTTTCCGCACGCTTCGCGTGCGTCAAACGTCGTTTACACACCTCGTGAAATAAAATTTTGTACGATACTCATGCGAAAAACATTTTCTTAACTCGTGGGATTGCAACACTCGCCTTCGGCTCGTGCTGCAAATTCACACTCGTCAGAAAAAGTTTTTTCGCACTCGTATCGTAATGTACTATTACGCCACAAGACGAGTTTGCGCGAAGCGCACGGAAAAACTCACTTTCCGTGCCGCAGTGACGTAAAAATATTATATTAAATAAGCATAAAATACCTCTCCTCGACGAACGTACTGTTCGTAGATACTGATACTCGCGTCTTTGACAACAGGAAGTTCAATTTTCGTTGGTACACTGCTTGGAAACGAAGCCTGTTGAACCAATTTTGAACGAATATTCGAGTGATCTGTATTATACGTAGCATTGCGTCCAATTACTACAAATCTGCAATTTAAGAGTCAATGATAAACCGGTGAGAATTTCTTCGCCCAATGTTAAACGCCTGTCTCTCTCGCACTATTTTTTATTTATTTATTTATTTATTTTGCAGTGAACGGGACAAGTCCCTTGAAAAAAACAATGATAATAATGGCACATTACAATAAAGAAAACAAAAAAGAAAAAAATAACACAATTATATACATCATAGTAACTTATGCCTAGAGGTGCGCACTTAGGACAGAAACACAAATTCTCCTAAGCTACCACTCGGAGTCTCTAAGAATAATAAATTGATTTAAGGCATACATAATTACCGAAGGTGGAGAAACGAAAAAGTCTATGAATACTGAGGCAGCATTGCCATCCCGAAAAATGCGTGTAAGCGGCTCATTATATCCGTAATTTGTTCGGTGATATCCCGTATCAAAGATCGCATGATTCCTAACATTATGCATCGGGACTGAGACAGTGACGGAACTAAGTAGCTCAGGACACATAACTGCCCCATGTATTATCCTATATAACAGAACTAATTCAGCTTTCAGCCTACGCACTGTGAGTGTACCCATTTGCAGGTCCACATGCATATACTCTGTGAGTCCTCTATCCCTCACTCTAAACTTAAACAGTAAAAAACGCACAAATTTACGTTGGACACGTTCGATAGCGTTAATTTGTACTAAATAAGAGGGTGCCCACACAACCGACGCATACTCCAATATGGGGCAAACTAATGTACAATATAACACTTTATGTGCCCGAATACTTTTGAAACCAGTCGTATGACGTCTAATAAATCCGAGAACGCGAATTTATTTAATTCTTTTAATTCTCACCAAAAAAACGACTGAATCGACTGAGGAGCCAGAAGCTTAGCCCAATTCTGCCGTATTTCCGCATATTCTCTCAAAATTTGAGCCCTATCTGTCGAGTAGTTTAGGAGAAAACAGGTTTCGAAATTTTGAGTGGTGCCTCTTAAGGTAGTTCTGTTGCTTCACGCTCACTTCGCATAAGTTTCCGAAAAATGAGAGCGAATTGCAAACACTTCTTGATGATATAAAAATCTGAAAAAAATCATGCATATTTAAGATACTTAAGATATTATTTCGACATAATAATAATTCCAAAATGTTATTAACAAATTGATGAAAAATAAAAATGTTCATCAAATCTTCCGACAACCTAATTTTTTTTGTTTCGATGAAAATGATTCGTTCATTTTTCTGAATACGTATGAATTTTTTCAAATTTTTTTCTTTGCTTTGAATTTTGTGATTTTTTCCATGTAAAAAATCGAAAAATTCAAAGCAAAGAAAAAAATTTGAAAAAATTCATACGTACTCAGAAAAAATGAACAAATCATTTTCACCGAATGAAAAAAATTAAGTTGTCGGAAAATTTGTTAAACAATTTTATTTTTCATCAATTTGTTAATAACATTTTGGAATTATTATTATGCCGAATTAATGTCTTCAGCATCTTTAATATGCATGATTTTTTACAGATTTTTATATCATCGAGAAGTGTTTGCAATTCGCTCTCATTTTTCGGAAACTTATGCGAAGTGAGCGTGAAGCGACAGAACTACCTTAAGGGAGACATTTAGAAAAATTCTTATGAATTGCGAAAAATTGTATACATCTGTAATTATATCTTTGTGAAGAAGTAATTGCACACAAAGAAAATTGTACTGACCGTTTGTACAGTGTTATATCGGCACGTTTCGGATATTCCAGTTCTACCCCATAAATTTCTTTCATGGAAGGAAACAGCGATTCGAATGATACGAGCTCTGTGCTGTCTCGTGAGCCCATCAATTGGGAATCATTCATTTGTTGATGACTGTCATCATCATCCGAACTGCTATCCACGCTTGAACTGCATATGAAAAAACAATGTGTTTCAACATTTTCTTCCTCATCGAGCAAATAAAATTACATACAGCCAGAAATACATTACACTTTGAGGGAAATTAAAGATTTTGTCTTTAATATTTTAAATGATTAATAATATTTATATTAAAATTCTAAGTTGCACTAGAAACTAGATACAGCCAGAAATCTCTTTGATGAAAATTAATATTTTTATTAATAATATTTAAAAAAATTATGGTTTTTATTAATGTTTATTTCAAAATTCTACGTTGCACTAGAAACTACATACAGAAATATATTCCTTATTGAAAAAAAAATTAATATTTTTATTGTTGATTTATTAAAGAATTATGATTTTTTCATTAATATTTATATTAAAATTTTACCTTGCACTTGAAGCAGTACTGCTGGTGCTACTCTGACCCGTCATCGATGGATTTTTCATATTCATGCTCTTATTTCCCGTTTCTTCTCTTCTTCGATTGGGTCGAACGCGCACAGCAAATGGACTAACGTTTGTCGTGAAATGAGGCATGAAATCTCTAACTGAATGGCTGACATTGTAGGCGTAGAAATCCGAGAGAGGTGACAATTCGAAAGGCCTGAAATGGAATCATTTTTTCTTTAATTTAAAGAACTTATTTATTTATTAGCCTGACCGAATATTAATAATTAATAAACTCATTTAAAATTCCTGATGTTACCGATGGTAATCGTAATAAACGTCGATCATTTCTTCTTGCGTATCCTGTACTTGTACCATTTCGGAACACGTTTTTGTGACTTCGTTGAAAGCATAAGGAAGACATTTTAACACATTTGTGTCCCACCACTGAGTGAGCAATCGTGTTTTTCTCGTGTATTTACAAGCGGGCTTGTGATGAAGATAATAATCAGTAACCATTTCCCATATCGGAGGTTTTCCCTCTTCGGGTACGAATAATCCTGAATTAAAAATACATTATTTTTGCAGAGGAATTATCAATGGAGTTCCATCTAAGTGGGGGAGGGAATTAAAGAAAGCGATGGAAGATGTGGAACAAGGTGGAATAGGGAATATAATCCGAAATGGCAACGTTGAGGAATTAGAAAAGATAATAGAGAGAGGGTATAGAATAAAACGAGACCAAGAAATACAGGGTGATTGGGAAAAAATCGAAAAATCGGGGTTTTGCAAAGAATATAAATATCTAAAAGTGAATGCAAGGTTGGAAAGATACTGGGAAGACAAAGAGATTGGAGGACAAGTCAAGGAAACGTGGGCAAGACTGAGATGCGGAAGTATAGGTAGAGAGGAAAGAAGGGGGTATGTAAATACGAAATGTAGAATCCCTAGCGGATCCGAGCAACCGTCATTTTGTGGTTGCTTTACGGTCACATACAAGTAACCGTCATTATGAGGTTCATTTCCAGTTGTTTTACCGTAAAACAACTGTAATGTAACCGACAAAGCGACCGTTATTTTGGAACAAAAAAGAACCCGATTGCAACTGCACTGCGACCAATGTTTTAACCAAAAACAAACTTTAAAGTAACGCAGAAGTAACCGACAGTTTGTTAAAAGTTGTTTTTCGGTTATTTGAAAGATCTTCATATAAGACCCGAAACGGAACATTGAGTTCATTACGGGTCACTTTACGGTTACCCGACGGTCAGTAGGTTCCTTCTGGGTTATTCTGGAGTGATTTTTTGTTCCATAACGACCGGTCACTCTTCGGTTATTTTGCGGTTCTTCAGATCCGCTAGGGATGTGCGGAGAAGATGACGAAATACTAGAACATATCGCGGAATGTAAGAAAGTTAAAGAAGAGATGAAAGAGGAGTTGGTAAAAAGTATGGAGAATTGGAGAAAGGGAGTCGGAGGAGAGACGCTAAGAATGAAGTGGGTAAGATGCTTAAAAGAGAAACCAATTGTAGAACTATGCATTTATATACAAGAATTTGAGAGACTAGCAAAAAACAAAGAGGGAAAAGAAGAGAGAGATAGGCAATAAAGGGAAATGAAGGAAATGTAAGAATGGACTTGATTGAGTGAGAATGAATGCAACTAAAATAGGATTAGGAGAAAATGTAAATCTATAACACATGTAAAAACCCGAAAGGGCATACTTGAGAAATAAACAATACAATACATTATTTTTGCAGAATTTACTCTTTTGCATTCTTTTTTTAAATGCTTAAAAAATAATGTAAAATATGAAATATAAAATATAAAATATAAAATATAAAATATAAAATATAAAATATAAAATATAAAATATAAAATATAAAATATAAAATATAAAATATAAAATATAAAATATAAAATATAAAATATAAAATATAAAATATAAAATATAAAAGGAATACGTACCCAAGAATAAATTCATGGTATGTTGTTTTTCTTGATCGCTGAAAGTATTTCTGATATATCTGCTTAAGGTTTGCATAATATCGTTTCCTTGACTAGTCCATGGTGCAGTTTTTCTGTAAGTTTTTATGCGATGTACAAGCTGCGAGCCTCCATATTGAAGAGCAAGTGTATCTCCATGATCTTCGTACAATTCTTCCAACATTCTAACGCAATCGGAGTCAAATTCCAATTTAGGAGATTCGAGAACTCCCAAAGCGCACAATTGATAGCCAAGTGCGCATTTTCCCACAGCAAATTGTGCCGTATTTGTACGATCCAAGCAATCCACGCAATTAGTCCTAATTATTCCAGTCTGAAGTGTATTTTTTCTTGCGAAAAATTCCTTCACTTTGTCTTCAACATTCAGCGCCGCGACTAAAGTCCCTGCAGATTCCGTTGAAGTTTCTTTCAATGTATCCTCGCTGTCGTTTTTATTTCTATTCGTATTTTTGCTAACGAAAAACTCCAAATCTCCGGAATCTCCGAAACTCGATTCTAATTTATGAGATTTGTCAGGCTTTTTTGGGTTTCCTAATGATGAAAATAAATTTCTCCGGTTGTAGTATGGCTCTTGGGACTGAAAAATACCAGTTTTTACTACAACACTGTTTGATATGTTTGCCAGACGACCCATCACGTTGGCTTCTTTTCTACGAAAAAAAAAGATATTTATTTAAACAAAAAAGACGGCAAATATTAGGGACAAAATGGCCGTCATGAGTAAAAGAAAAAATAACTCATTAGTGAATAAAAACTGGCAAGTATACTTTAAAAAAATTAGAATCAAAATTACAAAAAAAATGGAAATCATTAGTAATAAAAAAATGGGAGATATTAGTTAAAAAAGTGGCAATCATTAGTTTAAAAAGTGGCAATCATTAGTAAAAAAAATGGCAATCATTAGTATAACAAAAAATTGCTGTGATTAGGAATTTTAATGCCTTATGAAAATTTCGTTAGAAAACATACCCTTTATTCATTCTCGCCATATCGAACGTTATGTAATGAACATTATGTTCTGGAGGTAAGAATTGATTGAGATATTTAACTGCAGCGCTTAGTTCTTCGCTCAATGTGCTCTCGTGCTTCTTCTTTTCTCGTTTCTTCACGAGATTCAGGATTATTATCGGCGATCCATATCTTTTTAGGAGTTGATTGAAATGTGCACCTTGAAATTTACGAAAAGACATATAAAACATCTTTGTCAATTTACCCATTTTTTTCTTGTACCTTTTAGGTATCGGTTTTTACGAAAATACTGAGAGGATATATATTCATCGATTTTGACTTCTTGATAGAGGAAATTTAAAAAAAAACCGAAAAAAATGAGGAAGTGCAGTGGAAGATTTTACTTTGCAACCTTGTTTGAAGAAAAATTCGAAAATTCGATCGGTAATCGAATCTGTCTAAAATTTAAGTCTGAAATAAAAAACGATAGAAAATCACATATTTTTTAAATCACAGTAAAAATGTTTGAAACGGCTGTTTTCAAGGGTAAGAATATGCGACTTGAGAATAATAGTGAAGACCAAAATTCGATATCTTGAAGAGAAAAAAATTGGGCTGGATCTTTCGACTGTAAGTCAGATCTGTAAATTCTCAAATCAGAAACGACCCAAAAGTCATATTCATTTTATCTGACTCATTACGAAAAACCTCAATGGTAAGTTACGAAAAATGTCAATGCATACATACATAGAAATGTATTCATATACTGAATTAAAAAATGATATTTTACCGGCGGTTTCTGCAAATGGATCAGTCAAATCGCAGGATATCGTTGGTTTCGGAACTATTTTGATATCTTGACTCCAGTGTCCGGGAACGGAACCACGCATCTGTACAAATGAACTAAATCGACCGTTGCTGAAAGAACTGACAGCCGAATCGTGAACAATTTGTTCAGTTTCAACTTCGTTCGCTACGTCACCCTAAAAAAAAACACATGTAGTTTTAACTAATTTAATTAATAATTTCAAAAGGGAAACAAAAATGCCAAACCCAAAGCTAACTTACGTCGAAATTTGCTCCTCTTTTTAAGAATCTTGTACCCGCATATTTATTACTTCTTCTAGCTATGAGCGTAATATACATTGAACGCCCAAAAATACTGACATTGGATTGGCCAATAAATCCGTGAGTTACATATAAAATCCAATCTGGATGCAACTGTTTTTCGACTGAGCTCAACAAATGCGAATTCCATACAAATCGCCTATGGGGATTACTTCGAATTCCGTAATCTATGGATTTTTCTCCATAGCTACAAATAAATTCATAATTGTTAATATTTTTATTATCTCATTTTTAGAAAATTCCACGAAAATTCTTTTTTTTTACATAAATATTACATTATCTGAAACATTGAGAAAAGTGCTCAAAGAAATATTAAATAGCAGCAAAAACTCTTCATCACAAAAAAAAGTAAAGAAAAGACAAATTTCCCAAATTCCTAAAAATAAAATTCAGACATAATTCGTTAATTAATTTAATAAAATTTATTTGAATATTAAAGACGTACCCATTTTTCTGCCAACTTTTTCTAAAAGCCCACATATTGAAAAAATCGTCAGCATTTTCAGTTTCATCGTTTTCTCTTTTTTGTTTATTTGGAAAATTCGAGGGAATGTCGGATTTAATGTGTTTCGGAGGTGCCATATTGCTTTGCAATGTGTGGGTCAAATCGTACGAGTAACTGAAGTAAAAATTGCTACTGAGATCGATGCTCTGAAACATCTTTACGTATCTTTGCTCGTCCGGATGAAAAAGTCGAACTGTGTCGTTTGGAATGTAGATCATCGATGTGTCTTCGATTTTGTATATACTGTGATGTCCAATTACAGCAACTTTTCGCCTTTTTGTCACCAGAATTATGTAATATCCTTCCAGAAAACGAACGAAACCTTCGAAAATATTTTAAAAAATTTATTACTCATTTTATGTCACGTAAAATATTGTATCTAAGTTAGAATTTCATCGGTTATTAATAGATATATGATCGTGCCCCTAACGCATAAAATTCCAACGAAAAACCATAAATTTATGCGCAAAATTCAAGACTTTAAGGAAATTCAAAATCTTCACACTAGCAAAATTATAACTAATTTTTTAAAAACGTTTTTGCATTTTTTTCGCTCTCAATTAAAAATATAACAGAAAGTGTCTCAATAAAAAAATATTCTAAATCTACAAATCAAACGAATTTTTTTTAGCAGTTATTTAAAAAAAAATTAACACAGGAAAAAAAAGGAATTCCCAATTTTATTCTTTTACTATTTACAAAATTCAATTTAATTTGTATTTTTAATGAATAAATCAAATATCTAATTTGTCAAAAAAAAAGATCTAAGCAAATATTTTTCCTATTTTTTTTCAATCCAAATTTGTTCGAAATTTTTTTAAGCATCACAAAAAACAGTGAACAATTTTTTTTTCTTTTACTATAAAAAAAAAGTAATTTAATTAGTATAAAAAATATTCGACTAATGCGAAGAGTTTAATTTTCCCTAATCGTCCCCAAAACTTGATTTTTTAATTTTTCCAAGATGAATAACGCATTTTATTTTCATGGTATTTCGTAAAAATGATTGCGCCGATAATTTGCGTGAATACCAATCCCACCGTAAGTGCAAAAAAAAAATTATAGCATGCCAAATGTAATTACTAAAATCGCAGCCTGGACTCTTTCATGCATTTTCTTTTAATTATAATTTAAAAAAAATAATGTAAATACACGATTATACAACAATATCGCCATGCTCAATTATTCTTGAATACATACCAGAATTTTTGGTAGTTTTTGCGCACGTGTGTAGTAGTAAGTCATTTATTATAATGACTTTCTTATAAAAAAAATGAAAAAAAGTGCTTGATAAGCTCATTAAGCCTTACCAACAAGACCAAAAGCCGCTACTAATCTGGGGAAAGTGTCTCGTTGCCACATTGTCTTCCAGGAGAACCTGGTTTGAGTCGGTTTGTGCACCGGTGGCTGTTGTTGCTCTTGTTCCTGCTTGGGCTCCCCAGTTGTATCGTCGCTCGTTTCTGCTGCTTTATTATTGCTGCCTTTGTTAGCAAGCAAACGTAAGTAAGCACAGTCATGTATGATGCCTTTCTTAATAACAGTTAACTAATTTAAAAAAAAAACAATCACGCTAACTATTTAATTATTGATCAGAATATATATATATAAATAAATATATATAATGTGATAATACCAATGATAGCAGAACTACATGAACATGTGCTACAAAAAATGTAAGTTTAAAATACCAATCAATGAATATTCTTATTTAATTATTTAATTTTTTTGCTTCCTCATAGAGGAAAAAAAATTTGTTTTTGTTCTTATTCAAGTTAAGTTCGACCAAACCTGCTCAAATCTTTTGCAAGGGAAAATTAACATCCAGTTGTAGTGGATATCGAATTTGGTGAAGATTGGTAAAGTGGTTCAGATTTTATAAGACATTGAATTTTTCAAAAATTCTCAGTATGTTCTCTAGCTGCCACAATTTTTTAGATAATGAGCTTAAACAGCTTTTGACCAATAAAGCAATGAAAATTGACGATCGGTATTGAATTTAAGCGAAATCCATAAAGCGGTTTAGATTTTATAAAATTTTGAATTTTCGAAAAAATGTTGTTTTTGTTCTTATTCAAGTTAAGTTCGACCAAACCTGCTCAAATCTTTTGTAAGATAAAATTAACATCCAGTTGTAGTGGATATCGCATTTGGTGAAGATTGGTAAAGTGGTTCAGATTTTATAAGACATTGAATTTTTCAAAAATTCTCGGTATGTTCTCTAGCTGCCACAATTTTTTAGATAATGAGCTTAAACAATTTTTGACGAATAAAGCAATGAAAATTGACGATCGGTATTGAATTTGAACGAAATCCATAAAGCGGTTTAGATTTTATAAAATTTTGAATTTTCGAAAAAATGTTGTTTTCCTTCTTATTCAAGTTGAGTTCGACCAAACCTATTCAAATCTTTTGCAGGGTAAAATTAACATCCAGTTGTAGTGGATATCAAATTTGGTGATGATTGGTAAAGTGGTTCAGATTTTACGAGACGTTGAATTTTTCTAAAATTCTCAGTATGTTCTCTAGCTACCACAATTTTTTAGATAATGAGCTTAAACTCATCAAAATCATCATAAAATCAAAAATTGACGATCGGTATTGAATTTAAGCGAAATCCATAAAGCGATTTAGATTTTCTAAAATTTTGAATTTTCGAAAAAATGTTGTTTTTGTTCTTATTCAAGTTAAGATCGACCAAACCTGCTCAAATCTTTTGCAAGGTAAAATTAACATCCAGTTGTAGTGTATATCAAATTTGGTGAAGATTGGAAAAGTGGTTCAGATTTTATACGACATTGAATTTTTCAAAAATTCTCCGTATGTTCTCCAGCTGCCACAATTTTTTGGATAATGAGCTTAAACAGTTTTTGACAAATAAAGCAATGAAAATTGACGATCGGTATTGAGTTTAAGCGAAATCCATAGAGCGGTTTAGATTTTATAAAATTTTGAATTTTCGAAAAAATGTTGTTTTACTTCTTATTCAAGTTGAGTTCGACCAAACCTATTCAAATCTTTTGCAGGGTAAAATTAACATCCAGTTATAGTGGATATCAAATTTGGTGATGATTGGTAAAATGGTTCAGATTTTACGAGACGTTGAATTTTTCTAAAATTCTCAGTATGTTCTCTAGCTGCCACAATTTTTTAGATAATGAGCTAAATAGTTTTGGACAAATAGAGAAATGAAAAATGAAGGTTGATATTGAATTTGAGCGAAATCCATAAAGCGGTTTAGAATTTATAAAATTTTGAATTTTCGAAAAAATTTTGTTTTCGTTCTCATTCAAGTTAAGTTCGACCAAACCTGCTCAAATCTTTTGCAAGGTAAAATTAACATCCAGTTGTAGTGGATATCGAATTTGGTGAAGATTGGAAAAGTGGTTCAGATTTTATGAGACATTGAATTTTTCAAAAATTCTCGGTATGTTCTCCAGCTGCCACAATTTTTTAGATAATGAGCTTAAACAATTTTTGACGAATAAAGCAATGAAAATTGACGATCGGTATTGAATTTAAGCGAAATCCATAAAGCGGTTTAGATTTTATAAAATTCTGAATGTACGAAAATTTTTGTTTTCGTACTTCTTTAATTTGTATTTAAAATAAGGATGCAAAGTTGAACTTTGCACAAAATAAAATAAAAAAAATTCCTCATAGAGGCATAATTTTTTTTTAAATTTTACATAATTTTTATGTAAAAATATTTCTTCTGATTATTTCTAACGATGTTTTAATTACAACAACATTTTTTAAAAATTGTAAGAATAATTTGTAAACAAATGATCGTACAATTTTATCTCTTCGTTTTTTCTCTTCTTTAATGCAGTTTTAAAAATTGATTAAAAATCAATTTGTTGAATTAAAATGTTCATTCATTGGTGTGTCCAGTCTGTGGATGTTGATGAACGTATAAAGTCATAAAGAGTAAAAATCGATCAACGGGCAGGCACATTAAAAAAATAAATACATGCGAAATTGAGGAGCCCAAGCTTTTGCATGTCACATTCCAATTTACACAAAATATTATCTAGCAAAAGGTAACATTGAGTCAAACGATATCTGTCTACCCTTTGTGGGAAAAAAAAAATGTCCAAGCAGATTTGCATTGAAGCGTTCTTTTGGAATAGAAAAAATATTTTCTTCATATTCTCATGGATTTTTTTGGTATGATCCATGGAATATCATTCTGGATTTATTTAAGGTTCTAGAGGATTTTCGCAAACACTAAGCGATGGTCAACGATGGACACCATTGGAATAGAAAGGCATTTTAAATATTCAAAAACATTATTTTTAATATCTAAATAATTAAATAATTAATATTACAATTTTTCTATAATTTGCAGTAATTCGAAATATATATTTTTTTTTTTGCAATTAATAAAGACATTTTGTAAGTGCAATCATAAATTATTATTTAATAATATATGAAATATATTATTAAAATTATATTTTAATATAATTTTAATTAATATATTTTTTTATTTAATATAAATTGGCTCCGCCAATTAAGCAACTTTTTTTAATTCCCTCTTAAATTTGTTCCATAATTAATACATAAATTCATTCAAATTCTTAAAATTTTTTTTTTTTTTATTCAACGAAAATTCGTGAAATAATTATTTCTATTTGAGAAACACTATTTTATATAATATAATAATAATGCTCAGTAATTTGATTGGAGTCCATCGCTGCTGTGAAGGATCTTAAGGGGGTCCACCACCAAAAATCGTATATGCAATACGATTCTTTTGTCAACAAAAAAAAAAGAAAACACGCTTTATTTTTTATTTTAGAAATCAGTGGTTCCTCCCTTAAGGTAGAAAATGCCTTTAGGATTACATTTCAATGGGGATTTGAAAGTTACTGTAGAATATTGAATAATTTTGTTACAAGTTTTGTTGAAAAACTGTAGCATGCTATTTTTTAATTGTAAATCCATGTGAGAGAACAAATGATTTCACGTTTGATGAATAAAATGCATCTATTGTCGCGTCTAATACCCTAAGTCAATGATTCTAAGCTTTACGAGTCACAGAATCATGTTGTGCAACATTACCAACAATCCCAAAAGCCGATACGACTTTCGCAACGCCTCCAGTTTTGCTGCGTTGTCCAGCTCGATTACGATTTCCCATGTCAATCATGTTCACCAAATCAGCTATTTCTTCCTGTGTGTATTCAATCTTGTCATCAACTACCGTTAATTCTCTGGGCTCCATTCGATCGATCTTCAATACACGAAAACGTGTCAATGTGTTATTTGAGCCCATCAAATAAAAACGCTGGAAATATAAAATGTATTAATTTAGAATAAATTATTTTATTCTTAAATAGCAGGACAACATCGACATATGCTACAAAAATATGTAAGTTAAAAATCTTCAATAATTTAATTTTTTATTATTTATATTGCCAATTAATTTTTATGTAAAAATATTTCTTCTGATTATTTCTAACGATATTTTAATTATATTGACCTTTAAAAAAAAAATAGTTGTAAGAATTATTTGTAAAAAATGATCCTAAAAAATGCTGAAAATAGAAAGTAAATTAATTTAGAATAAATTATTATTCTTATATACAAAAATCAATAGTTTTAATTTATGCATATTACTAGTTTCGCTGCTAATTTGGTAGTTTAAATATTCTCAAATAATTCACAGTTATCGGAAAGATAATTTCTTTTAGACTGAGTTTAACGATTTGAGGTATAATTTTAATTTGAGGGTTCAAAGCGATTGAAGAAATTGAAAACAAAAATTGTCAATAATTGTTAAACATAGATTTATTAATTTATACAACATTTCTTACAGATCTTGTCTCGTAAAGTGCAATCTTCTGGATCGAAGATATAATCGGATGAAAAATTATGGTGGGTCTCCGTTGTTCCTCCATGATTTTTTGTGCAGTATTGCAATCGTCACAAAATTCTCACCGATTGAATCGTCGACTCATTACTCTTCAAAAATCATAATCGCAATATCCCTTCATATTCACCTTCTGAAAAAAAGCAAAAAAATTGTAAATCGTTGAATAATCAACATACACCCAAAAATTCATTACACAATATCAAACAATCCAATTTATATTACGCAGCCATTTTTAAAAATAAATAAATAAATTATTATTATTAAAAAAATAGCTAATTACTTTTCAAACTTTTTCTAATTTCTCGTAATCCATTTTTAATTACACTTAACAATTTTCACTCCAAAATTGGATGTAACCAATAATTATAAATGGAAAATTATAAATGACAAATTAACAAATTAGTGGAAAATATAGTATTGATGGGAGTTTCTGATGTTTTGGGGACTCAAAATTTATCGCCAAGAGTCGATAACGATTGTTCGAAATGTTAAAACGTCAGTGATTTATCTAGGATAGAAAAATACCAGCAAACTGTCGAACTGTCAGCAAAAAAATAGCCAATTATTTTTCAAATTTTTTATAATCTATTTTTAATTACACTTAACAATTTTCGCTTCAAAATTGGATATAACCAATAATTATAAATGGAAAATCACAAATTAAGCGGAAAATATCATATTGGTGGGAGTTTCTGACGTTTTGGGGACTCAAAAATAATCGCTAAGAGTCGAATAATTGTTGTTCTAAATGTTGAAACGTCAGTGATTCATCTAGGATAGAAAAATACTGGCAAACTGTCGAACTGTCAGCAAAAAAATAGCCAATTAATTTTCTAATTTTTCGTAATCCATATTTAATTACACTTAACAATTACCGCTACAAAATTGGATATAACCAATAATTATAAATGAAAAATCACGAATTAACGGAAAATATCGTATTGATGGGAGTTTCTGACGTTTTGGGGACTCGAAAATTATTCGAAGTTATTATATTATTATTAAGCTACGTTAACTGTTGTTCGGAATGTTGAAACGTCAGTGATTTATCTAGGATAGAAAAATACTGGCAAACTGTCGAATTGTCAGCAAAAAAATAGCCAATTATTTTTCAAATTTTTTATAACCTATTTTTAATTACACTTAACAATTTTCGCTTCAAAATTGGATATAACCAATAATTATAAATGCGAAATCACAAATTAAGCGGAAAATATTGTATTGATGGGAGTTTCTGACGTTTTGGGGACTCGAAATTAATCACCAAGAGTCGATAACGATTGTTCGAAATGTTAAAAACGTCAGCGATTTATCTAGGATAGAAAAATACTGGCAAACTGTCGAACTGTCAGCAAAAAAATAGCCAATTATTTTTCAAATTTTTTATAACCTATTTTTAATTACACTTAACAATTACCGCTCCCAAATTGGATATAACCAATAATTATAAATGGAAAATCACGAATTAAGCGGAAAATATCGTATTGGTGGGAGTTTCCGACGTTTTGGGGATTCGAAATTAATCACCAAGAGTCGATAACGATTGTTCGAAATGTTAAAAACGTCAGCGATTTATCTAGGATAGAAAAATACTGGCAAACTGTCGAACTGTCAGCAAAAAAATAGCCAATTATTTTTCAAATTTTTTATAACCTATTTTTAATTACACTTAACAATTACCGCTCCCAAATTGGATATAACCAATAATTATAAATGGAAAAT
Source organism: Ephialtes manifestator (assembly GCA_963970395.1). NCBI lineage: Eukaryota > Metazoa > Arthropoda > Insecta > Hymenoptera > Ichneumonidae > Ephialtes > Ephialtes manifestator. The sequence continues at coordinate 38,116,696 of OZ019972.1, forward strand.
CACGAATTAAGCGGAAAATATCGTATTGGTGGGAGTTTCCGACGTTTTGGGGATTCGAAATTAATCACCAAGAGTCGATAACGATTGTTCGAAATGTTAAAACGTCAGCGATTTATCTAGGATAGAAAAATACTGGCAAACTGTCGAACTGTCAGCAAAAAAATAGCCAATTATTTTTCAAATTTTTTATAACCTATTTTTAATTACACTTAACAATTTTCGCTTCAAAATTGGATATAACCAATAATTATAAATGCAAAATCACAAATTAAGCAGAAAATATCGTACTGATGGGAGTTTCTGACGTTTTGGGGATTCGAAATTAATCACCAAGAGTCGATAACGATTGTTCGAAATGTTAAAAACGTCAGTGATTTATCTAGGATAGAAAAATACTGGCAAACTGGCGAACTGTCAGCAAAAAAATGGTCAATTATTGTTCTAATTTTTCGTAATCCATTTTTAATTACACTTAACAATTACCGCTCCAAAATTGGATATAACCTATAATTATAAACGGGAAATCACGAATTAAGCGGAAAATATCGTACTGATGGGAGTTTCTGACGTTTTGGAGACTCGAAATTAATCACCAAGAGTCGATAACGATTGTTCGAAATGTTAAAAACGTCAGCGATTTATCTAGGATAGAAAAATACTGGAAAACTGTCGAACTGTCAGCAAAAAAAAAGCCGATTATTGTTCTAATTTTTCGTAATCCATTTTTAATTACACTTAACAATTACCGTTCCAAAATTGGATATAACCAATAATTATGAATGCAAAATCACAAATTAAGCGGAAAATATCGTACTGATGGGAGTTTCTGACGTTTTAAGGACTCGAAAATAATCGCCAAGAGTCGAATAATTGTTGTTCGAAATTATGAAACGTCAGTGATTTATCTAGGATAGAATAATACTGGCAAACTGGCGAACTGTCAGCAAAAATTAACTGCACAGGCGCCAACTCGTTGAGATTTTTCTTACAGCAGCTGTGAAGTGCGCCTGTGCGTACAGCCGTCGATTGCGCAAGCAGCAAGGATGCCATCTTACCAGTTCAACAATTTCACTGGTCGTCTCAAAGAATCGACACATTTCCAGCCACTTTATCCAATTGTAAGTCCAATTTTGTGTTAAAACTACAAAAGCCTCTTTGCCAATTGCAACAATCATACAAATAACGATTCTCCGAATCTGTCGAAACGTCCAAACATAAAGTTGCAATTTTAGTGCAGCAGACGATCCCACTTCTTATCAAAAAATATTTAATCGTCTAAAGTAATTCAAACTCTTTATTTTCTAACACCTTTTTCTTCAATGAAAATTATGTAGGAATTGTTTTTTTTCGAAATCGAATTGGTGGGAAGTTGGAAAAGTATTTTTAGAACCTTTTTGTGTTAATTTGAGACACATAACCTCTTTCGAAGGTCGCCCCATTTTTCGACTCTATAGATGAGCCATTTTTTTTTTTTTTGCTTTAGATTAGAAATATTATGACTGTTTTTTTTTTATCAAAACGCGGAGAGATCACTCCGAAAATTGTAATTTCATGTAATTGTAGCTAATTTTAGGTTAAAATTTGTAATATTTATTGACAAATTCTTCATTTGTTTTGCTGCTGAATATTGCATGAAAAAATATGTACTTTTGACCTGTGATTTTGAGAATATTTTGTAGAAGGTGAAAAAAAATTGTGGATATTGTGGATATTTCTTACAGTTTATATTTCTGTCTCTCGATGTTTGGCTGAAATAATATTTTTGTTTTAGGATTTTATAGTTTTAAGATTATTAATAGTTATATATTTTGCAGTTTTTTTTTTTTTTTTGTTAAAATGAGTCTTTAAATATGCAATTTTCTTTGTTAGATACGGGCATGTAAATGTTAAATTTAATGTAAGAAAAATAAAGTAAGAAAGAAATTTGTAAAGGAAATATATAAATAAAGGAAATAAATAGTAAAGGAAATAGTAACAAACAAATTTTCATTGGCTGATAAAATTTGTAACGTTTGTTTGCATTATAGTCGACAAACAGGTTGGAAAGCTCAGAGCCACCAAAGATGATCTACGACACGATAAAAACGAAACCGGTGTCTGTGAGCAGCAACACCAGGTCTACCAGCGGCGGTGTTCTTCCTCAGAAGATGCTCAAAACCTTTGAGCAATACCAGGTACAGTTGAATTTTCATTGGCCTTAAGGGGAGGCAAAACATTAATCATGCGACTATTCACAAAATATTTTTATTTTTGGAAAACACTAAATTTTCTTTAACCAGATGCAGAATTAAATTTTATTTTTCCCTAAAAATCTAAATTTTTTTCTAAAAAACTTATTTTTTCCCCGAATTAAAAATTTTTTTTCCTAAAAATCTTATTTTTTCCTAAAAATCTTATTTTTTCCTAAAAATCTTATTTTTTCCCTAAAAATTTTATTTTTTCCCTAAAAATCTTATTTTTTCCCTAAAAATCTTATTTTTTCCCTAAAAATCTTATTTTTTTCCTAAAAATCTTATCTTTTCCTAAAAATCTTATTTTTTCCCTAAAAATCTTATTTTTTCCCTAAAAATCTTATTTTTTTCCTAAAAATCTTATCTTTTCCTAAAAATCTTATTTTTTCCTAAAAATCTTATTTCTATAAATGTTCTTGTTACAAATTTGATAATCCAATATAAAAACATTTTTCCTGTATAAATAATTTTAAAGAATAAAAATCCCTATGTTTTTTCAATACCATCACTTACAGTTTTGGTCTCCGATTGAGTACATTTTGCCTGGCCTTAATTATGATTAAAGGGTTTGATCAATTGTTTAACCATTGAATTTATTTACAATTACAGAAAGATCTGGAGTACCCAGTGTATAAAATTCGTGGAACACCCGACAAAATCGCCGTCGGCATTTCCACTGGCATTATAGTCGTTGGTCTTGGCATGTCTTTAGCTTTCATCTACAGACGAGCATTCCCACCTTCTCAACAATAATTTCAATTGCTGTACTTGGGAAATTTAGACTTATGTAGATCATGTAAGAAGATGTTACAATAAAACCATCCTGGAAATCGTATTACCGAAATTGGCATTTTTTACTTAAGCAAAATCCTTTTGAAATTGATACCAACAATGTGAATGTCTTAAAATTTCCTTAGGAAATTTTATCACTTTTTTAAACACATTTTTTGAAAGGATTTTTTTTTTTTTTTTTTTGGGAAGTGAATATTGGCGAATATTCTCGGGAAAAAAATACTTCTCTGACAATTTCTTTGAAAAATTATAATCGAACTGTTTGAACGATTTTTTCATCAAAATGTCGTCTATTATTACTAATTTAATACTATGATATTAGTCTGTGTAAGTTTGTACAGCAAATGCAATTTTTGTTTGCTTTATACATATTTTATCTTACAATCTGGAATTTTCACATTTTTACTCCATATAAAAATAATTATATGAAAATGGAATCGTTTATAAATTAAATTTTTTGAAATTTTCATATCAGTATTTGAAATAACACAGTATCGTAATTTGCAATAGATTTTTTTTTCAAATCTAAAAAACCTGAAGAATCTAAAGAATTGACCAAAGTTCTTCAATTTTTGAAACTGAACATTTTTTTTTCTTTTTTAGCTTCTTTTTTTTCTCTAAAGAATCTAAAGAATTGATAAGGAAATTACCAAAAGTTCTTCAATTTTTTAAACTAAAATAATTTTTTTTTCTAAAGAATCTAAAGTATTGATAAGGAAATTACCAAAAGTTCCTCAATTTTTAAAACTAATACATTTTTTTTTCTAAAGGATCTAAAGAATTGATAAGGAAGTTACCAAAAGTTCTTCAATTTTTTAAACTTTAATAAATTTCTTTTTCTTTTCTAGCTTCTTTTTTTTTCTTAAGAATCTAAAGAATTGATAAGGAAATTACCAAAAGTTCTTCAATTGTTTAAACTTTAATAATTTTTTTTTCTTTATTAGCTTCTTTTTTTTTAACCTTAATACATTTTTAGCGTCAATTTTTTTCTTAAAAAATCTAAAGAATTGATGAGGAAATTACCAAAATTTCTTCAATTTTTTTAATTTTAATAATTTTGCTTCCTCATAGAGGAAGCTTTGTTTTCGTGAAAATTTTTTTTTTCGAGATTTTCATGTCAGTATTTTTTTTCTTTTTTAGCCTCTTTTTTTTAAACTTTAATACATTTTTAGCGTCCATTTTTTTTCTAAAGAATCCAAAGAATTGATGAGGAAATTACCAAAAGTTCTTCAATTTTTTAAACTTTAATAATTTTTTTTTCTTTTTTAGCTTCTTTTTCTTAAAACTTTAATACATTTTTAGCGTCTATTTTTTTTCTAAAGAATCTAAAGAATTGATAAGGAAATTACCAAAAGTTCTTCAATTGTTTAAACTTTAATAATTTTTTATTCTTTATAGATTTTTATTTTTAACTTTAATATATTTTTAGCGTCTATTTTTTTTCTAAAGAATCCAAAGAATTGATGAGGAAATTACTAAAAGTTCTTCAATTTTTTAAACTTTAATAAATTTTTTTTTCTTTTTCAGCTTCTTTTTTTTTGCTTCTATCTTGGGTAGAACAAAAGTATCGACGCGTAATCGATTAGTTATTTCGGAAAGTGTGGAAGATCCATCTTTATCCTAGCAACGAAATAATAGTAGTTGTGAATTTCGATCTCAAAGGAGTTACAGGGTTGTGGGTTGATTATTTTCTTAGGTCGATGAATTTCGATTATCTTGAGGTGGTCGCGAGGTTTGGTTGTAATGGCGACGAGTAAAGCCTTGCGTGTTGACATTCAATCGTGGGAGGCAAACACTTTTATACATTACGTTGACGTCTCTTCACAAGCGCACATATTTTTTCTTCAATGAAAATGCCAAATAAAAGTATTTCTATCAACGTGACGTTATTCTCGAGTGATTCTGTGTTAATTTTAGCGTGAATGGTACTAATTTTTCGGTACAAATAAAGGAAGAATATAACATCATGGCGGATCCGGAAGAAACGAGGGATCCGCACGGAAACACCGAAGAGGATCTCAAGATTTTCGAAACACTCTGTATATCTTCGCCCCGAAAGGTTTACGAAATAAATAAAAAATTGTTCATCAAAAAAAGCACATTTTATTGTGAATTTCATTTATTAGCAACTGTAAACATTTGACATTGTTAAAAAATGTACAGCAATTTTTTTTTACACAATGCTTTAATTATTTCATTAAATTTGCTTATTAAACTTTTGTTTATCGACAAAAGTACAGTTTATTATACATTTTATTTATTATCAAATACAAACAATTGACAAAAATTTTACATTGTTAAAAAAACATACAGTAATTTTTTTTACACAATGCTTTAATTGTTTCATTAAATTTGCTTATTAAACTTTTGTTTATCGACAAAAGTACAGTTTATTGTAAATTTTATTTATTATCAACTGCAAACAATTGACAAAAATCTTGCATTATTAAAAAACGTACAGCAATTTTTTTTTTACACAATGCTTTAATTATTCCATTAAATTTGCTTATTAAACTTTTGTTTATCAACAAAAGTACAATTTATTGTAAATTTTATTTATTATCAACTACAAACAATTGACATAAATTTTACATTGTTAAAAAACGTACAGCAATTTTTTTTTACACAATGCTTCAATTATTTCATTAAATTGGCTTATTAAACTTTTGTTTATCAGCAAAAGTAGAATTTATTGTAAATTTTATTTATTATCAACTGTAAACAATTGACAAAAATTTTGTATTATTAAAAAAAACGTATGCTAATTTTTTTTACACAATGCTTTAATTTTTTCGTTAAATTTTCTATTTTTTTTTTTTTTTTTTGCAAAATTCACACATTTTAATGGCAAAACACTTGGAATTATTTCGTGAATGTATAGAGTTATTTTGTTGTTATTACGTTGCCATTTTTGTGACACACGTTTTTGGCTTAATTATATATAATTGAAGTTTGAAATTATTTTTTGGTTTTGCCACAGTATCGATGAACATTTATTGATAGATCATCGAAATTTTGTTGTATTAACCAATACAAATTAATGTTGTTGCACTAACGCGTTATGTACGTTGCACGAACATAAAGGAGCGAATATATCGACCTGCTGGAGAACAGGGGCGCGTTGCCATAGCGTTGCATGTGGATCGATTTCACCTGTCGTCCCTATAACTTTTTTTACGATGTGAACTTACTTGTCTTATGTTTATCAATTTGGTGACAATTTTTAAAAATCACAATCACATAATTATTTACTTTTTCTTAAATTCGAAGCGACGTAAAATTCTTATTTATATGCTATTTAATCCCAAAGTAAAAAAAAAAAATAAATCAAATTAATATGATTAAAAATTAAATTGTTAAAATTTTCAATAATTATTGGGATTTATGCAAATAGCAAATATTTATTAACAAGTCAAAATATTTTTTAAATACAGATAGTATTACGAAATAAAATAGTTATTGTTATTATAATATTTTTATTTGATATTTATTGTATTTATTATAATTGGATTTTTAAATTCGTTTAACTTGATAATAAATTGCTATTTGCAAAAAAACGCGTCATGTAGTGAACGAAAATTTTCTAAAAACTGAATTTATGGAATAAATTTACTATTTTTTTTTCTAATTATTTAAAATATAGAAATTTTATAGATTTCTTTTTTACTTAATTTTAAATATATTTAAAGTGTAAAAATTTCAAAAATTTATTTTTTATTTAATTTTGAATATACTTGAAATGTAGAAATTTTGAATAATCAGAAAAAAACGTATTAGTAAATTTATTCCATAAATTCAAATTTTCTTTTATTACATTACGTGTTTTTTGCAAATAGCAATTTATTATCAAGTAAACGAATTTAAAAATTCAAATTTTTCGATAAAATAAAAAAGTTCCAATTTCAAAAATAACTAAAGTTACCGAAGAAGATAACATTGATCCTTTCAATAGCTTCAATTTTTTCACTTTTTTCTGTAAAACGTCATTCGAGTGTTAAAAAAAAAAAAAAAAAAAAAAAAAAAAAAAATTGAATATGCTGAAATTTCTCGAAGTGCTATGAAATATCGAGCGTTTCAAGTAGCAATATTTATGTGAGGACATTTGTAATGGATTTCCAATAGCGTCTCTCACGGAAGCAGAAAACAAGAGCTTCGTTGTCATAATCGGCCACGAAATATACGCGAGGATTTATTTATAAATTCGCTGAACTATTGTAGAATGTAGCACGGTGGGGTTCACTCGTGCATAGCACGACTGGAGTCACGTAAGGCGCGTTATCGGTATAGTAGACTCAACGTATATAATATATATATATATAAAACTTCTCCCCGTGGAAGGTTCGTGCGAATCCCTGTTTAGAGCGTTCAGTTCATCAGGGGTTGAAAACGAGAAAGATGTTCCACGCTGGCACTCGAATTTCGCGAAAAGTTTAACCCTAAAGTGCCAATAGAAAAAATTTTTAAGGTAATTTTAGTAGTTTTTTTTAAAATATAATTTATTAAAATTTTTTTAAGTAAATGGAAATAAATAAAAAATCAGTTTTATTGAATTTGATTTTTGAGCCACTTATTTTTCCGATTCTTCAAAAATTTTCTGTAATTATTTGGTTTTTTTTAAATATTTTGGATACAGTAAATTTAGAAAATTTTTTTTCAAAAAATATGGCAAATTTTGGTTTTGTCGATTTTTGGGCCTTCTTAGATCTGCTCCATAATTGGTCACATTTTATTACCTCTGAAGCCACTTTGTGAATTTTTTTGAAATTTATGTTTTATTCATTTTTTTATTTAATTTAATTTTAATTTCACTGTCTATAATTATTTTTTTTCACTTCCCATGAAAAAAATGTAATTTGACATAGAATGTCTCAAAAGTGTCCACTTTGTGAATTTTTTAAGGTATTCAAATTCAACCTCCTACAAAATCCTTCATTTTTTAAATTTATAGTCAAACTTATTTTTCTATCACTTACAATTTTATACACACTTAGAATTGAAAAAAAAAGTTCAAAAAGTCTTAATTTAATTTTCAATAAAAAATGTATTTTTCATTAATTTTTAAATTTAATTTAATTTTAATTTCACTGTGTTTAATTTTTTTTTTTCACTTCGCATAAAAAAAATGTCATTTGGCATAGAAAGTCTCAAAAGTCGTCACTTTGTAAATTTTTTAAGGTATTCAAATTCAACCTCTTAAAAAATCCTTCATTTTTTCAATTTATAGTCAAACTTTTTTTTCTATCACTTACAATTTTATACACACTTAGAATTGAAAAAAAAGTTCAAAAAGTCTTAATTTAATTTTGAATAAAAAATGTATATTCCATAAATTTTTTAATTTAATTTAATTTTAATTTCACTGTCTATAATTTTGTTTTTACTTCACATAAAAAAAATTTCATTTGACATAGAAAGTCTCAAAAGTCGTCACTTTGTAAATTTTTTAAGGTATTCAAATTCAACATCTTAAAAAATCCTTCATTTTTCAATTTGTAGTCAAACTTTTTTTTCTTCTATTACTTACAATTTTATACACACTTAGACTTGAAAAAAAAGATCAAAAGGTCTTAATTTAATTTTGAATAAAAAATGTATTTTTCATTAATTTTTTAATTTAATTTAATTTTAATTTCACTGTGTTTAATTATTTTTTTTCACTTCCCATGAAAAAAATTTCATTTGACATAGAAAGTCTCAAAAGTCGTCACTTTGTAAATTTTTTAAGGTATTCAAATTCAACCTCTTACAAAATCCTTCATTTTTTCAATTTATAGTCAAACTTTTTTTTTTCTATTACTTACAATTTTATACACACTTAGACTTGAAAAAAAATGATCAAAAAGTCTTAATTTAATTTTGAATAAAAAATGTATATTTTATTAATTTCTTAATTTAATTTAATTTTAATTTCACTGTGTATAATTTTTTTATTCACTTCACATTAATTTTTAAAAAATTTGACATGGAATGTCTCAAAGGTAAATAATTGGGACACGTTCGTGTTTGATATATTCAGTTACGTTTTAATACATCGAGCTACAAATGGACTGCGAATGTGCGAATGATAATGAATACAGTTCTGAATAAATAAATATATATATATGTATATATATATATATATATATATAAATATATATATATTCTAAGGGCAATCAACTCTTTCGCGCCATATAATAATTAAATATATATATATATATATATATATATGTGAATCTGCGAGGCGTAGGAAATATTACCGCAATGTAACACCTGCTGACCAATTTAAACCGTGAAATGGAATCAAATTCAATAATATGACTCGCCCGGAAATACCAAAGTGTCGACTGCATACAAAACGATCACTGAATTTTATTATTATAACTCTGAGTAAGAATGGAGGGCACGAACCACTAGTGAATAAATGTTTGATAACCCTTTCGATGGCTTAATAACATCGAATTGTTCGTTCGAATATAATATCACTTTCAAACTCTATCGAAATGCCAATAAATTTCGTATTATAATTCCATTCAATCTGACGACCGAAATTAATATTCATAGAGTAATAACGTATCCAAACAATAGTTTTAATTCCATTAAATCACCTCTATTGAATAAATCGAAGCTAATCAATTTTTTTTCATTTTTCCTACATTGATAAATTTTTTTTTTTTAATTTGGAGCAGAATTTTTTTTTGCCTAATTTTTAACAAATTCTTTGATTCAAAGATGGGAAATAATGAGATTACTATGTGGAAATTTATTAGGTTGAATTAAAAAAAAAAATTTGTGGAATGTTTTATTTTATTATCGAAATTAAAAAGCCAAACTAAAGAATTTTTTAAGCAATTATTTTTTTTACTAAATAAAGTCTGTTGGAAATAATTAATTATTTAATTGAATCGAGGCTAATAAGATTTTTAATGTTTCATGAAGAAAAAAAACTGCCCAAAATTTATTTTACGAAATCACATTAGACAATATTAATTATAATATTTGAAGCAAAAATTGGTATAGTTTGTGAAAAATGATTAAAGGTATTTTTTTTTAAATTGCTTTGGATTGTTATTATTTTTATCATATAAATAAAAAAGCCAAAGTAAAGAATTTTATGCAATTATTTTTTTTATTAAATAAAGTCTGTTGGAAATAATGAATTATTTAATTGAATCGAGGCTAATAAGATTTTTAATGGTTCATGAAAAAAAAAAAAATAGCCCACAATTTTTTTTTTAAATCATATTAGACAATTTTAATCATAATTTTGCGGCAGATTCAATTACGAAGCCTGAACGTTGCTTTTCTTTTGTTCAGATCCGTTGCTATGTAACTTATTTATTTTTAAAAGTGACAGTTAGTTGTTTGAACTCGGTGAAGGAGAGTGAACGTGGTTGGTCCGAGCTCTCCAATAAAGATTATTTTCATTTTGTAATTGCTCGAATATCGCGTCTTATTTATTGCGGATTGCGATTTGACGAAACGTCGTCACGAGAAGTGCGACAATTAATCAGAAGTGGGATTGAGATCCAGTAATTGCCTGAGTTTTGACTCGACGAATCCGGGATTCGTTGAAGCGATTGAGATAACGGACTTTCTTAATCGGAGCAGTGATTGAATCGAGCAAACGGTCAAAATAAACTAGAATTTTTTTTTTTCTCACACGAAATTTGTCATCGTGGATACGCCAAAAATAAAAAGGAAGCGAGGGCGACCAAGGAGAATTGAAATAGTTCAAGCAGTACAAACATCAGAAGGAACTGAAGTACGTGAAGAAATGCATCGAACTCCGATTGTACCAACAGGACAAGAAATTCCAGACAATAATGGAGCAGCAGGAGATCATCACAATAATTTACCAGGCGGCGATCACGGAGATATAGAAGATGTTCTACCCGCGTTAGAACAATTGGGTTTATTCGATAATCCTCGTCGTCCAACGAGAAATTTTATGGACTTATCGAAGGTCCTACCAAGTTTTGACCCAGTAAACTCGGATAGTGACATTCATCGATGGATTGAAAAAATAGAGGAGTATGCACAAATGTATGGTTGGGACGACTTGGCAACGAAACACTACGCTTTATCGAAACTTGAGGGCGTTGCGAAGAAATGGAGAGATAGTTTACCGAGAGCCGATCGAACATGGGACAATTGGAAAAACCTGTTAACCAGATCATTCCTCGGAGAAGATACAGGTGTTAAAAAAATATTAGAGGCGCAAAACTATAAACGAAGGTATGGTCAAAACATTGTAGAATATTTCTATGAAAAACTGTCACTCTGCAATAACGCTCGCATGGCCGACCGTGAAATCATCGAATGGATTATCGATGGATTGGATAACATTCAATATCGATCGTATCTGGGACCTCTTTCTCGATACGAACATCCAACGGATTTGTTGCCGGATTTAAAAAGTGGAGACGTTTTTATCAAGGAACATGTACGTTCAGTATCGAAAGTGCCTTACTGGAAAAAGGGAAGCCAATCTTTTAGTCACCAAAGGATGGAGGACAAAAGTCAATCTTATCGAGGCCGCGATCAAGAAAAGTCCAATAATACGCAAATCGATAGAAGTAAAGACACTGCTAAAATTACGTGTTTCAGGTGTGGTAATACCGGACATTATGCACGCAATTGTTCTGAAAAAGTCGAAAATAAAGAGCGACATAGAGATAATAAAAAGGAAGAGAACGAGAAAGTCCTACATGTCCACGGCAATTCTCACGGAAAGTTTTTCAAGGATGCAAAGGTCAACAAAAAGGATATTCGATGCTACGTTGATTTGGGAAGTGCGGTCACCACTATAAGAAGAGACTATGCTGACCAACTTCATCTAAGTTACTATGAAGGAATCTTGACACCATTCAGAGGATATGGTGGAGGCGAGGTCACACCAATCGGCGTAATGACAGTTGAGATTGATATTGACGGTGTAAAGGCGAAGTGCGACGTCTTCGTTGTTCCCGAAGAAGCTCAGATTGTACCCTTACTAGTTGGACATTCGTACACCGAGCAAGAGAACGTCCATATATTGAACACGCGAGAAGCATTAGAAATAGCGAATGGATTAGAAGAATTGTTAAAAATTGAGACTGCGAAACCGAGTAAAACTAAATTCGTCGCTGGAAATGACCTAGTCATTCCGAAAAATCACGTTGGACATATTAATGTCATCGGAAATATACCGGAGCAAGATTTTTATCTGGAAGGCGGAGCTCAAGAGTCGGGAAAATTGATTCCACGATGTTTAATTAACGCAAATGAAAATGGTGAATCGATCATACCTATTATGAATCTGAGTTGTAACGATATCTCAGTAAAAAAGGGACAAGTGATCACACGCGGTGAAGTATGCACAGAAGAAGAAACGACCAGAGAAATAAATATCGATGAAATTCAGGAAGATGAAATCGATTCGGATTTGACTAAAGATGACCATACGAAACTGGTAAAATTGGTTAATCAATATCGAGGGATCGTTGCCAAAAATGTGCATCAGATGGGAAAAACAAACACGGCGGAAATGGCAATTCATCTGACGAACGATAAACCAGTTTGCTACCGACCATATCGTCTTTCTTACCATGAAAAAGAGCAAGTGAAAGACATGATCAAGGATCTTAAAAAGGCGGATGTGATTGAAGACAGTTCTTCACAGTATGCAAGCCCAATAATATTGGTAAGAAAAAAGAGTGGCGATATAAGAATGTGCGTCGATTACCGAGCACTTAATAAAAATACGATCAAGGACAAATATCCGATACCACTGATAGATGATCAGTTGGACAGACTTAGAGGTAATCGATTTTTCTCAAGTCTAGATTTGTTTAGTGGATACTACCAGGTTCCTGTAGCACGAGATTCAAGGGATAAAACTGCATTTGTCACACCCAACGGACATTATCAATTCAAGCGAATGCCCTTTGGACTCTGCAACGCACCAGCTGTGTTTCAAAGGATGATGAACGTCGTTCTCGAATCGTTAGATGGGGACGTAGCTATGGCTTACCTCGACGATATTATTACTGCAAGCTCAACTTTTGAGGATGGAATTAAGAAGCTTGAGAATGTTTTCAATGTTCTTCAAGCAGCAGGCTTGACGATAAACCTAAAAAAATGTCATTTTTTCAAACGAAAGGTAGAATACTTGGGGTTTGAAATCTCGCAATTTGGGATCGAACCAGGTACAAGAAAGGTTAACTGCGTAAAATCCTTTCCAACACCCATGAACGTCAAAGCTGTCAGGAGTTTCGTTGGTTTAGCTAGCTATTTTAGGAGGTTTGTAAAGGGCTTTGCAACCATCATAAAACCATTGACGGATTTATTGAAGAAGAATGGGAATTTCGCATGGAGTGCTGATCAACAAAGAGCGTTCGACGAAATTAAATTGAGACTCTCGTCAAGACCAATATTATCGATATTTAATGTGAAAGCGAAAACTGAAGTTCACACTGATGCTAGTCGGTATGGATTGGGCGCGGTTTTGTTACAAGAACAAGAAGATGACAAGGAACCGAGAAGAATGCACCCAGTTTCTTACTACAGCCGAAAAACGACCAACGATGAAGCGAAGTATCACTCTTATGAGTTAGAGGCATTGGCTATCGTTTGTGCGTTGGAGAAATTTCGCGTTTACCTCATCGGAATCGAATTTACAATAAAAACTGATTGCAATAGTCTGAAGCTTCTGGATAACAAGAGAGACTTAAATCCACGGATCGGAAGATGGTTTATTAGACTATCAGAGTTCAATTATCATATTGAATATGTAAAGGGCGATCAAAATAGTGTTGCTGATAGTTTGAGTCGATTTCCAGTTGAACCAGCTGAAGAAACCCCGATTATTGGTCTGCCGATTATGGGAATCAATATTAATACCGACTGGATTGCTGCCATGCAACGGGCTAGTGCAGAGATACTTGAAGTGCGAAATAAACTTGAAAATGGAGATGAAGAAACTCACAAGAAATTTACAATGTACAATGCTAGAGTCTACAGAATAACGAAGGGACGATGGCGATTGTACGTGCCTGCCGAATTGAGGTCTGAAGTAGTCGCGACTGCTCACAAAAGTCTTGCGCACTTAGGAATTGATAAGACCCTATCCAAGTTAAAGGAAACATATTATTTCCCGGGGATGCGTGAATACGTCACAACTTATGTCAATCGTTGCATTAATTGCATTTATTACAAGGCTCAGACGGGGAAGAAAAGTGGATTTCTTCACCCGATTGATAAAGGATCTATTCCGTTCGACACAATACATGTCGACCATTTGGGTCCCTTTGTAAAGACGACAAGGGATAACAAATACGTGCTGGGCGCAGTATGCGCTTATAGTAAGTACGTTATACTCGAAGCTGTACAAAATACAGGATCGGATGAAACGATCGCTGTTCTACAAAAATTAATAGGACACTATGGCAAACCGAAACGCATAATCAGCGATCGAGGAGCGGCGTACATTTCGAAAAAGTTCAACGACTTTTGTTCCAAATTCGAGATCACTCACGTTTTGATTTCAGCTGGTACCCCGAGAGCTAATGGCCAAATTGAGAGGATAAACAGTGTGATTTTAAACTGTTTACCAACTATAACCAGCGATAGCGAGCATTACGATTGGGACGAAAAGATATATGAGGTGCAGTGGGCTATAAATAACAGCACACATCGAATCACAAAACGAACGCCGGCAGAGCTAATTTTTAATTACAAACCCATCGGAAAAGAAGACAATTCATTAACACGTGAAATAAAAGATTTAAATGATCAATTGGGTGTCGAAGTTGAAGATGAAGACGTTTCGGAGTTACTGCGGAAAAATCAAGAAACACTATCAAAACAATTTAATAAGAAGCGCAAAAATGCAAAGAAATTGAAGTCTGGACAATTAGTGATGATTCGATACGAAGCGCCAGCAACCGGAGAGAGTCGGAAATTAACAGAAAAATATCGAGGACCGTATGAAGTAGTAAAAGAAATTGGAAATGATCGATATTTAATACAGGACATTGAGGGTGAAATGCAGAGCCAGCGACTCTACAAGGGCATCATTGCTGTGGATAGGCTGAAATTAATTCTTGAAAAAAATTGATTTCAAAACTACAATCGACGAGGACGTCGAATATCATCAGGATAGCCGAATTGCGGCAGATTCAATTACGAAGCCTGAACGTTGCTTTTCTTTTGTTCAGATCCGTTGCTATGTAACTTATTTATTTTTAAAAGTGACAGTTAGTTGTTTGAACTCGGTGAAGGAGAGTGAACGTGGTTGGTCCGAGCTCTCCAATAAAGATTATTTTCATTTTGTAATTGCTCGAATATCGCGTCTTATTTATTGCGGATTGCGATTTGACGAAACGTCGTCACGAGAAGTGCGACAATTTTTGAAGCAAAAATTGCTTTGGATTGTTATTATTTTTATAATAACATAATGACATGTGATTTAAAAAAAAAATTTGGGGAAATTTTTATTTTAAATCACATTAGAAAATGTTAATCATAATTTTTGAAGCAAAAATTGCTATGGATTGTTACTATTTTTATCATAGAAATTAAAAGGCCAAACTCACAGCATCCGGACTTTTTAGTCAGGTGTTAAAAAAAGTTTTTGTCAAGCCTATAAACATGGCGCGAAGCGTGCAAATTGGCAATTACGTGAAAGCCACGAGTTTCATACGAGACCAAAGGTGAAGGGTTGCTTTATTACGTAGCTGAGGTTTCAAGTGCAGCTTGTGGTTTATTTTTGGTCGTGCGCTTTTCAATCAGTTGCTTTATTCATGAGAATACAATGCCTTCAGCAATTTGCATCAAGTTGATTTATTTAAGGGTTTAATATCTCTAATATTATCACTATAATCATTAAACTCAATGACAATTTCTTAACTAAATAAAATGTTTGATACTAAATAAAGAATTAACCAAATAAAAAATTTATATAAAAAAAGAAATTTTTCCAAATAAAAAATTTCTTTTTTATATATAAATTTTTTATTTAATTAAAAAAAGAAATTTTTTATTCAGTTAATTAATTCTGTAAAAAATGCATTTCGTGCATAATAATTTTTTAAATATTCTGATACCATCATTATGATCATGAAATCGAAAGACAATTTTTTATATTAGAAAAAAAAACAAATTTTTTATTTAGATAATTAATTACGTAAAAAAATTCATATTCGTAATAATTTTATTAATATTCTGATATCATTATAATCATAATCATTAAATATAAAGATTTTTTTTTTTTCAACAAAGAGATTTTTTTATTTTCCTGTGAAATTTTAAAAATATTTTGTGACAATTAATTAAGAATAATTTTTTTTTAAATATGCAGCACGATTCGGAGGATGCAATGACTCATGACGTAACCACGACGTTGAGAAGCGAATTGGCAGCTTTGGAGTACAAACGAGATCGACTGACATCCGAAGTAAAAATTTAATAATGATGTAAAAAATATATAAAATATTTATACAAAAAATTATACGGTTTTACAGTTACAAGAAATGAAGACTAATATGAGATCTCGAGATCAGAGGGTGACGGAACTTCAGGTTGAGGCTGATCAACTTCGGGAACAAGCTGCAAGGCAAAATTCTGTGATTTCCAGCCTCAAAAAGAGAATACAAGTAAATATACCATTTTTTTAAATTAATTTTTCTAATTATTATGTATTCTTTGTTTAAATGAATTTTACTCATTATTATATTTTTTTAAAAATTTATTCTATCCATTATTGTATATTCTTAAAAAATAAATTCTACCCATTATAACATATTTTATTAAAATTAATTTTACCCATTATTATATATTTTTTGAAACTATTATGATTATTTGTTAACGTGATTTTTAATAATTTGCTTCTTTTTAACTTTATTTTTTTTTGTATTTTTATAATTAAATGTAATAAGGGGCACAAAATTAGATCGTATTTTTATTTTTTTCAGAGGAGACATAAAATTTAATAAAAATTATTTGGTAATGTAATTTTTTTTATTTTCTAGGACCTCGAGGAGAGGGAGAGAAATTTATATGCTTCACAGGGTAGAAGTGAAATTACTGTACAAAGTTTACAACGTGATCTTAAATACCACGAGGAAAAACATCGTGAATACGATAAGAAAATTCGTCAATTGGAGCACAACATTGCTGAAGAAATCGATCTGAAGGAACGAGCTCGTCTAAATCTTCAGGTTTAGTGCCTACATTTGTTTTTATTTTTAAAAATAATTCTTATCTTGACTAAAATATTGCGATACAGAATTTTGCATTTTTCATAAATATTTTTTATATTATCAAATTCTAAAAATTATTCTTATCTTAACTAAAACTTTGCGTTACAGAATTCTTCATTTTTTATAATTTTTTTAAAATCTTCAGTTTTAAAAAGTAATTTTTGTCCTGAATAAAATTCGGTGCCACAACATTTTTCATTTTTCATAGATTTCTTATAATCTTCAATTTTAAAAAATTAGTTTTATCCTAACTAAAATTCGGTGTTACAGAATTTTTCATATTTCATAATTTTTTACAAATCTCCAATTGTAAGAAATAATTTTTATCCTGACTAAAATTCGACGTTACAGAATTCTTCATTTTTCATTATTTTTTTTTAAATCTTCAGTTTTAAAAAGTAATTTTTATCCTAAATAAAATTCGGTGTTCCAGAATTTTTCATATTTCATAATTTCTTTTAAATCTTCAATTGTAAAAAATAAATTTTATCCTGACTAAAATTCGGTGTGCCAGAATTTTTTATTTTTTATTTTTTTCAAATCTCAGTTATTTAAATTGTTATTTTTTTTGTTTTTTCAGTTTTTAAAAATAATTCTTATCCAGCCAGAAATTTTTTTTCAAAAATTTATTGAAAATTTTTCATTCGTTTTTTTTTTATTAATTTTTTTTTTTCTCAATCAACAATTTGGTGAAAAATAATATCCTGCGATTTAGGATTTTGTAAGGAGACTAGCGCACGCCCTGAATACTGAATATTGCGAGAGTTCTCATCACAGTCCGGAAGTTGTGATACACAAAGCCGAGGAGCTCGTCCAGGAGGTGAATAGACTACGAACAAAGAGCACCAACGTTGAGACTCATTTGGCAAGTATGGAGGTCGATACGAGAAGCTGCCGAGATGCTTTGGATCGCGTGACAGGCGAGAGGGATCAATTACAACGACAGGTCAATAGTCAACTATCAGATCTGGATCGTCTTCGTCAGGTATTTCTCAAAAGTTATGAAAACTAATTTTTCCTCAGTCTCTTAAATGACAAATTGTCACAGAAAAAAATAAGTTTATGCAAAAGAGTGAAA
The DNA here is from genome assembly GCA_963970395.1 of Ephialtes manifestator. NCBI lineage: Eukaryota > Metazoa > Arthropoda > Insecta > Hymenoptera > Ichneumonidae > Ephialtes > Ephialtes manifestator. The sequence continues at coordinate 38,135,016 of OZ019972.1, forward strand.
ATCACCTTAATTTTTTATTTTACTAATTTTTTATATTCAATTCAATTGAATTTTGTGATTAAATATAATTTTTTTATTTAATTCTCCGATTAAATGAAAATTTTTATTTGTTTATGCAAAAGAGTGAAAATCACCTTAATTTTTTATTTTACTCATTTTTTATATTCAATTCAATTGAATTTTGTGATTAAATGTAATTTTTTAATTTAATTTTCCGATTAAATGAAAATTTTTATTTATTTTATGATTAAATTTAATTTTGTTATTTAATTTCGTGGTTAAATTAATTTTCAATTTACTTGATTTTTTATCATAAAATTTTATGTGTATGGGAAAATTTAGAAAAAATTATTATATAGAATTATTTAAAAATCTTGAAGTCATAGTAAATAAATTATTTGAAGCTCACACTTTTTCCTCAACCTAATGCCAAGTGCTTTGTATTGTTAGGAGAAAATAAAAAAATTTAAATATTGAGAACTCCAGGATAGTCGACTCTTTGACTTATTAATTACAGGACAAGGAATGCCTAGAAATGCAGTATAGGGTTGCGGAAAGGGAAGTCAACGAGCTCAGGGATAAATTGGTGAATGCGAACAGAAGCATAACAAGCGCTAATGGAAATATCTCCAGTCAGGAAGCCATCATATGCCAACTTCGAGGTGCATTTTTTAATTTTATTTAATATTTTAATATTTTAATATTTTAATATTTTAATATTTTAATATTTTAATATTTTAATATTTTAATATTTTAATATTTTAATATTTTAATATTTTAATATTTTGATATTTTAATATTTTGATATTTTAATATTTTGATATTTTAATATTTTGATATTTTGATATTTTAATATTTTAATATTTTAATATTTTAATATTTTAATATTTTAATATTTTAATATTTTAATATTTTAATATTTTAATATTTTAATATTTTAATATTTTAATATTTTAATATTTTAATATTTTAATATTTTAATATTTTAATATTTTAATATTTTAATATTTTAATATTTTAATATTTTAATATATTAATATTTTTATATTTTTATATTTCAATATTTTAGTATTTTTATTTTTATTTATAATATCATTATATTTTTTTTGTAGATGACCTTAAGAATCGTGAGGAAAAGGTTCAGAGGGTTCAAAATGAATTGCGACACTTTCTCGAGTCACTGGCTATTCTCGTTAGCAATCCCAACAGATTTGTCGAATCACAGGAAAATGCAATTAAGGATCGAATCCGAGAAATTCTGGCTGACAACAAGGACCATATGTTGGTTCGTTCCGTACATTTTTATTGCCCTTGATTTCACATTATTAAATAACCCTACTAATTATAAATAATTATTGAAAAAAATTATGCAAGGTAGAAATCGACATGAAAAAATAATCGTGAAAAATCCGCAGAAAACTCAAACGCTTAAGGAAAAATTAAATGCCGTCACCGAATCAGCCAATCATCAGAGCGAATTGGTCGAAGCGAGTATGATGAAAGTGCGAAGCTTAGAAGACGAACGTGCATCGCTGGAAACGAAAATTCACAAGATCGAGTCTGAACTAACAAATTGCGAACTCACGAGAGAGTCTTTGCGAAGAGACAAGCAAACTGTAAGTCGATTCACGCCTGATATTTTATTCACTTTTCAAAATATTACTATAAACATTACTGTAAGTTTTTCTGAAATTCTGTGAATTTTTCTGAAATCCTGTGAATTTTTCTGAAATTCTGTGAATTTTTCTGAAATTCTGTGAATTTTTCTGAAATTCTATGATTTTTTATGAAGATCTGTGATTTTTTCGAAGATTTGTGATTTTTTTCTGAAGATCTGGGATTTTTTCTCAAGATTTGTGATTTTTTCTGAAGATTTGAGATTTTTTCTGAAGATCTGTGGTTTTTTCCTGAATATCTGCGATTTTTTGCCCTGAAGATCTGTGATTTTTTTCCCTGAAGATCTGTGATTTTTTCTGAAGATCTGGGATTTTTTTCTGAAGATCTGAGATTTTTTCTGAAGATCTGTGATTTCTTCTGAAGATCTGTGATATCTTCTGAAGATCTGTGATTTCTTCTGAATATCTGTGGTTTCTTCTGAATATCTGTGGTTTCTTCTGAAGATCTGTGATTTCTTCTGAAGATCTGTTATTTCTTCTGAAAATCTATTATTTCTTCTGAAGATCTGTAATTTCTTCTGAAGATCTGTGATTTCTTCTGAAGATCTGTAATTTCTTCTGAAGATCTGTGATTCCTTCTGAAGATCTATAATTTCTTCTGAAGATCTGTGATTTCTTCTGAAGATCTGTGATTTCTTCTGAAGAACTGTGATTTTTTTTTGAAGATCTGTGATTTCTTCTGAAGATCTGTGATTTCTTCTGAACATCTGTGATTTCTTCTGAAGATCTGGGATCTCTTCTGAAGATCTGGGATCCCTTCTGAAGATCTGTGATTTCTTCTGAAGATCTGTGATTTCTTCTGAAGATCTGGGATCTCTTCTGAAGATCTGGAATCTCTTCTGAAGATCTGGGATCTCTTCTGAAGATCTGTGATTTCTTCCGAAGATCTGTAATTTCTTGTGAAGATCTGTGATTTCTTTTGAAGATCTGTGATCTCTTCTGAAGATCTGCTATTTTTTCTGAACTCTCTGAATTTTTTTAGAAATCAGTGTATTCTTCCGAAATCTGTGATTTTTTTCTGTAAATTTGTAAATTCGTAAACTATGAAACGTAATTTTCAGCATAATATTTTTCCAAACTTTCGGCAATCGAACGATTGGTGCGCTGATCCAGCCAGCAAAACTTGTCTATATCTTGTTTCCAGTTTACGATATTCCTGGAACGTCTCGGTAAGGCGATGCAGATGGATGAGATCTCGCAGGAAATCGGTCTAGATCTTCAGACGGAGGCGCTACTTGTGCGAGCCGAGCAACTTGCTCGTCTCGAGACCGACAAAATAGTTGACAAGGTAAAAAAGTCAAAAGCTTGCATGTGCACAGTGCAAAACAAACCCCATTTTTTTCATATCAGAGTGTAATGAGAAAATCATTTATTTGCATGAAAATTATTATTTTACTAATGATCTATAACATTAAAAATAATTATCGGTGTATAATAAATAATTCATACGCCATTTAATTAATCATTTTTGGAACCTTTGAAAATCAATAGAAAAATATTTCTATAAATATTATCTGAATTAAAAAAATAGTTGACGGAAATAAATGCAAAAACGATATCCAAAAATCAATTATTAATAATTTATTAACCGATCAATTCAAAAGATTTTTCAATTCTAATTCTACCTCTAATTAAAATATCATTTACTAATTTATTGAAGTAATAATTTATTTTGTTAAATTTTTATTACAAATTTATAACGTTGCTTCACATATTTAAAATGATTTTATTCAAACATTAGTCATTTATGAATCTCAGTAATTTTTTCTTTAAAATAAGTAAATAATTACAATTGTTGTGTGATAAATGAAGAAAAGAAGAAGAGAAATCCCGTGAAGATTAAACCCTCGCTTTCTCTATTGTACACCAGATTTCTCGCTTCTCATTCTTTCTCTATGTGCTGTACATACATGTGTCTATGTGTTTTTCTATGTATTATTCGTGTGCGTGTTTTCGAGCAGCTAGTGTGCTGCAACTACACGACGTTCCCGAGGATAATAAGACGTGAGAGGTCCTTCCACGAACTTCCTTGTCTCAAAGAAGTAAGCCGTAGGCAAAGGAAACAAAAACAAATCAGTTAGATCTTTTGTTAAGGGGAGGGAGTCAGGTAAAAAAGATTGATTTTGAAAATTCAATATCCTCCAAATCCTATTGCATATAAAAATGCCCAATGCACTATATTGTTGGTACTCGATGAAAGGATTTTTTACTGTTGTCTGACTTGCATATGATTGTCAATATTATCTTAAGCAAAGTTCTTAGGTTTTCCATTCTGCGCATGATTCAGATCAAACTACTAGGCAGATTGAAATGGTTGACATCTCATTTTCTTCTTCATGAAAAGATACACCGGCTAAATGGAGCAAACTATTTTTTTTCATTCTGAAAGCAAAGTTAATCACTGATTTAGAAAATAGCATAAAATTTATTTATTAATAATTATGTTACTTAAAAAATATTACAGTTTATTAACATCTGCTTCATTTAGCCGGTGTATCTGTTCATGAAGAAGAAAATGAGACGTCAGCCATTCCAATCTGCCTAGTAGTTTGATCTGAATCATGCGCAGAATGGAAAACCTAAGATCTTTGCTTAAGATAATATTTAAAAGCATATGCAAGTCAGACGACAGTAAAAAATCCTTTAATCGAGTACCAACAATATAGTGCGTTGGGCATTTTTATATGCAATAGGATTTGGATGATATTGAATTTCCAAAATCAATTTTTTTGACCTGACTCTCTCCCCTTAAGGGGAGAGAGTCAGGTAAAAAAGATTGATTTTGAAAATTCAATATCCTCCAAATCCTATTGCATATAAAAATGCCCAATGCACTATATTGTTGGTACTCGATGAAAGGATTTTTTACTGTTGTCTGACTTGCATATGATTGTCAATATTATCTTAAGCAAAGTTCTTAGGTTTTCCATTCTGCGCATGATTATGATCAAACTACTAGGCAGATTGGAATGGTTGACGTCTCATTTTCTTTTTCATGAAAAGATACACCGGCTAAATGGAGCAAACAATTTTTTTTTCATTCTGAAAGCAAAGTTAATCACTGATTTAGAAAATAGCATAAAATTTATTTATTAATAAATATGTCACTTAAAAAATATTTCCTTTTATTAACATTTGCTCCATTTAGCCGGTGAATCTTTTCATGAAGAAGAAAATGAGACATCAACCATTTCAATTTGCCTAGTAGTTTGATCTGAATCATGCGCAGAATGGAAAACCTAAGAACTTTGCTTAAGGTAATATTGAAAAGCATATGCAAGTCAGACGACAGTAAAAAATCCTTTCATCGAGTACCAACAATATAGTATGTTGGGTATTTTTATATGCAATAGGATTTGGATGATATTAAATTTCCAAAATCATTTTTTTTACCTGACTCCCTCCCCTTAAAGCAAAAAAGCAGTCATTCATTTTTTTATTTAAAAAATTAGATTTTCAGTCACATTAGACATTAGATAAATCGTTTTTGTTTCACAGTAAACAATAAACATGAGTTAGATATTTTTTCTGGTACAAAAATGCAACCATAAAAAAATTATCTTTATTTTCATCATTCATTAGATGTGATTAATTTTTTTTTTTTTCACAGGAAACATTAACCTCAGGTAGAATTTTTTTTTTTATGGAATCGTCATAAATTTTGTAATTTATAAAAAAAATGGAGTCGTTATAAATTTTTTAATATTTTAATTTAGTTTTTCAGTCAATTATTACACGTTGAATAATTTTGTTTTTTTTACAGTAATCAACAACATGAGTTAAATATTTTTTTGGAGTAAAAATGCAGCCATAAAAAAATGATCATTAATTAGACATTCGACAAATGATTTTTTTTTCACATGAAAAAATAGCAGTTAATTATTATTTGAGACAAAAATTCAGTTTAAACAAAATAATGATCTTTATTATTATTTTTTTTTTAGTCTTTCATTAGATATTCGATAAATTATTATTGTTCTTTTTTTAAATTTATTGCAGCTCATCCACCACATGTCGGACATCGAAAGTGCATGCACATGAATACACAAATTGCGCATTAATTATTTAGAATGCATCTGCTTAAAAAAAAAAAAAAAAAAAAAAAAAATAGACGGTGAAATATAAATTAATTAGATATTCGATAAATTATTATTGTTCTTTTTTTTAATTTATTGCAGCTCATCCATCACACGTCGGACATCGAAAATGCATGCACATGAATACACAAATTGCGCATTAATTATTTAGAATGCATCTGCTGAAAAAAAAAAAAGAAAAATAGACGGTGAAATATAAATTAATTAGATATTCGATAAATTATTATTGTTCTTTTTTTAAATTTATTGCAGCTCATCCACCACATGTTGGACACCGAAAGTGCATGCACATGAATACACAAATTGCGCAATAATTATTTAGAATGCATCTGCTGAAAAAAAAAAAATAGACGGTGAAATATAAATTAATTAGATATTCGATAATTATTATTGTTCTTTTTTTTTATTTATTGCAGTTCATCCACCCACGTCGGACATCGAAAATGCATGCACATGAATACACAAATTGCGCATTAATTATTTAGAATGCATTTGTTGAAAAAAAAAAAAAAATAGTCGGTGAAATATAAATTAATTAGATATTCGATAAATTATTATTGTTCTTTTTTTTATTTATTGCAGCTCATCCACCACACGTCGGATATCGAAAGTGCATGCACATGAATACACAAATTGCGCATTAATTATTTAGAATGCATCTGCTGAAAAAAAAAAAAATAGACGGTGAAATATAAATTAATTAGATATTCGATAATTATTATTGTTCTTTTTTTTTATTTATTGCAGTTCATCCACCCACGTCGGACATCGAAAATGCATGCACATGAATACACAAATTGCGCATTAATTATTTAGAATGCATTTGTTGAAAAAAAAAAAAAAATAGTCGGTGAAATATAAATTAATTAGATATTCGATAAATTATTATTGTTCTTTTTTTTATTTATTGCAGCTTATCCACCACATGTCGGACACCGAAAGTGCATGCACATGAATACACAAATTGCGCATTAATTATTTAGAATGCATCTGCTGAAAAAAAAAAAAAAAAAAAAAAAAAAATAGACGGTGAAATATAAATTAATTAGATATTCGATAAATTATTATTGTTCTTTTTTTTATTTATTGCAGCTCATCCACCACACGTCGGACATCGAAAGTGCATGCACATGAATACACAAATTGCGCATTAATTATTTAGAATGCATCTGCTGAAAAAAAAAATAGAAAGTGAAATATAAATTTAAAAAAAAATAATAATTTCTCTCGAATTTTTTTTTCAGACTTCTGTTGTCTATCAGCTTCAGCGTCGCGTGAGAACTTTGCGCGAGCAACTTCAGCGCAGGGATCTTCATCTCGACCTTCTTCGAAGAAAGTTGTCGCTGCAAGAAGACGGTTGTCGTATAAAATCGATGCTCCAAGCTGAACGCGACGAGGCTAATCTTCGGTAAACTTTTCTCCGATACTTTATCAAGTTTTTATTATTAAATACGGAAAAAAACTTTTTTAAAATTAATATTAAAGCCACTCATAAAAAATTCATTCAATTATTTCATATGCCAAGAAAATTTATTAATAAATTAGTCAACAAAAATGTCTTTTGACAAACTCGATTAAAAAATTTTGTTATAAATTTAATTCCTAGGTATTTATTTTATTTTATTTATTTATTTATTAAAATGAACGAAATTTTAGTAAATTTAATAAATTTAATAAATTTTAATAAATTTTAATAAATTTTTATAAATTATTAAAATGAACGAAATTTTAATAAATTAGTTGAAGAATTTTTATTTGTTACGAATTGCAAATTTCTTGCATTATTATTGTACAATTTTTTTTTTATTGTCACAAATTTATTTTTGTTAATGTACGTGCAAAACATTCTTAAGCTAAATATAATGTCATTAAATATAATTATTATAGAGCAAAGAAAGCAATGAAACAGATCGATAGGCTAACGGTTCAACTGGCAGAGGAAAAATCGCGAAATCGTGAATTAAGTGCTCAGCTAACGGAAGCTGCTGATTACAAGGTAACAATTTTTGTAATAAAATTGTATTGATTTTTATATTAATTTAAAAAAAATCACTAGTAATCAAATAATTGAACAAATATTATTTTTTATTATTCATGTATTCAATTCTAATCAGTAATTATTAATTTTATAAATTAATTATTTACAAAATTATTAATTTACATTAATATAGTAATAAATATTAATTATTAATTTTATACATTGATAACAATTTTGACTGCTTTTGAAATAAAAAAAAACAATGAAATATTGATATAAATTAAGTATTTATAAAATTATTAATTTATATTAATATAGTAATTAATATTAATTATTAATTTTATAAATTAATAACAAAAAATTCAATTTTTACTGCTTTAAAAATATTTAAAAAAATTGTAATTATTTATTATTTACTTATTTAATAATTAATAATTATTTATTTTCTTTTTATATATATTTTTGTAGATTGCTGCGTTGGAACGAAGTCGTAAGATCGAAGAGCTACAAAAACGTTTGGTGGAAAGTGAGATGCTTCGAACTCGTTACAGTCGAAAGTTAACAATGGTTAAGGATCAAATGCGAACAACTAGCGAAACTGCGGATCAAGAGCGATCGATAAACGATCATTCGTTGCAACTTTTAAGGGACGAGTTGGCACAAGTAAAACAAAGCTTATCGGAAGTAACGCGACGAGAATCTCAGGCAAGCGACAAATTCTCTAGCAGTAAATTCTTCCAACCATATAATAAAATTAAACACCAGTTTCAAGACGTTTTCTCATTTATTTTCCTCTTTTCTTACTATAGTTACAGAGCTTCCGTGTCTCGGTCGCTAAATTACTATCCGAGCCAATCTGCACACCGGATTACGAGATTATTTCACGTCTACAGAAGCTCGTCTCTGCCCATCGAGACTTTACAATGCTCTCAAGAAGATACGACGAACCACTGGAAACCAGTCCCTCCAGATGCACGAGGTGATTTAATCGAGGAGCGAGACAACTAAAAAAGAATATGAGAAAAAAAAATATTCGTTTTTTTATTTTACAGGCAAAGAATTTTCTGTCACATGAACAATTTTATTTTAATTTTTTGCCAGTTTTTTTATACTACTAAAAAAGAATATGAGAAAAAAAAATGGTTTGTTTTTTTTACAGGCGAAAAATTTTCTGTCATAAATAATTTTTTTTCAACCAATTATTTTTTTAATTATTTGCCAGATTTTTTATACTACTAAAAATGAATATGAGAAAAAAAAGTTTTGCTTTTTTTTATAGGGAAATGAATCATTTTTTTTTGGTCCAATAATTTTTTTAATTATTTGCCAGATCTTTATAATACTATAAAAAATATGAGAAAACAAAATAATTGCTTTTTTTATAGGAAAATTTTCTGCCACATTATTAATTTTTTTTATGCAATGATTTTGAAGAATATGAGAAAAAAAATTATTCGCTTTTTTTTTACAGGCGAAAAATGTTGTGTCACAAATTATTATTTTTTTAACCAATAATTTTTTAAATTATTTGCCAGATTTTTGATACTATTAAAAAAGAATATGAGAAAAAAAATTATTTGCTTTTTTTTCTACAGGCAAAAAAATTTTTGCCACATAAATAATTTTTTTTTAACCAATAATTATTTTAATTACTTGCCAGATTTTTTATACTACTAAAAAAGAATATGAGAAAAAAAAATTTTGCTTTTTTTATAGGGAAATTAATCATTTTTTTTTAGTCCAATAATTTTTTTAATTACTTGCCAGATTTTTATAATACTAAAAAAGAATATGAAAAAAAAAATTTGCTTATTTTTATAGGAAATAGATCATTTTTTTTTTGTTTCAATAATTTTGCTTCCTCATAGAGGAAGCTTTGTTTTCGTGAAAAAATTTTTTTTCGAGATTTTCATGTCAGTATGCTTAGAATCACCTAAAAATTCGAGAAAAGTGGTCTAGAAAATATGTCTGTATGTGTGTATGTGTGTGTGTGTGTGTGTGTGTGTGTGTGTGTGTGTGTGTGTGTGTGTGTGTGTGTATGTATCCAGACACTGAAAATTCAATTGCCCATAACTCACGAACGGCACGATGGATCTAGCTAAAATTTTGCACGCAGGTAGAGTATTGACTCCTCTGTTATTGACGTGATTTTTAATTAAATGTATCAATGTAAACAGATTTTATGCAATTTTTAATTTTTTCAAAAAATGTCGTGATCGCTCTAACTTTCGTAAAAGTTCGCCAATTTAGCTAAATAGTTCTTTATAAATGAAGACACGTTAAATGACGTTTGGTATTGAATTTCAGCGAAATCGGTAAAGCGGTTCCGATTTTATAGAATTTTGAATTTTTCGAAAAAAATAGATTTTGATCTAAATTACGTCGAATTTCAACAAATGAACAGAAATTTTGTACAGACGAAAAATAACATTCAGAAATGCCATGTACCAAATTTGGTGATGATCGGTAAAGTCGTTCGGATTTTACACCATTTTTCATTAAAAAAAAAATGTAGATTTTCGCTATAACTTCCGGAAAAGTTGAGAAAGTACGACAAAAATTTGTATCTAATCAAAATTAGATGTAACGGTGTTTGCAGAGGTGATTTATAGCTGTATAAAACACCTCTGCAAAAGAGACACATGGTATAAAAAAAAAAGATGCAAAGTAGAACCTTGCACATTGCTTCCTCATTATTTTTCGCTTTTTACAAAGCTTCCTCTATGAGGAAGCCAAAATTGAATAACATACTGCTTCCTCACAGAGGGAGCTTTGTAAAAAGCGAAAAATAATGAGGAAGCAATGTGCAAGGTTCTACTTTGCATCTTTTTTTTTAATTATTTGCTAGATTTTTATACTACTAAAAAAGAATATGAGAAACAATTTTTTGCTTTTTTTTATAGGGAACATTTTTTGACAAATAAATAATTTCTTTTTGTTCCAATAATTTGTTTAATTATTTGCCAGATTTTTATATACTACTAAAACAGAATATGAGAAAAATAATTTTTTTGCTTTTTTTTTGTAGGGAGAATTTTCTGACAAATAAGTAATTTTTTTTCCAACAGTAGAATTTTGTAAATTATTTTATACATTCTTATTTTACTTAATAGTATGGTCTGTGAATTTTGTAGTTTTTTTCGTACAAATTTAGGAGAAGAATTTTTTTAAAGCTATTAAAAATGTATTATTTTTTTAACCAACATTAATTCAATGTGTGAAATAAGCTTTTGTATACTTGAAATTAACTGATTAACAGAATTTCATATATTCTCATAATTTGAGAATTTACTTTTTTTTATTATAATTTTATACATATAAATTATTAAAAAATTACAATGAAAACGTAAAAATAAATTTTTCTTTTTTTTTTCATACGTGATTCAGTATTCATCCGGTGCATTCGGTGCATCCTCCTCGATCGCCCGGCTCTCGTTGCACTCGATACGACGACAGTGGGTTTGCAGATCCTCCGGATCTTCACGACATCGACGACGAGTACAAGAGACCTTCAAGAAGCAGTTTGCTTCCGTGACGCCGGCCAAAATTTTGATTCTAAGCGCGCATTAAAAAAAAGCAGCAGCATCCTGCTAAAAAAAAGTTCAAATACCAAATTCTAAAAAATAAAAATTACGTCGCATTAACCTGGAAAAAAAAAAGATAAAAAAATTCCCATTAAAACTTTTCTGGATTTTTTAAATCAAATTTCTAAAATGCGCAGACCAATCCTAATTATTTATTGCAAATAAATAATTAAGCGAAATATATAAATATAAGAAAGTAATTCATTATTTGTTTAAAATGAATAAAACGGGAATTATTTATTATGAATAAATAATAAATAATATTTATTATAAATAAATAATAAATACTATTTATTATAAATAAATAATAAATAATATTTATTATAGATAAATAATAAATAATATTTATTGTAAATAAATAATGAATAATATTTATTATAAATAAATAATAAATTAATAATTAATAATACTTTAGCTGCAAAGCGCACGTTTATGGCTTAGTAAATGTGTGACTTTTGCAGCAAATTAAGTGTTCAAGTGTTCAGCTAAAATCCTGCTGTAAATATAATGATCCACACATATAACAATGCCAAGATTTGCTTAATTGATAAAAACAGGCAAATGCATTAAAAAAAAAAAAAGTATAGAGGTATTAATGCGATTGGACTTTTGTGGACTCAATGACCTCGGCCAAAATATCAACTCAGTTATTGTGGGACACGTATTTAAGTGGATATAATTTATGACTCACTTTCATTGACTTTATCATCATCATCATCATCATGATATTGATCTTCACTTTGATGGAAATCGCAATCATGTTTTACCCCATATTTGCTGTTGTAAAAGCGTTTGTTTGCGAGCTGTAAACGAGCGATTTTTATATCGTACAGTAATTAGCACAAATGTTGTAAATAAAGGCTTGCTAAAAAGTGATTTTAAAATTCTGTGTATATCTTTTAATTATTACATTTTTTAACGAAAAAAATTGAACTCGAATTGGGAATTTTAAGATTTTCTTCAATATTTTAAAAATCGTCATATGAATTATTATATTTATTCATTTATTTATTTACGGGACGAATTACAATTTTACAATTTTTTGTAAAATTGTAAATTTTGTAATTTTAAAAATTGTAATTCGTCCCGTAAATAAATAAATAAATAAATGAATAAATATAATAATATATATTATTATATTTATTCATTTAATTATTTATTATAAATATAATAATATAATAATAGAATAAATATAATAATAATATATATTATTATATTTATTCATTTATTTATTTATTTATTTACGGGACGAATTAAAATTTTACAATTTTTACAGCTCAGAAAGATAAAAATAAACAATATTCGTATTTTCAAAAATTTTGAAGCCAAAAATAATAATAATAACAATAATAAGGAAATTGAAAATATTTATTATTCTCCTACAAATTCTCCAGCAGAATAAAAATGTTCTTTTTGAATAAAAAAATGATTTATAAATACTACTTGATTAAAAATCGATCCTTAAATAGTCGATAATTTTTTATGAAATATTTTTCATTAAAAATTTTATACAAAATTACAAATTAATGATTAGATATTTTTTCCTGTGCCTTAAAATTTTCGACATAAATCTGAACAAAATTAATATCATTTGTAATAAAAAATTGCAAGAAAAAATTGTAATTAACAAAAAATTACAACACATCATTCTGAAAAAAAAATGATAATTAAAGATTGCAGAGTATGCAGAAAATTGATTCGTTCAATTAATTCATGTGCATTACATTTGACGTTTCTGATACGATAGAAAAATTTATGAATGTTGCCAATGGGCGACGCATTGGAAAGCAGCAATAAATATTTCCCGTCTTGTTCCACCTTCAGACCTTCTATAGGTGTTCGTGTAAATCGCTGAGACCGTAAAAATCATATTTCACGACATAGATGCAGTACACCGGTCGGAAACGGAAGGAGCCACGTTTGATTTACGACCCTCTGGAAAATGTTTAAAAATAAAGAAAAAAAAATGTTATGCGATAATATGTTGCGTTTGCTCGGTCACGTTCCCTTCCTCAGCACGTTTTTCCATCCCCCTTAAGCCACACCTTGTTACAGGTATATACGAAAAATTTCTTCCACTTCTGCCATTTTTTTTTTCTACTATTTTTCATATTCAACTAAAATTAAATTCTACTTTCGAACGACATTGTGAATTTTTTCAAAATTTTTTTTCCTCTAATTTAGGAGTTTTATGATTTCCAAAATTATTTATATACTTGGAACGAACGAAAAAACGTACGAAAACGATATATTTTTTTTCTTTTATGATAAAATTTTAAAAAATGCATTATGTATACTTTTCTGAATTAGAGTAGAGAAAAATATTGCAGTAATATAATATAATATTGAATAAATAGTAATATAATATTGAAAAAAAAATTGTTTAGATTTTCAAGTGTTAATTCAGTTTAAAAAAATACGATAAAAAAATTTCTAATTTCTGGCTTTTTTTCGTAAATTTTTGCGAAAATTATTTTATGGAATAATAATATCTTAATTAATATTATTACCAATTAATAACAATTATGTGAAAATGACATAATTGTCATTTTCACACATCAACAAAAAATGGCTTTTTTACATAAAAAATATTTTATGTGCTTATTTTGTGGAAAAATAAAAATTATCATAATGAAATTTGAAAAAAATTCAATCTTTAAAAAAATATTTCGTACGAATTGTTTAAAAAAATCGATTGATCAAATTGTATGAAAAATATCATAAAAACTTTTTTTCTATGTCTAAATTACAAGATACGTCAATTAAAAAAAAAAACAGGTCTTCCTAAAATAATCGATTTAAATATCTGAAAAACAAAATCACAAAAATTACTATGATATAGTTGAAAAATTTAACCAATTATAAAAAATATCTGAGAAAATTTGATGTTTTTGTCTGTATATTTTACACACATAAATAAATATTAAATAAATATACACACATAAATAAATATTAAATAAATATGCACAAATAAATAAATATTAAATAAATATACACAAATAAATAAATATTAAATAAATATACACAAATAAATAAATATTAAATAAATATACACAAATAAATAAATATTAAATAAATATACACAAGTAAATAAATATTAAATAAATATACACAAATAAATAAATATTAAATAAATATACAAACATAAAAAAAAGCGTTTGGAGAAAGTGGTGAAAAAAAAAATCCTCTGTGTTGAAAATTTTATTTCACTTTGTTGGTTGTTACATAAGAGCGACAAGTAATCGGAAGAGGACCACAGACGTTCTGTTCACTTGGGACTCAGCTGTAGTATTATCTATAGTATATAGTACGTCTATAGTATATAGGAGACTGCAGACTGCAGAATGGGGTCCGAGTGGAACAACCGCATTCCAGGATGCAGACAGCCAAGAGCTGCCAGCGACTGTAAAATCCTCGCTCCTTGCGAAGAAGAAGAAGAAGAAGAAGAAGAAGCAGGAACGAATTGAGAAGCAGGAAGGAATTACAGCGAGTGAGATGTAGGCAAGTGAGATACATTTTGACTTGCCGGACTCTCCTGAAGATTCTTCCTCTACTTCAGACTTTGTAGCTCACGCGAGGATAAATTTTTACTTTGAAGGTTCTTTAAAAAAAAACACACACACACATCCTGTATGTAATTGAAGTGTGCTTCACAATTTCTTAGTAAATAAAAAAGGATGCAAAGTAAGAACCTTGCACATTGCTTCCTCATTATATTTCGCATTTTACAAAGCAACCTGTAAGAGGAAGTATGGTAATTGATTTTGGCTTTCTCATAGAGGAAGCTTTGTAAAAAGCGAAATATAATGAGGAAGCAATGTGCAAGGTTCTACTTTGCATCCTTGTTTTAAATAAATATAAATAAACGCACACTCTCGCTTTGTGAAAATATAATAAGGACGAACGGTCCAGAAACTCCCTCGAATACTCTATCTGCTCTGTTTTTTTTTGTAGAACACGATAGAAATCGGTGGTTTCCGAAATTTCATTGGGAAGCAAGGATATGGCTAGTTTATACGATATAAATCGCTACCTTTCGCAATATAGACTGTACAACATCGCTATGAAAATATGTTATCGTTCAACATTTTTGGGCTATATCTGACGTACTTTTCTGTTAATCATGGATTTGGCACTCATTTGACTCCCAGCTCGATATTTGATACCAAAATTCGCATCGCAGAAAAAAAATCAAAAAATCAAAATCTCATAAAATTTTAACGTTTCAACCGATCTTAACCAAATTCAATAGGAATCATGGGTGTATGAAAGCTTACATTCATACTAATTTTGAGCTTAATATCTCGAAAATTAAAAGAGTTATCGCGTTAACAGACATTTTTGAAAAAATTTAAAACCGCATAAAAATTTAACGCTCATGGGGATTTTAACAAAAATTCGTATGAATGATGAGGATTGACCCCTCTATTTATGGTGTAAAGTTCAGCTCTATATCTCGACGCGTTCCCGAGTTATAAAGGTTTACATTTTTTGAGCGTGTAACATACACACACACACGCACGCACGCACGCACGCACGCACGCACGCACGCACGCACGCACGCACGCACGCACGCACGCACGCACGCACGCACGCACGCACGCACGCACGCACGCACGCACGCACGCACGCACGCACGCACGCACGCACGCACGCACGCACGCACGCACGCACGCACGCACGCACGCACGCACGCACGCACGCACGCACGCACGCACGCACGCACGCACGCACGCACGCACGCACGCACGCACGCACGCACGCACGCACGCACGCACGCACGCACGCACGCACGCACGCACGCACGCACGCACGCACGCACGCACGCACGCACGCACGCACGCACGCACGCACGCACGCACGCACGCACGCACGCACGCACGCACGCACGCACGCACGCACGCACGCACGCACGCACGCACGCACGCACGCACGCACGCACGCACGCACGCACGCACGCACGCACGCACGCACGCACGCACGCACGCACGCACGCACGCACGCACGCACGCACGCACGCACGCACGCACGCACGCACGCACGCACGCACGCACGCACGCACGCACGCACGCACGCACGCACGCGCGCACGCACGCGCGCACGCACGCACGCACGCACGCGCGCACGCACGCACGCACGCACGCACGCACGCACGCGCGCACGCACGCACGCACGCACGCACGCACGCACGCACGCACGCACGCACGCACGCACGCACGCACGCACGCACGCACGCACGCACGCACGCACGCACGCACGCACGCACGCACGCACGCACGCACGCACGCACGCACGCACGCACGCACGCACGCACGCACGCACGCACGCACGCACGCACGCACGCACGCACGCACGCACGCACGCACGCACGCACGCACGCACGCACGCACGCACGCACGCACGCACGCACGCGCGCACGCACGCACGCACGCACGCACTCACGCACGCGCGCACGCACGCGCGCACGCACACACATTTTTTCTAAATCACTTTTCTCGACGTTTTGGACCATTCTGAGTGTACTGACTTGAAAATCTAGAAAAATTTTTTTTTCACGAAAACAAAGTTTCCTCTATGAGGAAGCAAGATCGTTAATAATTATTTAAACGTCTCATCCCCATCTAGTTTTGCATCCTGTATATTCAGAACACTATTGACTGTGATTGTGTCATTTGAAAAAAAATCTGACAAAATGCCTTCAATTACTGTCCCCAAAAACATAAAAAAAACATCTTAAAAAATCGTTAAGAATTCTTTAAGCGTGTCGTCCCCTTCTAGTTTTGCATCCTGTATATTCAGAACACTATTAACTGTGATTATGTCATTTGAAAAAAAATCTAACAAAATGCCTTCAATTACTATCCCCAAAAACATTTAAAAAACATCTTAAAAAATCGTTAATAATTATTTAAACGTCTCATCCCCTTTTAGTTTTGCATCCTGTATACTCAGAACACTATTATCTGTGATTTTGTCATTTGAAAAAAAATCTAACAAAATGCCTTCAATTACTATCCCCAAAAACATTTAAAAAACATCATAAAAAATCGTTAATAATTCTTTAATCGTCTCGCCCCTTTCTAGTTTTGCATTCTCTATATTCAGAACACTGTTAACTATGATTGTGTCATTTGAAAAAAAATCTACCAAAATGCCTTCAATTACTATCCCCAAAAAATTTTGAAAACATCTTAAAAAATCGTTAATAATTATTTAAACGACTCGTCCCCTTCTAGTGTTGCATCCTGTATATTCAGAACACTATTAACTGTGATTGTGTCATTTGAAAAAAAATCTAACAAAATGCCTTAAATTAGTGTCCCCAAAAACATAAAAAAACATCTTAAAAAATCGTTAATAATTAACAGGAATTTTTTTGTTTTTTTGTCATTCAATTATTTTATTTATACAAAAGCCACTCGCCTTTTAAAATAAACATACCATTAATTATATTACGCTCTTAATAATAACTAAATTTTATAATATTACTAATAATAATAATAATGTGTACTCTTATTTCATTTGCATATGAACAAATGAAATACGAGTAGAAATACAATTGAGGGCTGAGAGACATATGGAAAAAAGGCTCGACTGTCGATCGTGGAAACTGTGTCGCCAATGTATCGTCGTCGCATTGCATTTATTCTGTACCCTGGTCATTATGCCCATTGCCGTTTGCTTACGAATTATGTTATGGGAAGCAGCAATGGCTTTCCCGTTGATGCCGGTCAATGACTCGCTCCCAATGACGTACAATAGACATTGAAGCGTAGTAACTATAAACGACAATCTCTCTGTGTGGTAAATACGACTTGTCTAGACGTCACGAGACTCACGGTCAGTTTGCACTGTCATGCGCTTTCCTTGTAAATTCATTGATTCGCTTCAATGAATAAAAGAAGACTCACCAATAAATTATATTATCATAAATTAATCGGAAATCAACATTAATTTTCGTGGCATTGAAAGTGAAAATAATAATTTTCAAATCATATAATAATAATAATAATAAATCAATATTAATTTTCCTGACATTGAAAGTGAAAGTAATATTTTTCCAATCATGTAACACTATAATTATTTTAGGCATATGCATATAATAATAATAATAAAATGCTAATATAGTGATTTTTTTTAAAGCTTCTGATAATTAATTCGAGTGATATTAATAAAAAAAGGATTTATTTTTATTTAAATTTTTTATAATTCAATTTTTGAATAATTAACTTTTTTTTTAATATTAAAAGTAAATTAAATTTGTATCGTATCTTTTTTTTATTAATTATATTTGTTATGCTGTGGTGAATAATTTTGGAGAATATGAAAAAAGAAAAAATTTGCTGCACCAAAAAAAAGAATTTTTGTGAAAAACTGAAAATGATAAAATTGTAGGAATTAAAGTTGGAACCGTAAATTTTATTCTAAACATGCATTTTTAAATAAATACATTTTTTAAAATGTTAAAAGTAAATTAAATTTGTATCGTATTTTTTTTATCAATTATATTTGTTACGCTGTGGTGAATAATTTTGGAGAATATAAAAAAAAGAAAAAAATTTCTATAACAAAAAAACAAATGTTGTGTAAAACTCAAAACGATAAAATTGTAGGAATTAAAATTGGCACTGTAGATTTTATTATAAAGATGGATTTTAAAAAAATAATTTTTTTTTTTGTGAAATTAAATTTGTATCGTATTTTAGTATTTATCGTATAAAGAAAAAAATTAACTATAGCAAAAAAAAATTTTTTTTGTGAAAAACTGAAAATGATAAAATTGTAGGAATTAAAATTGGCACTGCAGATTTTATTATAAAGATGCATTTAGAAAAAAAAATTATTTTTTTTTTTGTAAAATTGAATTTGTATCGTATTTTTAAATCAATTATATTATAAAAAAAGAAAAAAATTAACTATAGCAAAAAAAAAATTTTTTTGTGAAAAACTGAAAATGATAAAATTGTAGGAATTAAAATTGGCACTGCAGATTTTATTATAAAGATGCATTTAGAAAAAAAAATTATTTTTTTTTTTGTAAAATTGAATTTGTATCGTATCAATTATATTATAAAAAAAGAAAAAAATTAACTATAGCAAAAAAAAATTTTTTTTGTGAAAAACTGAAAATGATAAAATTGTAGGAATTAAAATTGGCACTGCAGATTTTATTATAAAGATGCATTTAGAAAAAAATATTATTTTTTTTTTTTGTAAAATTGAATTTGTATCGTATTTTTAAATCAATTATATTATAAAAAAAGAAAAAATTAGCTATAGCTAAAAAAATTTTTTTTGGTGAAAAACTTAAAATGATAAAATTGTAGGAATTAAAGTTGGCACCGCAGATTTTATTATAAAGATGCAGTTTATAAAAATTATTATTTTTTTTTTGTAAAATTAAATTTGTATCGTATTTTTAAATCAATTATATTATAAAAAAAGAAAAAATTAGCTATAGCTAAAAAAATTTTTTTTGGTGAAAAACTTAAAATGATAAAATTGTAGGAATTAAAACTGGCACTGCAGATTTTATTCTAAGGATTGGGAGCACCGGAAACGCTTTGAAAAAATACGACTATGGACACGCGGTTTCATAAATCCACTAATGCTGATCGCGTGTGTCTCTATGTATATATATATACTCTGCAATGCTTTATAATACAATAAATCTGTACGTCCTGCTTCAAGCAACGTCCTAGACGTAACTCGCGTGATAGAATTATGCACTCGCACATATACAACGCGCGTTCCATTTACCACGATGTCAGTAGTGACATTAATACTGACGAAAAAATGTCCTCGTACAACAGATGTACAGCAATGTATTCTGTAATCACTGGAGAATCACTATGACAATGTGAGTTATGGGGACCCATAATTATCGCTATATTTAGATTCTCTTAAGTCAAATAAATCTATAAAAATGTTTTTTTTTAAATTTCTAAATTGATTTAATTTGTATAAACGTTTTTGGAGAAGAAATGAATTTTTTTTTGTCAACTTTAATGTATGTAAAATATTAATGAACCATGAAAAAAATTATGATTTATTAAAATATGATTCATAAATTTATTTAAAAAATTAATAAATTTTATGAGTTAACGACAAAATAATAGCATTTTTGTAATCTGAATTTTCCGATCAGATAAACTTAATATTGTGTAAAAATAACTCAAATAAAGCTATGATTTTTTTTTTAAATTCTAAAATGATTTAATTTGTTGAAACGTTTTTGGAGAAGAAATGAATTTGTTTTTTCGTCTTTAATGTATGTAAAATATTGATGACTCATTTAAAAAAAAATTATGATTTATTAAAATATAATTTATAAATTTATTTAAAAAATTAATAAGTTTTATGAGTTAATGACATTTATAGCATTTTTGTAGTCAGTAGGAAATTTCCAATCAGAGAAACTTTTTATATTGAGTAAATGACGAAAAAAAAGTGAACTTCCGAAAAATTCGAAATAAAAAATTAAACATAACTTTTTTTTGTTTTTTTTTCGTTATGATTTATTTGGATAAATTTTTTGCCTGTGTTTGGGAAATCGTGTAAGGATGCAACGACATCACTTTGAAAAAAAAATGATTTATTAAAATAAAATTTATAAATTTATATTAAAAATTAATAAATTTTATGAGTTAATGACAAAATAATAGCATTTTTGTAATCAGCAGCAAAATTCCAATCAGATAAACTTTTTATATTGAGTAAAAGACGAAAAAAAAAAATTACAACTTTCCGAAAATTCGAAATAAAAAATTAGCCATAACATTTTTTTTTTTTTCGTTATGATTTATGCATAAATTTTTTTGCCTATGTTTGGGAAATTTTCCAACGATGCAACGACGTTTCTTTCGCGTGGATGACGATATTGGCTGATGCGAAGAGGCCACTTCATCGGATAGTCGATCGACCCTTAGGCAGTTCACCGGTTCTCCACCTTAAGACCTTTTGTGCAACTACTCGTTCTATTCATGGCGAGCAAAGTACCTCAAGCCTCTTTCCGTTCCTGAGATAGAGACTCTCCCCCATTAACTCTTTCGCGAGCTCGACGACACTTCCTGTCTCCGGTGGAATACGATC
The DNA here is from genome assembly GCA_963970395.1 of Ephialtes manifestator. NCBI lineage: Eukaryota > Metazoa > Arthropoda > Insecta > Hymenoptera > Ichneumonidae > Ephialtes > Ephialtes manifestator. The sequence goes on from OZ019972.1 coordinate 38,156,443, forward strand.
TTAACGACGATTGGTAGGATATAAGAAAATGGGGCGTAATGGCACAAAGGAAAATTATAAAATATCCTCGATTGTAATTCGACCTAAAATTTAATACTTTGCGATATGATTAAATTTTTATTTAAATAGACATAATTGCAGGTGCCAAGAACATTAATTTTGTATATTAATAATGTCAAAATATCGTTAGAAAAATGAAAAAAAAATTATGACAGATTCGGTAGAAATTGTCAAAATATTTTTAGAAAATTTAAAAAAGAACATAATTCAACAAATTTGGTGGAAAATGTGAAAATATTCTTAGTGAAAGAAAAAAAAATATAGTTCAACAAATTCGGTGGAAAATGTCAAAATATTTTTAGTAAATAGAAAAAAAAATATAGTTCAGCAAATTCGATCGAAAATGTCAAAATATTTTTAGCAAATTAAAAATAAAAACATAGTTTATCAAATTCAGTACGCAATTTAATTTTTGTTATGTGAAAATAATAATAAATAATTACAATTTCACAATGGCCAAAAAATTTTTTTTTTTTAAATAATGTGTATGCGGAATAAATTTTTTTGATCGAACTTGTTAAATAATTTTTAGCATCCTTAAGCCTTAAAATGATCTGTTAATTTTTCCCAAGCAAAATCGTGTCATATCGCCCCGGTCGCCGTTGTCATGAAGTCGTACGTTACTTCTACGACGAAGAGACTCATTCCCTGAGGAAAAAATACAGATTGTGCTGTCTGTCGTGCAGTTTAACGCTACATCTGTACTTGTCGTAAAGTGTCAGGTTACACCACGTGCGTTAAACCCTATTGCCCGTATAGCTAATAGCGTAAAGCAGTAAATAGTCATTGCAGAAGCAATATAAACCCCCCTAGTGCTCGGTATAGTAACTATTACAGTTACTACTACCAAAGACTACCAGATGGGATCAGTAGATACCATAGAATTCAAAGTATTTATTAGCCACCTCAGGTGTTCAATTTTTTTATATTTTTCTTGCTGTAGTCAATCATTAGATTCTACGCTTTATTTCACGATGCAGTAAATGTTATTTGTTAGTTGGCAATGTTGAATATTTTTAAGATCCTCTACGTGGAAGTTTTGATTCCGAGATCAAACTTTCTTTTGTGATCATTTTTTCATGACCAAGAGAAGAAATAGGAGGAACAAGAGGAACAGGAGGAACATGAGGAATAGGAGGAACAGAAGGAACAGGAGGAACAGGAGGAACGGAAGGAACGGAAGGAACGGAAGGAACGGAAGGAACGGAAGGAACGGAAGGAACGGAAGGAACGGAAGGAACGGAAGGAACGGAAGGAACGAAAGGAACGGAAGGAACGGAAGGAACGGAAGGAACGGAAGGAACGGAAGGAACGGAAGGAACGGAAGGAACGGAAGGAACGGAAGGAACAGAAGGAACGGAAGGAACGGAAGGAACGGAAGGAACGGAAGGAACGGAAGGAACGGAAGGAACGGAAGGAACGGAAGGAACGGAAGGAACGGAAGGATCGGAAGGAACGGAAGGAACGGAAGGAACGGAAGGAACGGAAGGAACGGAAGGAACGGAAGGAACGGAAGGAACGGAAGGAACGGAAGGAACGGAAGAAACGGAAGGAACGGAAGGAACGGAAGGAACGGAAGGAACGGAAGGAACGGAAGGAACGGAAGGAACGGAAGGAACGGAAGGAACGGAAGGAACGGAAGGAACAGAAGGAACAGAAGGATCAGAAGGATCAGAAGGAATAGAAGAAACAGAAGGAACAGAAGGAACAGAAGGAACAGAAGGAACAGAAGGAACAGAAGGAACAGAAGGAACAGAAGGAACAGAAGGATCAGAAGGAACAGAAGGAACAGAAGGATCAGAAGGAATAGAAGAAACAGAAAGAACAGAGGGAACAGGAGGGACAGGAGGAACAGGCGGAACAGGCGGAGCAGAAGGAATAGAAGGAACAGAAGGGACAGGAGGAACAGGCGGAACAGACGGAATAGGCGGATCAGGCGGAATAGACGGAATAGGCGGATCAGGCGGAACAGGCGGAACAGGAGGAACAGAAGAAACAGAAGAAACAAGAGGAACAAGAGGAACAAGAGAAACAAGACAAACAAGACGAAAAAGAGGAAAAAGACGAAAAAGACAAAAAAGACGAACAAGACGAACAAGACGAACAAGACGAACAAGACGAACAAGACGAACAAGACGAACAAGACGAAAAAGACGAAAAAGCCGAACAAGTCGAACAGGAGAAACCGGAGGAGAAGAAGATAGAAGAGGGAGAGGAAAAAGTGTGGCTGAGAAAAACGCACGTAACTCAGGTTTATGGTACCGAAGGTCTCACATTCACTACATAACTATACCTGCCTACTAACATAAGAAAGAAGGTGTAGTGCGCTTGCAGCTCACGAAACTCCCTCGTGCAGTGGCCCCGTGTGCCGCAGGAGCTGCCGAGACTGGATCCGATCTTGT